>OZ025302.1:245370396-245965396 GCA_964019185.1 Maratus speculifer | reverse complement strand
CTGAAGTCATTTTGGCGTCACTGTGACCATGCATGTAATGAGGGAAATTATACTGGCGTCCAAATTACTAGTACAATTTTCGTAAAATCTTCCGTCTTTTATCTTTTTACAGTGTTTCTAAATGCCACACGAAATTAATGTAATCGTGTCACGTCTGTACTCTCGTCACATTATAGAAATTTTTCCTCGATTGCGAATGCCTCGATTTTCTCAGAAACGCAACAGGGAGGTCTGCACAGCGTTGTAGTCACTTATTTAAAGTACTGGGATTCACTTTTTTCAAATTATATCATTAAGAAAATTATAAAATAAGTAACTTTCAATCAAAGGCTTTATAATTTATTTGAAGCATAATTATCAAAATATGTCCTTTAAATTGCCGCCAGATATTTCAGTAACATTTTATTAAAAATAACAATAATAATTGTAATATTTACGAAGTAGAGATATTACCTAACTCTGCAATTTTTTTAATAGGGTTTTAAAATTAGATGCAGTTTCATAAATAATTCATTTCAATATTTTCAGTTTTAGGCAAAAATTGTATTGTTTATTTAACTTGTTGTCCTAATAATAATTTTTCAATTAAATTTCATTTGAGATAATAAAGTGAAACTGAAATTAATCACTCGAAACTGAAAAACTTCTTAAAAATACCATAAAATATATTAAATTGTGCTAGGCCTTTCGAAAGAACTGTGTCTTTCTTCGTAAGGCGCAAAGGAGACGTGATTCTACTATGAATGTAGTCCCGCTACATTCATAATAGACACATGTCTTCTTTAAGCCTGACGAAGAAAGACTCAGTTCTTTCGAAAGGTCTAATTTATTTTAGTATATTTAATGGTGTTTTTAAGAAGATTTTTCGCTTCAATTAAAATATTTTTTGATCAGAAATTTGAAACTTAGTTTTTTTTTTCTTTTTGTACAGTTTTCAATAATTATTTAATAAAACTCTCCGTTAGGAAATCGAAATGCAAAACTACTATACTTTTAATTCATTCTTTATTAAGTGAAAACATAGCTACATAATAAAAAAAGAAAATAGTCAGAAATAAAGAAACTGGTTTAACTTGTTCAGATACGATCAGAAAAAAATATACCCTCATCAGAAAACTATTTGAAGTAATTAGCATTGATTTGTGTGCGAGAGTAAAGGATTTCTCTTTGATTCGTAAATGCCTCACGAAATTAGTACACGCTCGTTCTTTCTGTATCCCCCCTCGCATTAGAATATTTCCTAGATTGCGATTAAGAAGTTCGTAACTAAGCTAATTGATTTACTGAATTTTTTCTGAAAGACAAAGGGGAAGTTTTTTCTGCATATTGTGTAATCTCTTATTTTAAATGCTGGAATGGGCATTTGTCAAATTGCATCATTAAGATTATTCCTTTTTTCTAAACATTCGATGGAGAATTTTCGAATTTATCTAAAGTATAATTACCAAAATATGCTCTTTAAATTGCTGCCAGATGTTTCCGTAACATTTTTTCTCAAAAAATTAATTAGGACAATAATAAAGTAGAAATATTGCTTAAGTACGCAGTTTTTTAATACGGCTTTAAAATTAGATGCAGTTTCATAAATAATTCATTTTGCTAGCTTCAATTTTAGTCAAAAATTTTATTGTAATTTATCTTGTTGATCTAATAATAAAAATTATTTTTGTTCAGAAATTTAAAACTTCGTTCGTTTAAAAGTTCGTTGTACTTTTGGATTGTTCTTTAATAATTATTTAATAAAACTTCCAGTCAGAAATTTAAATGCAACACTACCATAAATTCATTCTTTATTATGTGTAAACATAACTGCATAATCAAAAAGAGGAATTAATCAAAAGTAGAGAAACTGATTCATGTTCAGATACGATCAGAAAAAAAAAATATCTTCATTAGAAAAATATTTGAAGTAATAAGCATTGATTTTGTGTGCAAGAGTAAAGGATTTCTTTTCTATTCGTAAATACCTCACGAAATTAGTACACCCTCATTCCTACTGTATCCCCCTCGCATTAGAAATTTTTCCTCGATTTCAATTAAGAAGTTCCTAACTAACAAGGAAAGTCTCCATACTGGGCTTACTCAGATTTTTTTGAAAAAAATACTAATTAAGCTACTCATGTATGTAATAAAGGATCAGTGAAAATTAGTGGCGGAATTCCAGGAGAAAACATGTAAAAAAATAAAATACTTTCGAATATTTGGCGTGAAAAGACAAAAGTTTCATACGATTTGGCGAGCAGCACTTTACCCCGCCAAAGCAAACGATTTTAATGCAATTGAAAACTTGGATTTTTAGAATTCGCGTAAATGGTGTTTGATGAATTTAAACATAAACAATGAGAGAGTTTAATATATTTTATACATATATGTGTATATTATATTGCATATGTATATATTATTTGTTGCTGTAGTTATTTAATTTACCTCTGAAAAAAATATTTTCATATATAAAAAATTCTTATTCAGTAAAATGATTTTCATATATTTAAGCGTATTCAAAAATAAAAGCTATATGTTTCCATAGCAACAGAATCGAATTGACAATGCTCAACTGGACTTTGAACTTGAAACAATTTTAATTAATTTAAATTTGAATTTCGTTTCAAATCTAAAATTTTGATGATAAAATTTGAATTAAGTACATATAGATATCAATATAACGAAATTATACTTAAAACAAACTAAAACTGACAAAAACAAAGATATTTAATTTATCTAAACACGTTGAACTTGAAACTTTTCTCTTTTAAAAATGCATTTGACATAAAAAAAACACATTTTTTGAAATTGCTTTTCATCGCCAACCGAAGATAAATCGACAAATAACGAAATTTTCATTATTTTTTTACGGACAAGGAGCGGAGGTTCGGCCGAAATTTTTTTTATAAACGTATATATCCTCCTGAGAAGAATATTCTGTAATTTTTTCAGATTTTTCGGAGTATGCCCGTATGGAGACCTTCCTTGTAAGCTAATATATTTACTGAACATTTTCAATAAGGCAACAGGGAAGATTTTCCTGCATAGTGTGTAATCATTTATTTGAAATGCTGAAATTGGCTTTTGTCAAATTATATCAAGATTATCATTATACGTAGAAGCCCGATGTAACGCGGTTGCTGGGAGACGTGTTTAACACCCGCGTTATAACGTAACCGCGGTATATCGGAATGGCGCCAAAGAAACAGTACAAAATGATAAAAACTCTTACTTGCTTTGTGAAACGTAATTAACTTTAACATTTATTGAACACAAATCCAGTCTTACACTTTGTCGGACGTTGCTCTCAGTCCACGCAACTTTGAAGAAAGTCCGTGGTAGTTATAGCTGCCACCACCGATATTACTAGGTGATATCGGTCACCCACTGTGAGGATTGTGTAAATGAACACTGACGCTGGCAATTAACTGAATTAACAGTTTATTTAGAATATATGTACACACTAAATACGCTATTTACAATTATATACAATTACAACTCGGATATAGGTGATCCGGTTCAACATTAAATTAAATACAGTAAAGGTTGGCTGTGTACTGTTCAAATTACACTTTCTCTCTCACACTCAATGCACGTTAGATTCACTTTATCGGAGATCACTTTCGAATCTCTCAACACATGGATACTCGGCCTGCACTTCTCGGCCTTGAGCACTAAACACCAGGACGTCTGTGTCCCTTGCTCTCCAGGTACGCACTGCTTACGCTCTACAACACAGAGCACTCTCTAGGTACGGACCCAGATAGGAACTGAACTAATCTGAGATAAGTCTTGCTCTTCTCAAATCACTGTGTTTCCCCAATGTCAACCTCTTTGCAGCTTATTCATTGGACACATTCCCCATTCCTTTCTTGATTAGTGACATGTTGCTTGTCTGCTCATCATCCACATACCTCACTGACGGATGAACACGCCTCTCAGCAATCTCCTCTTTCTCATTCACCACCTGTAGAAAATTACCTGCCAATTCTCCCTTCAACAAAGTAAGAATGTCACCTTGAAAATTCTAGTACACAGCCAGTATAATACAAAATATTAAGATAGAGAAATAGCGGAAATTCCAATCTTCAGCAGAGGTGGTCTCAGACCCTGACACACTTTCTTAAAACATTCCATAAGTGTTGTTTGGCAAAGTGAGGCGTTTCATTTCTTTTCGGCATATTGTTTCAAATACGCAAGATTGAGTAGATGAACACAATCTGAATCGTCTTGCCTGTCCATTCACGAAATCATCTTTATCATCGTTAAGTATAAAATGACTTTACTAATGTATGGTACTTCGTCACTTACTAACCACACCATTTTAAATCTCATAGTGATAATCTTGCTGACGGCAATTTTTACGCGTTACAGCATCAAAGATATTCTGATCTTTTATGACTACTGAAATTGGTTCGCTTTTGTCCATTTCTATCCAGTTATTTAAACCGTCAACAGAAATAACTAGGTGCATAGCACTAACCGTAGAATATAAATATTTCAAAGTGTTTCACTGAAATTTTAAGCGCAAAATTTATTTTAAAATTAATCTTTTTTGGGGGACATATTTTTCCCCGCGTTAAATCCGAAATCGTGTATATCGACCCCGCGTTATTTCGAACTTCTACTGTATTTTTAATTTTCGATCAAAGCTTTCGGATTTATCTAAAGCATAATTACCAAAATATGTCCTTTAAATTGTCGCCAGATGTTCCGTAACATTTTATCTTTAAAATATTTATTATGTCATTTATGAAGTAGAAATATAACTTAATTACGCAACTTTTTTACTATGGCTTTAAAATTAGACGCAGTTTCATAAATAATTCATTTCGCTAACTTCAGTTTCAGGCAAAAATTTTATTGCGATTTATCTTGTTAGCCTTATAATAAAAATTATTTTTGTTCAGAAATTTAAAACTTAGCTCGTTATAGTTTTGGATTGTTATTTAATAATTATTTAATAAAACTCTTAGTCAGAAATTCTAAATGATAAACTCCTATACTTTTAATTGACTCTTTATTACGTGAAAGTATAACTTCACAATGAAAAAGGGAATTAGTTAAAAGTAAAGAAACTGATTTAACTTGTTGAGATACGATCAGAAAAAATATATGTCTCAATATATGCCTCATCAGAAAACTACTTTGAAGTAATTAGCATTGATTTTGTGTGCAAGAGTAAATGATTTTTCTTTGATTCGTAAACACCTCACGAAATTATAGTTCACACTCGTTCCTTCTGTATCCCCGCTCGTATCAGAAATGTTTCCTCGATTGCGATTAAGAAGTTTGTAATTAAGCTTATTGATTTAGTAAACTTTTTCAATAAGGCAAAATAGAAGATTTTTCTGCACAGTTGTAATCACTTATTTCAAAAGCTGAGATTGACATTTGTGAATTTGCATCATTAAGATTATTCATTTTTTTTTTTTTTTTTTTCAAACTTTCGATAAAAAGTTTTCGGGTTTACCTTAAGCATAATTATCGAAATGTGTCATTTAAATTGTTACCATATATTTTAATAACATTTAATAAAAAAAATAATTATGTTTTTTTTTCAAGTAGATATGTTATTTAGTAAGTGTTTACAGTTCTGCATGAATTAATGTCGTTAATTTAGTTTTCAGGCAAAAATCTCAATTGAATGTATTTTGTTCGATTTTTATCAATGATTTTTCAACTAAGAACAGAGTTTTAAAATTTAATAATTGTGTTTTTGAATTTAATAAATTAATTTTTTTATAAACATCTTTTAAAAATTCCGTCAAATGATATAGATTTACAATATGTTGTATCAAAATGGTTGAATGCAATTGCACAATTCTTTTTAAATAATCAGAAATATTCTGTAAAAGTTTCATGATAATCACTTCTAGAATAATTTTGCAAAGCGACATTTAAATTTTTGAGTTTGACGTCAAACACTGCTGAGAATAAATGGAGACAGTTCTCGTTTATTCATCAGATGATAACCATGTTCTTTTCGAAAGGTGTTTGGATACAACGCAATTATTTTTTAATATTTAATATGTATGACTGGTTTTACTGTTTTAAAAGTCCTACTTTGTTTTTACAAAATTTTTAGTAATAATAATTTATTCATTTTTTAAATCGTATTTTAATTAATCTTTTAAGGAGGCTCAGGGGTTGAAAACTTTTCAAAAAATCGATTTTTTTTTTATTAATCTAGTTTGATTATTCAATTAATTCTTAACTCAACGCAAAAAGCCGCATAAAAATATTTGCATTTTTAACGGAGTTATAAGCATTTATGTATCGACACTTTCATAGCCGCACCCATATAATTTCAACTTTAAGTCGCGTTTTCTCAAAACTTGATTTTTGACGACTAACACCAGGATTAAAAAAAAACTATTTGATGGAATGGCTTAAATTTTCTTTGCATGCTTATAACATCGTTATCTATCGAATGAATTAATATCGTTCAGATAGTTTAATATTTTCAGTATTTTTAAAGAGAAAAAAAGTGTATTTTTAGGGTTTTTTTCAATTTTCAAATTTGAGAGTTTTTTTAATAATGTTGTTTTTGAGTGATAGTTATATCCTTAATTCATTCTATAGAGTAAAGTTTCCGGATCATTTTAAAGCAAAAATTAGGTTCTTATGTCAATTCAACGTTAAGATATCTTGGTGTTGGTGACATAACACATAATTTTTTTTCGAAAATTGTGTTACATAAATTTTGATATATTTCTTATTATATTACATTGAAGTACTTCATTTTATAGTTTTATAAAACTACAAACATACCTTTAAAATATCAAAAAGTTTAAATTAATTACATTGAATACATCTGTTTTTATATGGACTCGAAGCGAGAGCTCTGTTTACATGTTTTTCCATATCGATCAACCCCTGAGCCCCCTTAAGGTGATTTTGATACTCCAATATTACATACGGAATATTCTTCATAGTTAGGCATATATGTCTATTTGGCTTTAAAGAAATCAATTTAACATCTAAGTTATTCTAGGGCATAGAAAGAGTTTAATTAATTAAAGAATATATAAAAATAATACTAAATGAATGCCAAGATGCACGTCTCTCTGGCTTCATCGGGACCTGATTTTTCAAAAAAACATGTAATAAGAATTCTCATTTATCGATAATCAATTTTAATTTGATAACTATACAGAATTGGGTATTGTTTTAGTGATCGAGAACTAATTCCTTAAAATATTTGGCAGAGATACATTATAACTATGTATTGTTCAATGAGCTCATAATGTGATAACACTATTCTCACATATTTAGAATACATTAAGAGATGATCAATTTACCATATGAACTGTTGCTTTAATAACGAAAAAGTACGTACTCAAATACTTAATTAATGACAATATTGACCAGAAAAATTAATTAATTATTGCTCAAGTAATTTTTTCCTATTGTAACACTAATTCTCATTGCACCAGAATTGAGTTAAAATTTATCTCTTCAATCTATAAAATGTTTTTTTCAAAACACAAAATCATGTACTTAAACATACCTAATTAATAAAAATATTCGAAAAAGAAGAACATATTTATGTATTGCTCAAATAACTTTTATTGTAAAAACGTTCTCATTACTCCTGAATTTATTTCGAATATTATGTATAGTTCAACTAGCTCACAATATAATTACATGGCTCTAACAGATCCAAAAAGGATTTTGAGCCGATCCCTTTACCTTATGAAGTGTTGCGTTAATAACAGAAAAGTATGCAATCAAATACTTAACTGATGACAATATTGACCAGAGAAAGTAATTACTTCTTGTTTAAGTGACTCTCTTCTCTTCTAATGTAGCACTAATTCTCATTGTACCAGAATTGATTTCAAAATTATCTCTTTAAACTATAAAATATTTTTTAATAGCAGTAAATCATGTATTTAAACATACCTAATTAATGAAAATATTCTAGAAAAAAGAAACTATTGATGTATTGCTTAACTAATTTCTATTATAAAAACGATTCTCACTATTCCTGAATTTATGTCGAATATTATGTATTGTTCAAATAGCTCATAATATAATTACATGATTCTTAGAGATTCAAAAGTGATTTTGGGATTATCACCTTGACGTATGAAATGTTGCTTTAATAACAGAGAAGTATGTACTCAAATACTTAAATAATGACATTATTGACCAAACAAAATAATTACTTATTACTCAAATAACTTCTATTGTAACACTAATTGTGTATTGGAATTGAATTCAAGTTGAACTCTTCAATCTATACAATGTTCTTTTAATAACAGAAAATAATGGATAACAGAAAAACCTAATTAATGAAAATATCCGAGGGAAAAAAAAGAACATATTCATGTATTGCTCAAGCAACTTCTGTTGTAACAATAATTCTCATTATACTACAATTAATTTCAAACTGATTTATTCAATCTGATATAATGATCTAATTAGAGATGAATGAGAATCTTTATTAAATTCATTTCTTTGTCTATAACTTTCTCAATCCATCTAAGTGTCCAATAGAATTTTTCATAGATGCCTAATGATTCCTAAAGTAATAGCCATGAAAAGTATTTGTATATGAGCATTTTTTTTATAAGTACCTTACACATTTATTTGTCTTATGTACTACAAAGAAAATATTAATATGATTTTTTTCTTAAATCAGCCCTTGAATGAGAAATCTGAGAGCACTTTTCTTCTGACCAATATAAGAAAGACCACATTAGCAAGAAATTTGGTAAATACCCCAGTCATCTAAGCGATTCTAAAATTTATGATTTCAGCGTTATTTTTTCTCCTGTTAATAAAATTGCTTTTTCTAATCTTAAGCATCCCATTGATTGCTAAGATAACTGGGCTATTTACCAAATTTTTTGCCAATGTGGTTATTATTATGTTGGTCAGACTAAACGTGCTCTCAGATTTCGTTTAAAGGAGCATAAAATGTATGTCAAAAATCAAGAACTTAAACGCTCTTCTATTGCTCAACATTGTTGGTCTTCACAGCATAAGTTCAACTTTTCTTCAGCCACCATTATCTATAAATGTCCTTTTATTCTTGATCTTAATTTTTGGGAAGCTTACCACATCATTAAAAATTCTCACTCCTTAGTCAATGACTTATCAAGTATTTCTTATTTTCCAAGCATTTGGAAATCTTTAATTTAAAGGTTTTTTTCTTTTTTCCTCCCCTTTTAGTTTTTGTTTTGTTCGTTCTTCGGTAGATGTCGCTACTTATCCACCCAGTTGTGCAGGCTGGTTTCTTCTCATTGGTTGCTTTTCTTTAGCCGGGATTGATCCCTTAGCGGGTAT
Source organism: Maratus speculifer (assembly GCA_964019185.1). Lineage (NCBI taxonomy): Eukaryota > Metazoa > Arthropoda > Arachnida > Araneae > Salticidae > Maratus > Maratus speculifer. The sequence goes on along the minus strand of OZ025302.1, from coordinate 245,956,117 downwards.
ATAAGCCTGCGTTTCTCTGTCTCTTTGCTCAATTTTGCTTTTTCTAGCTCGCTGAGTTTTGCACTGATGAAGAACTCGATAGTATTTTCGAAACAGCTGTTTGATACGTTTCCATGCATTATTTGTGCATTTATAATCGTTGGTTTTCTATCTTTAAATACGGTAAGGGTACTTAAAGGGCAATTCTGAGGAGACGAGTTCTAGCATCATACATTTTTCTCTTCCTGATTTTCTTGACAAATGGGTCCAGTCGATGTCAATCTATCTTTATTATTATTATTATTATTATTATTATTATTATTATTATTATTATTATTATTATTATTATTATTATTATTATTATTATTATTATTATTATTATTATTATTATTATAACGTTACTCTATGGCAATATTTCTTTCCAACCATATCTATCCTGATCTGAGGTTGTGAATGTTGATTACTTGTACTCGTAAAAGATTTATTTGCTTTAAACTATATTAGACGTTCGAATTGCTCTTTCTCAACTCCTAGGAAAATATGTGTACGTTAAATTTTATTTACAAAACATGTTTCAGCACGTCGAGTAATTCTATGACCAATACTAAATCGTTGCATTATTCAATTGGCTGTTAAATTGCTTTAAGAATATCTTTATTTAATTTGAGTATGAAAATTGTAAAGATTTTATCAAAGCGGTGTCGAATGCACATTTGCATGTGCAATTCTATAATGAACAAAAAGGGTAAAACATATATATAATAAAATTTGTTTAGTGGCCTTACTTAGAAGCTCAAAAACTATAAATTATATTAAAAAAATGAAATTTCCTTTGTTAGAACTTACGTGGGAATTTAAGTTTTAACAGGTCGAAAAGTCTACGTCAAACATGACAAATGAGGTGCGTTCGTACTATAACTAGCTTTATGAATATCTATATCTGGGCATAAGAACGCAACAGCTGTTGCGTTCTTATGCAAAAATGCATGAATGCAAAATATATTACTATTTTCTATATTAAATTCAGTAATGCTGAAATAATAGGACTCCATTTCAAACAAGACAAAATCACCATGGCAATCTCGAATCATTGCCTATCATGGGATATCATTGAATTAATTACATATGATTAGATTTAATAGAAGGAAAAAAATTTTTATTAATACCATTTTAAGTTTTGTTTCGATTTTCATAAAATGTGAAAGGGCTTGACAAAATTTTGAAGCGATTAATTTTTTTAAATTTCAAACCATTAGGTTGAGTAGTTTCTGCGCTGTTACGTGTTGACAAACAGGCAAAACCACAGAACGATTATCGGTGCTTTGTATTTATATAATTACAACCACACCAAAAATGGACCTAACTGAAGATTTTTCAGTAATATAGAATGTGAAATACATTCAAAATAGCAATTTCTCATATGAAAATCTCTGAAATACAGATTCAAAATATATACAAACAAAATATTGCGTTTGACATACATGAAAGGCAACATTTTCTTCCGCATTCAACAAAATTACGATCAAAATCGTCCCTTTCAACTACAACCCCTTCTCTATCAAAGCTCCTCGATTTCCGCATTTCAATTCAAAGATTATCTAGACGTCTAGCAATGCAGCTAAGAAATCTTTCCGTCTGCTAACTGAAAAGGAGCGAAAACGGATTAATAAACACATTCCGGCAGCACTTTATTTCTCTTTCCTCCAATCAATACTAATTACTGAAGCGGAATGATATCGGAGGAGTGAAGCGGTTACTTCTGTCCCCGGACGAAGTTGATACCTTGTTGAGTTGAGAGGTCCTTCTCCTTCTCCTCTTCTCACCCGCGTTCACGGATCCAGTGCTGGCTGTTGCACGGTCGTTCCCAGATCTCCGGAAAGTTGTCAGGAGCGTTTGTTAATTCCTGAAAAGTGAAGCCTGAGTCCGTGCCTTATCAGTTATTTGGGATTTCCCGGAATGACAGACAACTGGCATTCGATTAATGTATGAATGAATGAAAGGGATAAAGAAAATATACGGCAAAATCATTTCCTAAACTTGTGTGATTTTACGGTTCTTAAGTTGTTATAGTATTTTTTTTTTCGTTAGGGTTATTAGATTGTTTTAGCATTTTCATTGTTTCGGTTTGTTCGTAAATGCGTAGTACCTATGGTCGTCATTCAGTCTGCTCGTCGGCATATAACAGAGCAAGAACTACCCAACTGAATTGGTTCAAGTTTAAAATATATAATTTTTGCATAATTTTGTCGAATCATTTTAAAATTTAGAAAAATCGGATGTAAAGTTTAATTATAGAGACAATGAAAAGTATTCTGTTACTTCATGGCCAATGAGAGAAAAAAGTCAAATGCATTTTAATGATGTTACACACTTTCGCCCAAAATGAAATTGATGTGTATCTATGAAATGTATACTAAAACATACTTCCTGTACAATCTGTGGCGCAAAGAGTATTTGTTATTAATTTTCAGGGCCACACAAAGTATTCATTAAATAATTTTATTGGGGGATACATTGTTTGCGACATGTTTTAATTACATTAAAGTATTTCACATTTTATGAAATTTATGTTTTTTGATGAGGTTAATACAAGTTATTTCTTGAAGGATTGAAAGTAGATAGTATTTACAGGGATACACAAAAATTTCAGATACTATACTGTATCCAAAGTGCTGTATACTATTACACCATGATCTAAATATATTTAAAACTTCGTTATAGTACGAATGCACCTCATTTGCTACGTTTAACGTGCAAGTTCCATTACTACGCAATAATACTCCATCTGCACAATAATATTACTTTTTTTCCTTTTTTTAACGGAAATTACGGGGTTTTACTATTTTAATAGGAGATTTGTTAATTCATCTTGCTACTTTAAAGTAATTCTAATTTAAAAGCAAATAGATAGAATTATATTTTTCATAATTTCTTTACTGTGTAAAATTTTACTTTTATGTTATTAAACCATTTGTATTTGGGTGCTTTCGTAATTATGTAAATACGTAACACCTACAGTGGTCGTTCAGTCCGGCCGTCTGTCCGCATATAACACCGCAAAAACTAACCAACGGAATCATTTGAAAGTTAAATAATATAATATTTCTATAATTCTGCCGAATTATTTCAAATTTTATGAAAATCGGTTGCATAGTTTAATTACAGGGACAAACAAAAATATTCCGTTACATGACGGCCAATGGGAAAAAATAATTTCAAGTACATTTGAATAGATATACACTCGTTCGAACATAATACAATTTATATGAAGTATATACTAAAATATAAGTACTTTATAATATGTGGTGCAAAGAATATTTGTTATTCATTTACAGGGCTACACAAATGTATTCGTTTACGTAACAGTATAAGAGAAAACGTTGTTTGGGGCGCGTTTTAATAATATTACATTATTTTACTTTTTATGAAATTGAAATACATTTCTGAAGTTTATTACTAGTTACTTCCTGTATAAATCAGATAGTATTTACAGGGATACCGTATCCGAAGTACTGTCCACTATACCAAGATCTTGATATTTTAAAAACTTCCTTGTAATAAGAGCGCACCTAATTTGCTATGCTTGACGTGCAATTTCCATCTTGTTGTTTTTTGCTTTCTTCTATCTACTAGAAGATAGCTTGTCAGAATCACGTACTTGCGTTATTAAAAGAACGTTATAACGTTGAATAGTATTTATCAAAATATTTATAAACTCCTTACAATGGGACTTTGAACTTTTTCCATTCAAAATACTGTAACCCTCATTTTCTTATGAAGAAATAAAAACTGTAAGACCAAATCCTAGTAAATTGTTATCTAATAGTTAAAAATAACATACACTGTGACTTTTATTTAAAAATGAGTCATACATAAAAAATGAGTTGCATTCGTATCATAACGAAGTTTTTAAAATACAGTCGAGTCTCTATATAACGAAATCCATCATTCCAGTAAAAAATTCGTTATATAGAGAAATTCGATGTATAGAGAATGATGTTAAAAATCGTATTTAATGTGTTAAATTTAAACAAATATTATTTTTGATCTTTTGAATTAATAATTTGAAATGTTTAAAAGTAAATATTAACCTAACATTTTATTTCTTAATTATTTAAGCTGTTTCAAAAAAGAGAATAGACATTTATTTGAAAGCTTAGTGAAAATCAAATAAGGAAGACTCGCAATAATTTCAGATGAAAAAATATGTAATTTTTGTCGTTTTGATTTTAAAATTGTTACGCTCTCAAAAAAAAAAAAAAAAAAAAAAAAAAAAAAAAAAAAAAAAAAAAAAAAAAGCTCAAATTTTAGGAAGGAATGAAAAATTGTAGTTAACATTATCCTCCGTTTGAAGGCCTCTCTTATATGCCTCTCATTGATTCCTCTCTATTACGTGTAACAATCTAATTGACTCTGTTTTAAGAAGGAGGTTGAAAGGTTTGTGGGAGGTGGGATGAATTCGTTGGATTTAAAGAACAAAAAGAGAAGTAATTAAAAAAAAAAAATCTAATAAATTTCAATAATCTTGCTAAAATTTTATTCGCAACCCAATTTGCCGTTGCATAAGATGCAAACATCACAATTTCCAAAAATATTTTTAGTAACCTTATAGATTTGATGATTTAGAGTGCAGGCCTACATGAAATGTAACAAGAAAATTTGCTTTTGCTACTGCAAAAGAAGTTCTAAAAATAAAATTTTCAAAAAAAAAAAAATAATAATAATAATATTAGTAACGTTACCGATTTTATTTTACAGTATACCCATAACAATAATCCTTTTTTTCAACGGACATTAATTAAAAGTTATAATCCTTGCAAAATTATCTACGGATAACACTACTACTTGAGAAACTTCTGTGATTTTTTTTCTGCTTTAAATAATTACTATTCCAAACTCAACAGCCTTAAAATCAATAAAGAATACTGCCCAGTTAAACTGATGGCATTGAGCTCACAGGCTACAAATACTAATTGTACATTAAAGCCTTATATTTTCAAGGGATAATTTCGTTCTAAAAAAAATTAAGAAAGGGAAACAGCTTTCCCCTTTCCTCTTTTTTTATACTTAATCATTGAACCTCCTATACTATCAAAGACATGCTTTATCATATAAAAAATCTATATCCAAAATTCAGAGCAAGTTAGATAATTCTTAATAAAAAAGAATACTGCCCAGTTAAACTGAAGGCATTGAGCTCACAGGCTACAAATACTAATTGCACATTAAAGCTTTATATTTTCAAGGGTTAATTCCGTTCGAAAAAAAAAAAAATTAAGAAGGGGAAACAGCTCTCCCCTTTTCTCTTTTTTTATACTTAATCATTGAACCTCCTATACTACCAAAGACATGCTTTATCATATAAAAAATCTATATCCAAAATTCAGAGCAATTAAGATAATACATAATAAAAACCCATTTAGCATTTATATAATTTAAAAGGAGTTATTCCCCTCTTTTATACTTAACCATTAAACTTCCAAAACTATTCAGAGATTTGAACGAAATCTGAAAATTCTGTTTGAAAAGCCCATTTATATAAATTAAAGGGGGGGGGCATTAGAACCTCCGTTCCCCCTGTTTATACTTATTCAATGAACACCTAATAACAGTCACGGAATCGCCTCATCAGAATGATCCTAATCTAAATTTTGAACGAAAACTGTTAATTCTGCATGAAAAACCCGTTCATATCAATTAAGGGGAGGGGCATGAGCCCCCCGTTCTCCCTCTTATACATATCGAATGAACTCCAAAAACTAATCAGGGAAGTGCCTTTTCAGGATATACTTACATACAAAATTTCCAGTGGATCCGATATTTTTATCATGAGTTATCGCGTTACGCACGAACGCACGTACATACAGAACGGACGGGCACATAAGCTCTCAGGCTATGATAGCTTGTGAGCTAAAAACTGATGCTTATCTTTCACACATCTAGTATGAATATCTTTGAAGCACTCTTTTCAAAACAAAATATTTGATCACACATCCATCTACTCAGAATTATAAAGCACTATCTAAACAAAGTTACTGACTAAGATTTCTCTAGAGCAAAACTCTTTATTATTAACAAAATACCTCATTTGATAAAATGTTCGATTAGAAAATATTTTCCTGCCAAATAGTTCCCAAACCCCTAAACTCTCCTTGAGAATGCCCTGTTTTACAGAACAAAATCATTTTAGTTGAGGCAACAATAAAATTAGTAAACTTTCCTGGACTATTTGTCCTTGTTTGTAAAGACGGGGGTACTAATTTTCTTCTCAAATGGATTACTCTGGAAACTGATGTAGAAAATTTTACTCTCGTCTTAAAACAAAAGCTCTTGAGAACAAGGCCGTATGACGTGAAGTAATTATGGCCTGATTGTATCTTATGGAATATTTATCGAAAAAAGATCAGCGACCACATTTTGATTGATTGCAGTAACGGTTGCTCGGTTTGGCACGTAATTGACAATATTAATTTGTTTGTTTTGAATCGAAAAAAAAAGATTACTACGCCAGGTAATGTTTCACGAATTCTCGAAATTTTACTGATTTTCTATCAAAGCCAATAATCTTAAATTTTTAAAAGTATTAATTGTGCTTTTTTATTCAAAAATTAATTTATATGAGTAAAACTTTCCCATTAGAAGTAAAAAAAGCAGAGAAAGGAAAAAATTATTATAAACAGAGAGTACGTAACAGCAACATATATCAATTTCTTAAAGTGTGAAATAATTTAAAATAATTAAAACATACCCAAAACAATGTTACCCCCTATACCAATATAATAGAATAGTTTTATGTGGTCCTGTATATTAATAAAAAAATATTCTTCGCACTATAGATTGTAGAGGATGTATATTTTAGTATGTATTTAATAGATGCAATGAATTGTAATATGTTCGAAAATTTGTAGCGTCATCAAAATGCACTGAAAAGATTTTTCCCATTGACCGTAAAGTAGCTGAATATTTTTGATTGTCCGTGTAATTGAACCATATATCCGGTTTTCATAAAATTTGAAATGACTTAACTGAATAATGTAGTAATTATATATTTTAAATTTCAAACGATTCGGTTGGATAGTTTTTGCGTTGTTATACACGGACAGACGGACGAATTGAACGAGACTACAGGTGCTATTTATTTACATAATTGTGAACCATCTAAACACTAATGCTTATCTTTCACGTATCTGATCTGTATATCTAAAAAGCACTCTATTCAAAATAAAGTATTTGATCATACATTCATCTACTTATAATTATAAAGAACTATTCAAACACAGTTTTTGATTAAGATTACTCTAGAGCAAAATTGTTCATTATAACAAAATACCTCATTAGATAAAATTATTTGATTAGAAAATATTTTCCTGTCAAATAGTTTCCAAACACTTAAATTCTTCTTGAGAACAGCCCTCTTTTGTAGTACAAAATCATTTTAGTTGAGGCAACAATAAAATTAGCAAACTTTCCTAGGATATTTTTCCTTGTTTGTAAAACGCGGGTAGTAATTTTCTTGTCAAATGGATTACTTGGGAAGCTGATCTAGAAAATTCTCCTTTCGCTTTAAATCAAAAGCTCTTGAGAACAAGGCCGTATGACATGAAGTAATTAGTGCCACTATACGTATCTTTTGGAATATTTATCGAAAGAAGATCAGCTACCATATTTTGATTCATTGCAGTAGGGTTGCTCGGTTTGGCAAGTAATTGCCATTTTTGATATGTTTGTTTTAAAGAGAAACCAGAGATTTTTAAATTCGGTAATGCTTATCAAATTCTCACAGATTCAGTGAATTTTTATAAAAGTCAATAATCTTCAATTTCTAAATTTAATAATTGTGTTTTTGTTAGAAAAATAGTTTTTATAACTAAACATTGTCATTTGAGCCAAAAAGTGCAGAAAAAGGAATGAATTCTATAGATATTATGTAACAGCAACATATATCAATTTCTTAAAATGTGAAATAGTTTAATATATTTAAAACGCACCCAAAACAAAGTTTCGCCCTACACCATTATATAATGTAATACTTTAGTGAGGTCCTGTATATTAATAAAAAATTCTTTGTACCACATATTGTAGAGAACGTATATTTTAGTGTATGTTTCATTGACACATATGAATTGTAATATGTTCGAAAATGTGTAACATAATCAAAATGCTCTTGAAACTCTTTTATCCTCTTGACTGTAATGTTTCGGAATACTTTTTACTACCACTTCAATTGAACTTTACATCCGATTGTCATAAAATTTAAAATGACTCGACCAAATTATTCAAAAAATGCAAAACTCCAAACGATTCGGTTTGGCAGTTTTGTGTTGTTATATGCAGATAGACGGACAGACGAACTGAACGACGAGACTATAGGTGCTACGTTTTTGCATAACTACAAAACGTACGCTTATCTTTCACGTATCTGATATAAATATCTTAAAATCAGTCTTTTCGAAACAAAATATTTGATCACACATTCATCTAGTCATAATTATAAAGCACTATCCAAATACAGTTACTCATTAAGATTTCTCTGGAGCAAAATTCTTCATAAAATACCTCATTAGATAAATTATTCGATTAGAAAATATTTTCCTGTCAAATGGTTTCCAAACACCTAAACTCTTTTTGAGAACGCCCTCTTTTGCAGAACAAAATCATTTTAGTTAATACAACAATAAAATTAGTTAACTTTCCCGGAAAATTTGTCCGTGTTTTTAATCCGTGTGAAAATTTGTCCGTGTTCCCGTACTGGTACTAATTTTCTTGTCAAATGGATTACTTAGAAAGCTGAGCTGGAAAATTCTGCTTTCGTCTTAAAACAAAAGCTCTCGAGAACAAGGCCGTATGACGTGAAGTAATTAGTGCCATTGTATGTATCTTTTAGAATATTTATCGAAAAAATATCAGCGACCACATTTTGATTAATTGCAATAAAGGGTTGCTCGGTTTGGCACGTAATTGCCAATTTTGATTTGTTTGTTTTGAAAATAACCAAAAATTTCAAAGCTCGGTAATGATTGTCAAATTCTTGAAGATTCACTCAATTTTTATAAAAGTGAATAATCATCAATTTTTAATATTTCTGTTTTCGTTTAAAAAAATAGTTTGTGTAAATAAAACATTGTCCTTAAAGTTAAAAAAGGCAGAAAAAGGAAAGAATTATAATAAATAGGATTATGTAACATCACCATATATCAATTTCTTAAATTTTGAAATAGTTTAACCTTTTATCTACCGACGGTACTTATAAGTACCATTAAAATTACTTATTTTAAAATTCACAAGTTAAGTTTACACAAAGCAAAAATATTTTTAAAAGGATGATTTCTTTTGCTTTAGAACCTTTTCAGCTTACTTGGTGCTGAGGAAGGAGGATGGGGATTTTTACATTCGGAAATATTTCTATATTTATATTCTAAGCAGATCATATTTGAACATTTTATAACTCTACAAAATACTAAAAAAAAACAAAACAATTTAAAATAAAAGATTTGAGTGGGGTTATAAATATTGAATCCTTCAATTTTTTTTTTTTTTTTTTTTTTTTTTTAATTGAAAACAAAAATTATTCAGAATTTTATTAAATAATTATGTAAATCATTAAAAAATTTTCGAATTTTCATCTTTTAAATTAGTTTAAACAATTTATGTAAAATGCTTTGGAATGTAAACTTTTCATGAACTCATACTTTGGTATGTAAAGGGTTAATATAACTAATACGCAACCAAAACAATGTTTCGCCCTATAACATTATATAATTGAATATATTTCTGTGACCCTGTATATGAATAAAAATATTTCTTCGTACCACAGATTGAGAATATATATTTTAGTGTACATTTCTTAGATGCATATGAATTTTAATATGTTCGAAAATGTGTAGCATCATAAAAGTGCACTGAAAACTATTTTTTCCTCTTGGCTGAAATATAACGGAATACTTTTGATTATTCCTATAATTAAACTATACATCCGATTCTAATAAATTTTGAAATGACTCGACAAAATTATGCAAAGCTTATACATTTTAAATTTCAAACAATTCCGTTTGGTAGTTTTTGCTGTGTTGTATGCGGACAGACGGCGAAATGGACTGACGGACGGATTGAACAACGACTATAGGTGCTACATTTTTATATAACTACAAACGAACATAAAAAAGAATGCATATCTCTCATGTATCAGATATGAATATCTTAAAATCAGCCATTTCAAAACAAAATATTTGATCACACATTCATCTACTCATAATTCTAAAGCACTATCCAAACACAGCTACTGATTAAGATTTCTCTAGAGCGAAATTCTTCATTAGCAACAAAATACCTCCTCAGATAAAATATTCGATTAGAAAATATTTTCCTTCCAAATAGTTCCCAAACCCCTAAACTCTTCTTGAGAATGCCCTGTTTTACAGAACAAAATCATTTTAGCTGAGGCAACAATAAAATTAGTAATCTTTCCTAGAATATTTGTCCTTGTTTGTAAGACGCGGGTACTAATTTTCTTCGTAATGGATAATTCTGGAAGCTAATCTAGAAAATTCTACACTCGTCTTAAAACAAAAGCTCTTGAGAACAAGGCCGTATGACGTGAAGTAATTAGTGCCATTGATTATATATTTTGGAATATTTATCGAAAAAAGATCAGCGACCACATTTTGATTGATTGCAGTAACAGTTGCTCGGTTTGGCACGTAATTGACAACATTAATTTGTTTGTTTTGAATAGAAACAAAAAATTATTACGCCGGGTAATGGTTCACGAATTCTCGAAGTTTTACAGATTTTTTATCGAAGCCAATAATCTCAAATTTCTAAAAGTAATTATTGTGTTTTTTTGTTCGAAAATTAGTTTATATGAGTAAAACATAGGCATTTGAGGTAAAAAAAAGGGCAGAAAATGGAAGGCATTATAATAAATCGAGAGTATGTAACAACAACGTATATAAATTTTTTAAAGTGTAAAATAGTTTAATGTAATTAAAACGCGCTCAAAACAATGTTTCCCCTTATACCATCACATAAGAGAATACATTTGTGTGGCCCTGTATATTAATAAAAAAATTCTTTGCACCGCAGAATGTACAAAATGTATGTTTTGACATATGTTTCATAGATGCATATGAATTTAAATACTATCGAAAATGTGTAACATCATTAAAATGCACTTGAAACTATTTTTACCCATTGACTTGAAACTATTTTTGTACCATTAACCGCAAATTAACTAAATATTTTTGACTGTCCCTGTAATTGAACTATATATCCTATTTCCATAAAATTTTAAACGACATGACAAAATTATGTAATAAATATATATTTTAAATTTTAGACGATTCGGTTGGTTATCTTATGCATTATTTTATGAGGACAGACGGACGGACTAAACGACGACTATAGGTGATACGTATTTACATACTTTAGAACACATCTAAAAATAATATTTATCTTTTATGTATCTGATCTGAATATCTTAAAAACTCTCTTTTCAAAAGAAAATATTTGATCACACATTTATAGATTTATACAAGTACTATCCAAACTAGTTACTGAATAAGATTTCTCTAGAGCAAAATACTTCGTTACTAACAATAATACCTCATTAGATAAATTATTTGATCAGAAAATATTTTCCTGTCAAAGAGTTTCCAAACACCTAAACTCTTCTTGAGAACGCCCTCTTTCGCAGAATAAAATCATTTTAGTTGAGGCAACAATAAAATTAGTTAACTTTCCTAGAATATGTGTCCTTGTTTGTAAAATGCGGGTAGTAATTTTCTTGTCAAATGGATTACTTGGGAAGCTGATCTAGAAAATTCTCCTTTCGCTTTAAAACAAAAGCTCTTGAGAACAAGGCCGTATGACATGAAGTAATTAGTGCCACTGTACGTATCTTTTGGAATATTTATAGAAAAAAGAACAGCGACCACATTTTAATTGATTTCCGTAAGGGTTGCTCTGTTTGGTACGTAATTGTCAATTTTGATTTCTTTGTTTTGAAAAGAAACCGAAGATTATTAAGCCGAGAAATCTTTCTCAAATTCTCGAACACTTACTGAATTTTTTTTATAAAATTCAATAAACTTCGATTTTTAAAAGTATTAATTGTGTTTTTTGTTCAAAGATGCATAAAACGCTGTCCTTTGATGCAAAAAATGGGGGCAGAGAAAAGTAGGGATTGTAAGGAATACAAAGCACGTAGAAGTCGCAATTCTTTCGTTTCAGATTATATTTTTAAGACGTATAAAATTAATTGCATTACTATAGGAGAATTTACTATAGTAACTAGAATTTTTTTTTTTTTACAACGGATAACACTACTATTTCATAAACTTCTATTTTTTCTTCTCCAAATAATATCTATTCAAAACACAACTACCATAGCATCAAAAAAGAATGCTTATCATTCATTTACCTAATGTGAATATTTTAAAAGCACTCATTTAAAACAACATATTTAATCACACATTCATCTACTTATAATTATCAAGCACTATCCAAACACAGTTGCTGATAAAAATTCCTCTAGTGCAAAATTCTTCATTATTAACAAAATACGTCATTAGAAAAATTATTCGATTAGAAAATATTTTCCTGTCAAATAGTTTCCAAACACCTAAACTCTTCTTTAGAACGCTCTCTTTTGCAGAACAAAATCATTTTAGTTGAGGCAAAAATAAAATTAGTTTACTTTCCTAGAATATTTGTCCTTCTTTTTAAAGACGCGGGTACTAATTTTCTTGTCAGATGGATTAATAGGGAAACTGATCTAGAAAATTCTCCTTTCGCTTTAAAACAAAAGCTCTTGAGAACAAGGCCGTATGACGGGAAGTAATTAGTGCCACTGTATGTATCTTTTGGAATATTTATCGAAAAAAGATCAGCGACCACATTTTGATTGATTGCAGTAAAGGTTGCTAGTTTTGGCAACCAACTGCCGATTTTGATTAGTTTGTTTTGAAAAGAAATGAAAGATTATTAAATCTGATAATGTTTCACAAATTCTCGAACCTTAGCTGAATTTTCGTAAAAGTCAATAATCTCCAATTTTTAAAAGTATTAATTGTGCTTTTTCGTTCAAAAATTAGTTTAGATGCATAAAACACTGTCATTTGATGCAAAAAAGAGGATCAAAGACGGTAGAGCTTATAAGGAATACATAGCATGGAAAAGTCGCAATTCTTTCGTGTCAGAATATATTTTTAAAACATATAAAATTAACTGCATTACATTAGAAGCAATTATTATAGTAACTGGGACTTCTTTTTCTTCTCCAAATAGTAACTATTCAAAACTCAACTGCCTTAGAATCAAAAACTAATGCTTATTTTTCATGTACCTAATGTGAATATCTTTAAAACACTCTTTTCAAAATAAAATATTTGATCACACATTCATCTACTCATAATTATAAAGCTCAATCCAAACACAGTTACTGATTAAAACTTCTCTCGAGCAAAATTCTTCATTATTAACAAAGTACCTCATTAGATAAATTATTCGATTAGCAAATATTTTCCTGTTAAATGATTTCCAAACACCTAAACTCTTCTTGAGAACGCGTACAGTCGGACGGGCATAATGACAGACGAACGGATTAAACAACGACTAAAGGTGCTATGTATTTACATAATTAAGAACGCACGTAAAAACAAATGCTTTTTTTTTCACGTATCTGATATGAGTATCTTCAAGGCACTCATTTCAAAAGAAAATATTTAATCACACGTTCATCTACTCATAATTATAAAGCACTATCCAAACACAGTTACTGATTAAGATTTCTCTAGAGAAAAATTCTTCATTATTAACAAATTACCTCATGAGATAAAATTATTCGATTAGAAAATATTTTCCTGTCAAGTAGTTTCCAAACACCTAAACTCTTCTTGAGAACGCCCTATTCTGAAGAACAAAATACTTTTAATTGATGCAACAATAAAATTAGCTAAATTTTCCACGAATATTTTTCCTTGTTTGTAAGAGGCGGGTGCTAATTTTCTTGTCAAATGGATTACTTGGAAAACTGATCTACAACATTCTACTTTCGCCTTAAAACAAAAGCTCTTCACAATAAGGCCGTATGGCGTGAAGTAATTACTGCCACTCTGGGTATCTTTTGGAATATTTATCGAAAAAAATCAGCGACCACATTTTGATTGATTGCAGTAAGGGTTGCTCGGTTTGGCATTTAATTGCCAAATTTGATTTGTTTCTTTTGAAAAGAAACCAAAGATTACTAAGCCGGATAATGTTTAACAAATTCTCGAAGTTAAACGGAATTTTCATAAAATTTAAAAATCTCCAATTTTTAAATGTATTAATTGTGCTTTTCCGTTAAAGTTAGTTTAGATGCGTAAAACACTGTCATTTGATGCAAAAAAATGTCAGAGAAAAGTAGGGATAATAAGAAATATAGAGAATGTAAAAATCGCATTTCTTTCGTTTTAAATTACATTTTTTAAGTATGTATAATTAAATATATTATTATAGGAAATGTTATTCTTGTAAGTAGAACTCTGCACCATAGTAAAAAATCGCAAAGAGCAACCGATGAGCACAGAAGCGCTGACTAGAGCCTTACTGCCGGATTCATATACGGATGGAATGATTTTATTTGAAAGCAACCGGATAAGATCCGCGGGTTGGTCGTGTAGACGCTAATATTTTTGATTGGCGCTTTAGTTTTAGTTTAATTATAGTAAAATTTATTCTTGTAAGTAGAGCTCTGCACCATTGAAAAAAATCGCAAAGAGCAACCGATGAGCACAGAAGCGCTGACTAGAGCCTTACTGTCGAATTCATATGCAGATGGCATGATTTTATTTAAAAGCAACCGGATAAGATCCGCGGGTTGGTCGTGTAGACGCTAATATTTTTGATTGGGGCTTTAGTTCTGAACAGTTTTACTTTAATTATCTTAAGTTCGGGTGTGTCTTGGAATCGGTTTTAAATTAATGCAGATTAACCCGATTTTTCAAATGGAAATCTGAAATTTCCTTGACAAGTAGAAAGACTATTATACAGACAAGACAATTATACAGAATTTAACTTGTAGTAAAACTCAGCAACTTACATCAACTTCGTAAAACGTCAAATAGTTTAATATAATTAAAACGCACCCCAAACAATACCTCCCTCTTTACCATTGTAGCACTCATTGTAGAGAATGTATATTTTAGTACATACTTCATAGATGCATATCAATTGTATTATGAAAGAGCATAACATCATTCAAATGCATTGCAAATTATTTTTCCCCTTAATGAAGCCGTAATGAAGTGAAATTATTTTGATTGTCGCTGTGAATAAACTATCAATCCGATTTTTATGAAATTTGAAATAACTCAACAAAATGATGCAATAGTCATATAGTTGAAGTATCAAACGATTTGATTGGTTAGTTTTTGCTATGTTATATACGAACAGACGTATAGACGGATAGAACGACGACTATGGGTGTTACATATTTACAGAATTTCGAACACGTCTAAAAAGTGATCAACGACCACTCTTTTATTGATTGCAGCAAAGGTTTATTGATTGCATGGTTTGAAAAGTAATTAAAAATTTCGGTTTGTTTCTTTTAAGAAAAAACCAGAGATTATTCAGGCGGTTAATTTTTCTAATTAACTAATATTTTCAATTTTTAAAAGTACTGTTTTTTTTGTTGTTGTTGTTGTTCTTGTTGTTCGAAAATTTGTTTAGATGTGTAAAACACTGCCATTCGAAGTAAAACAGCAGAGAAATGCAGGAATAATAAAAAATGCAGAACACGTATAAAAAATCGCAATTTTTTCGTTGAAACGATTATATTTTTAAATATATAAAACTAAAACATTAGTATTAATGCATTAGTAAACTCTTCATCACAGTATAACTAGTCGTTATGAGCCCCTGTAATACTTAAACATCATGGATTACATCATACTTAAACATCATCGCGATTCCAAAATAAAATTTAAACGTATATTTAAATATTTTTAATACATAATATTACTAGTAATCAATTGCTGATGAACCAATTTCGACAAGTTATATAAAACACCAAACTACACAAGTTGTACCGAATTGCGTATAAGAAACATCCTTACAGCTCCAAAAATAATAATCCTATTAACTAACTGTTTACTGAGTCGGATTATAAGTCTCATATCCAATTAAAATACATCTTTAAATTGAAATTTGAATGAAATATAGGGTCACGAAAATTCGAAGAGGATGGAAAATTGGATTATAATTATCTCGGCAACTCATTATCCGATCGACTTCGTTTTTATGCAAAATTTGTGTTATTTTATTGTTTTTTACATCATATCCTTAAAATAAAAAAATTCGAAAATTTATGTATATCTTCTATTGGAACGAATATTTCTGAAAAAATAGTTGCGGATAATCGAGGTTACTGATATTAAATAGACGTCCTTCCATTATTACGAACTAAGCACATATCAAATTCCTAGTTTCTATCTCAATTCGTTCGGGAGATAGAGCGTTTACACACACGCTGAGAGAGACACAGAGAGACTGACGGCATTTTTTTTTCTAAAATATATGTTTTTTGGAATCTAAAGTGTCTGAAACATGTAAATCTATCAAATATTTTTTTTCGTACTTTCAAAACGATTGCAAGATTTACCCTATACTAAGTATGATAGATAAATAAAAATCGCAGGGCACTCTCAAAGAGTATAGAAACCAGACAAGAATGGTGCCTCATCATGTACGCTAATGGCGCCTGGTGCATGTAAAATCCGTCGTGGGTGCAAAGTCCTCCAAGTTACCTGTGAATTATACCTCTGGAGGTGCCTTGCCAGGTGAAGGTCTCGTCATCTGATCAAGGCTCTAAAGTACGAGAGCATCTTGCGCAGCCATTTGCAGTTCAAACAACAGGATGTACCTTTAATTAACAGGCGAAACAAAGTATGCTCAACGACAAGCAAGTACTGAAGAAATGATGGCATGCGAAGCAAAGTTTATTGCCGCTACGTGGCAATTAGGCGGTCGTCCGGCACTATATCAGGTATCTGACCCGTTAAGCTGAGATAGCTCGGCAGGTACGGGCCTGGTCATTGGTTAGAAAGAAAGAAAGAATGGTGCCTCAGGCCGGGTAGCAGGGTTTTGTTCAAACCACGCACGAATTGAATGTCGAGTTTATCGTATAGACGCTAATACGACCTCTGACAATAAAGTTCAGTGAATGCTCCTGTAATATTAATGTAGATGAAATATTAACAAAAGTTACCGTACCATCCTTCGAAAGAATCATTTCCCATGACTATGCACCGCAGAAATCTGCTATGCATATCCCCTGAAATTCGCAAAAAGTCTTCTTTTGAGATGGAGTTCAAAAGCTTCGTCAGGTTTCGTAGGATGTCAGCAATATAGTCAAATCTCTTTCAAAGAGAGTTTGAATCGAGAAAATAGGAAGAAGTCCAGAAAATTGAGATCTGGCGAATATAGTGGATGCTAAATTTGCACCACTCCGCATGAATTTCTTGCAAATCTTAAAACCAAACTTTAAACTGTTCTTTTGTTTGTTCATTTTCCGGTTCTCAATTAAGAACCAACACACCAAATAAGCACTTTGAAAAGCGCATCTTACACAGAACATAAACGACGTTCAACTGAACAACAATGGGGGAAGACAGCCCACACTTGTCTCTATCAAGGTGCAGCATTTTGTTTCGCCAGTGCTTCTAGATCGGTCGTTCTGAATTCATTCATCGAACTTTTTTGTCAGAGGTTGTATTTTTCGTTCTGAGTTTGTACCGGAAATTAATTCAATTAAGTAAAACGCTTTTATTTGAGTCAGAAAAAGCAGAGAAAGTTAAGGATTATAAGAAAAAGCGATCATGTAAGAGTCACCGATTCACTCGTAATTCTTCCTTTTTATACAATATTCTTAGAAAATATAAAGCTAAATGCATTACTATAGGCGTCATTCCATACAAAATGAGCATATTAGGTGCGGCTGTCATGTCACAGATATTATTGAAAATCATCAAATAAGCAAATAAATAGATAAATGTAAAGTAATAGATTTCAAACTGATTTATTTCAGTATAAAATTTTACATTAAAAGTTTGACAAAATCGAGGTTTTGTGTATATGCTTGAAATTTCGAGTTTGATTATTAACCTTAGGAATGCAAAAAAACTGTATTAATTTTTTATATATAATTAAGAATGAATAATAACTAGTAGATTGGTATAATTTATTAATTGGGCTTTTATTCTGAAATTTAAAATGAATAAATAACAATAAATTTTGTGGGGGAAAATATGATATTTCTATTACTCGTCTGAACAAGAAGGACACTTCTTACAGTTTTATAAATATTTGAAGTTACATTTAAATTTTTATTATTGTCTTTTTAATCTATACTATTAAAAGAACAAAACGCTCTGTCTGTCTCTGTGTGTGTGTCTGCGATAGCTAGCAAAATCTACAGCACGTACGAAGTTCAAAATTTTTTTGAAAGTAGCCCAATGTCTCTCCTAATGCACCTGAAGCTTAGAATTTCAAAATTCTATTTATTAACTGAGTAATTAATTAAATTCCAAAGCTCACTCTCATAAAAAATCGCCTTTTTTCGCTTTTTTTCCATTTTATTTTCTTATGGTTGATTGGTTGCATAAAATTTTCGCAGAAATAATTAAAAAAGCTGACAGACGTTTAAAATTCATAGACTGGCAAACTGTCAGTTTAAATGAGGATTTTTTTTTTTTTTTTTTTTTTTGAATCACAGCTGCTGTACACCATGGAGAAAAAGATAGGTTGAGGCGAAGTAAAGCGAAAAAAGGTTTGCAACACGGAGTAAGAAGTGTCTTACTCCGTAGTTTGCAATATTAAACCATTTATCGCTGAAATTTTAATGTCTCAAACAAAAGCACGAGGAAGGAATTTTGTATTAATAAAACGAATTGAAAGAAACAAATTACAGCTGAAGCATATTTTACGAAGAAATAGTAATTTTTTAAAATGGTTTTTTTCTATTATATTATTTAGGTTAAAGTTAGGTTAAAGTTAAATTGCATTTATGTTATGGTTAGAATAAGGATATGTTACAATAAAGTGAATACATTTAGGCTAGGTTACATTTCTGTTATATTTAATTTACGGTAGGGTGCTGTTAAGTCGCTGTTAGGTTACAGACAGGTTCTGGTTACGGTATAAAAGTTTAAGGTTAGGAATTTATACACAGAGTGAACTAACTATACGCAAGATTTGATTAAAAATAACACTTACTTTTGTTAAATAGCCCTGAAATTATGGTACTGTATAGCAACCTTTTAGCCACCATCGTGTATCGATTTCATTCATGGTATAGTCGGATTTAAGAGTGATATAATTAGTTTGAAATTAAGAATATTTCACTTGGGATTTGTATGTGAAAATAATAATTAGTTACGTGACTTAACAGTGATTTTTACGGGTAAATATCAACTTTTTTACACGAAAATCATGCAATCATTGGATACATATTCCCTCCCGCGTTTTTCATTGCTCATTTTGAGTATTTTTATAGCTTAATATTAGTTGTTTTTAAAACCGATTTTTCACACAGTCAGTGGCTACCTATTTCAGACAATGCATTTCTGCATGTAACGAGTTAATGATAAAATCATACAAATTTCAAGTTCGTTTAATATTGTTAATACGGACCCGGGCAACGCCGGGCGGGTCAGCTAGTCTTTAATAAGAACAATAAACAGTAAAAGCTGTTGATAAAAATATTCAATATTTCTGTCACTTGTTTGCATGTAAAGAGAGTGCTTTCAAATTTTTTAATCTTTTTAATATTATAAATAAATGAATATATATTTAAATATGGAAATGTTTATTCTTGCTTTCAGCTTAGTTTTTTTCTCATGAATATTTTTAATTTAAGTAGAAAAAAGATTCATTTGAAGAAGTAATTATAAATTAATGCTAAATCCAAATACAAAATGTAAATGGCAGCACATATCTTTCACCATTTTGAAATCCTGCAATATTTTAAGAAACACGCGAGACTTTAAAGAAGAAGTGTAAATGGAATGCGAATAGCCTTTTTTAACCCTTTTTTGTATTGTTAGGAATCAAAAGACTATCTTGGATTTTTTTTTTATTTGTTTTAAGTATATCATGTATTTATTTATCCTTTTGACTGCCCAATATTATTAATGTCAGACTATTCAAATATTCATTGTTTGGGGGTACATAAGGTAAAATATTATGATTTTGCAAATAAAAGAAAGTTTCTTTTAAAATGAAGGAAATATAGATATCAATTAGTTTAAAACCAAATTTTAATTGCTGCTGTTAAAGAGTAGTTTTTGACGCCAAAGTAAAAATAAACATACAGATAATTTTGAAAACGAGAAAAATTTCTTTTGTGGCTTTCTTCTTCCATTTTGTGCAAAAGAACTTTTTCATTTACACCGTTTGTCTAAAATAAGACTTACAATATCAGTTTAATTGTTTTGAGCACTATAGTATGAACACTTCTCAATCCAACATAAAGCCAAATTTCGTAAACTTAACTTGACAAAGGACACATAGACAAAAAGGGGTTTTCGAGTGATTCACATAAAAAAATATCCCCCCAACTCTTCCTCGATCTTCTTCGCTACATTACTAACTGCTGACTGTTTAGAAAAATGTTTAAAGCAAAACATTTTGTAAACGTTGTACTAGTTTAATTAAATTTCAACATAACTTTCACTTTTAAACAACTTTCATAAAACTTGATTAAAAAAAATTCAACAAACAGACTGAAAATTAAATTCTAAAACACACTTTCAAAATACGCTCAAATTAAATTAAATTCCAGCAGTTATTGAATCTTTTTAAGAAAATATATAAACTACGCTTCTAACTGCTTGAAATGGCCCATTTAATAATTATTTATTTCGCGAAAATTTCCTCATTATCTCGTCTTAAGTGTTTAATTTTCACGTGCACTTGGCTTCCTAAAATAAATAAAGTGACGCCAAAACATGTCAAATATATCTCAAAATCTTCCTCTTGAAGCACAAAAATTATTACAGAGCTTTTCCTCCAAAATCAAAAGCCTTTAATATGCGGTATTGCTGTGCGCGCTTTTAAAATATTTTCATTTAATTTGGTTTAAAGTGCGTAGGCAGTTATTAAAGGCTCAAAGAAAAGAAATTGCCTTTAACAACCGTGCTTTATCTTCTCATTAAGGAATTTACTGATGACACAATATGTTTCTAGAGTGCGGGGCATGGTATTATCACGTCAAATTTTTAAGAAGTCATATTCTTTAAGTGTTAAAAGGAAATATGTTTGTAACTTCATGCGATAAATTATAATCAGTCACAGTTAAATGCATTATCTCAATGTAGGTAATTAATTATAAAGTGAAACGAAATAAGGTTTTAAATTATTTTAGAGTTTCGGTATACATTTTAAAGTAATTTTTTTTATCGATTTAAAATTCTCAAGTTTTTTGTGATGATTAAACATATGATTTGCAAACAAAATAAGATTCTCGGAATTTTTTTTTAATTTAAAATTTAAAATTAGCAAAAAAAGTGGTACAATTGTTATAACTTGAAGTAGCGCTTCTAGAATTTCTTTTTTATTTCGTGTAAGTAAAAAGAAATACATAAGTTTTAATTTTGATTCAACATTTTTAAAAATATTAATTTCAATAACAATTTTTAATGTTTAAAGTCAAAAATTTAAAAATAAAATGATGTAAGTTTTATTTTAAAAACCATATTTTCAAAAGTAAATATTTTTTCAAAACTTCTGAATCAAAATTAAAGTAAAAAAAATATATATATTTTTTCCAAGTTTCACGCATTTATCTTTTATGGTTCTTGATATATAACACTTTAAATGCATGGTGAAAAATCTTGTCATGAAGAAAAACGCATTTTCATAAAAAGTCGCTTCCATGACAGCCATTGTTTGAAAGTTACATTTATAAAACAAAACAAAATGAAAAAAAAAATATTTCCTGTTTCACTTAAGATAGATACATGATTTAAACATCATTTTAAGCAGAAAGAAACTGAGAAACTTTTAATAACATATAAATTTTTTAGAAAATTTGACGAATTTTGTGTACCAGAATACCTTAAGAAATTATGTTTATACTTTAAAATTTTTAATAAAGTTTACCAATTTTTATTAATTTCCCGCGTTTGTTCATATTACTTATGTTAATTGTTTGAATATGACCTACAATGATATTGTCTATAACGGGTAATCACACTACGATGATAATATCCGAGGTCTATGGAATAGAACTAATATGTTTATGCAATTTTTATGAAGTCATATTCTTTAGTAGCTAAAGAAAGTATGTTTCTCGTTTCTTGGGATAATTTATAATCAATCGCAATTACATGCAGGGTTCTCATTGACTTTTGACCAACATTAGCGAGTTGGCGAAAAAGAAATAAAAAAATATAGCGAAATGAAAATAAAGATTAGCAAAATAGATTCAGCGTGAAACACTGAAAAATCTACATAGCCCTTAATTGAATCCTTTTTTTTTTTTTTTTTCATGTGTTCTAACATAACATAATTTTTTGTCATATTGTAAATATAAATAATTCTATTAGCTGAAGAAATTATTAAAAATAATAAGAAACTAAGTGTATTCTAAATGTCTCCTAAATATTTAAATGTTTCACATATTCTTTTAGCAGTAAATTGTATGACATTTCGACTGCAACTGATAGAAAATATTGATGACTGGCCAATGATACTTGGCATACAATTAATAATTTGTGCGGTAAAGGGCAAATTCAACGCCGCTAAACTTTCTCGGCAAGAAATTCAGCAAACTTTTTACCGATTTATCGAATGATATGAATAACCTTGTGATTTTACAGCATGGATTGTGATAAATTGGCAACAAAGAAACATTTATCGTAATATCGCTTTGTGTCTTTGGTTGTTGCTAAATGGAATTGGTGTTGAGTTAACATGTCTAACTATTTGTCTCGTTCATTTTCAAAACGAAATCATGTATTTGTATAAATCAAGAAAAATATTTTCTCATGAAAAGCCTTACTAAGTCTTGAAAGTACTGAGATATTTTAAGTAAAATTAACTATTGACGTCTCTTTTTGATTATTTTAATCGCATTTTAAGTAAATCTGAACATTTAAAAATTCATACTATATATTTTGTGTTAAAAACGAGGTGAAAATGGCGTTCCATCATATCTTTTTTATTATTTTAATATTAGGGATATTAATCAAATGTGCCCCCATGTGCCCCATGTAATCCCCACACTGTAAAAAAAATCTACGTAAAATTACGGACAAAAGCCGGCAGCAGAGATTCCGGACAGTATCCGTAAAAAAATATTTTGACCGTAAATCCAACAATCACCCGTAATTTTACATTTTAGCAAATTCATAACTAGCCCGTAAAAAAAGTAGTATTGTCCGTAAAAATACAATGCCAAGTTGCCCGTGAAAAAAAGGGCATTGCCCGCAAAACTATAATGCCAGGATGCCCGTCAAAAAAGGGGCATTGGCCGTAAAACTATAATGGCAAGATGCCCGTAAAAAAAGGTGCATTAACCGTAAAAATATAGTAGACTCCCTTAAATCCGCACAGCTTGGGACCAGGGGTTTTGCGGATTTTAGAATTTTGCACATTTCTGGTCATTGCTTTGTTTACATTTTTTAAATAATAATTTAAATGTAATTAACAGTGAAATTGAAACTATAATGAATACTTGTAATATAATAAAATATTAAAATAAGTAATAAACAAAAATAAAAAAATTTAGCTAATTTTTAACATGATTAAAATATTAAAAACAAAGGTCAAGTTAATAAGCAATAAAATAAAAAGATAAGATGCATTTTTCCTATGATATTTGGTTTATAAAGATACATTGCTAATTCACATTAAAATCATAATATAAGAAAGTTTTATTTCAGGTCTAACCAGACTTAATAACCAAAAAAGTTTGGTTAATGCATAAATATCTTTGGTAAAAAAATTGTGATTACCAGTGATATCAGCAATATCTTATTTTTTTCAAAATTAAATTTATTCTTTCTTCATGAAAACACATGAATTGAGTAACGTTAATGAAAATTACAAATTAAAATACATATGGAATTGATATAAAAATAAAAAAGTCAAATTTTGCACCTATATCTGAACTAAATGTTTCATTGTTTACATCCGTAAATTATGTGTGAGTTTTAGAGAGTTGCGGATTTTAGGAGTGCGGATTTGAGGGAGTCTACTGTAATACGAAGATATCTCTGAGAAAAGGGACATTGCCCGTAAAATAATACAAATTCTGGCCATGAAAAAAAGGGGCAATTGCCCATAAAATAACAAAACACATACATTAGGATACCTTGTTAAAGAAAAAGGATTGTCTCTAAAATTACAAAAAGGATTATTCAGTGAAATTAATATAAATTTCCATACAGTTATCCAGTAATACCCCATTCTCTTTTGGACTCGGGGGGGGGGGGATTATGTGGTTTTTAAAATAAAATCTTTAATGGGGATCGCTATATATACCAACTGAAAATCCATAATAGATTTAAAAGAGGAATATAGATAATTCACAACACTAATAAACAACAAAAATTAATTTTCACAGGAGTACTTATGTTTTCGCAATATTTGAATAAAACATTCATAACTTATGCATATTATAAAACTTGTATATTCGAAACCTAATTTTCCAAGGATTTCAGGTACTCTTAGCAGGCAGTTTGTAGTTTTTTTTTTTTTTTTTTTTTTTAATAAAAGTTTAATTTTATTAAAGGAGAGCATTCTCACTCGTTTCCTATAGTAAATTGTACTTTTATTCAATTACAAGGTTCTCACTTTTGGTGTTGTTGCATTAATAATTTATGTTAAAATACAATTTTTAGCTTTCCAAAATTTACCATCACACACTTTAATAGTGAGAGTGGTGGAGCATTTAAAAACTGGTAAGATAACAAACCCTCATGTGTTTAGATAAAAGTCTAATATGTAAAATAAAAATAGAAAACTAGTTACTTTAATATTAAATTACAGGGGTTGATCCAGGCAAAATTTGGGGTCCACAAAAATCTATTTAATAAAATAGGCTTCTTCACAAAATAATTTTAATAAAACAGATCCTTTCACAAAATTCTTTTATGCCATTTTCATAAATACTGTTTTAAAATCTAATTTGTACACAAAAACATGTCATAATTTTCAAAAACTTAGCAAAGGAATTTTTAAAAAAATATATATTTAGTTTTTAAATTCCTTGTTCAAATAACAGTCAACTTCCATTACAAAATGTTATTTTCACAAAAATAACTTTTCTTTTTCATAAAATGAGCCCCAAGAATAAAAACCTGCATCGACTCCTGAATGGATCAGAAAAATTATGATTAGTAATATCAGTTTATTAGCTGTACTGCTATTGCTCCCTCTCCTCCCTTCCAAGCCCCTTAATAATAGAGAGCAGCTTTTTTATGATACACAAATGCTACTTTATTATTTCGATTTTTATGTATCATATATTTACTAAATACTACATGAAACAAAAATAGTCCATTTTTTATTTAACAATGATTCATAATCCCACACACATCGGTGCAAGAAATCCATCTAAGTCGAGACTGAAATCTTTTCTGAGCATTAGAAATAACTAAATGCAAAAGGGTTAAAAGATTTCTAAGTCTTGTATTATACCTAAAAATTGGTCTCTTACAATAAAAGAAAGTGATTAAATGTTCTTGATGGTAGAACCACTATTATTTAAATATATAAGGTAGAATTTTGAGTCAGTCAAAAATCTCTTCAACACTGAAATCAGTCCTGAGATTGAAGGTCTTGCACCCATGTCCCACGGTTCTTGATCTTGTGTATACAAATAATACATACTATATTGTTTACGAGATTTCGGTGAAAATTGATTAAACTTGGGAGTGTTCGAAGATGAAATTATTACAATGGTTCTGTTTTATAAATTATCATTCAATAAATAAAAAGAAAACATGAATTTTTACAAATTTATTTAATATACTTCAACACAGTATTCTTAGAAGTAACAAATTTAAATAACAAATTAAGAAACAACAAATAAAAAAATCATTTTTTCACACAGATTTTTTTTCACACAGAATTTATCGCCAAGGTTGATTTTGGATCTTCTAAATCGTTTTTTCGATTTTGTCTTTTTCCAGATTAATAGCCAAGCATGTCCTATTTAAAAAGAAGGTAAGAATAAATATTACATAAAAGTATACACAATAAACAGAAATTGAGTATAGTAACAATCTCAGTTATTCCAGATGAACAGCAAATACAGCAGTTATTTTTAATATATAATTGTTATGAGCATCCTAATAAAACAAGTAACAAAAAAGTAAGGAATTAGAATTCATTCCAGTTTAACCCAAAATTAATTTCAATTATAGTAAAATAATTCATTTGTTGTAATGTTACAGTTAGTAATTTATTTTACCGAACCTTTTGTACATGAATAAAACTTGCACTTGACCTTTTATTTCTATGTAAAATATTTTTAAATGAGTAGATTACATTTGAAGCAATTTTAAAATGGCAAAATTCTTTTAAGCTCTGATATAAAACTTTGGGCCCAAAAACAAAAAGGCCTGAACATCTCTGATAGACATTAATGTTCTTTATATCAAAGTAAAATGGCTTTATAGCACCTTGAACCGTTTATATATATACCACTTATAGCCGTTTGAACCAATTATAGTTGGTTTTAATCACTTTTGAATTGTTTATGTCTGTTTTGCAGCCAATGTGTATATGCAGCCAATTTGAGACATTGAGAGTGCATGTTTTTTCATATGTTTTTATGTTCTTCTATCTTTACAAGAAAATATATAATTCAAAGAAAATATGGTATTCTGACTTTCGGTGGATTTGTACGCATTGGAAGGCAAGGAATGAAATTTAAAAGTTTTTAGATAATGTCTATCTGTCAACTCCGTAAATTTTTAATTAAAAAAAAAAAAAAAGTGGTAGTTTTGTTTCAAGAACTAATGCATGACATTTCACAAAACTTTACATTCAGTTAGAGCATTGATATAAACTGAAGCTGGTTAGTTTTTGGGGTATATCTCTTAACAGGTGGCACTGATATGATGCATTATTCAGTTTCCATAATATCTCTAACTTAAGAACTAATGCATGGGTTATTATAAAACTTCAAATTCTAGTTCCTGATTTAAAAAGTGCTTCAATTCATATATAGTATGGATCTATTTATCCGGAAACCAGTTAAACGTAAAACCAGTTATCCGGAATGATATTTCTAATCTATGATGATGGAACCTTTGTAGAAAAAAATGTCATACACATCTAATTTTACATAAATATTGCTTGAAACAATTGTATAATTTGATGAGTGCATCTAGTATTTGAGATGGAAATGTATTTAGTTATACTTTAGATGTTTTCTATTTTCATGCAGAGGAAACAAGAATTTTTGTTTCTAAAGCATTCCCATAAATTACATTCTATCAAATTTTATTTTTTAATCTTACTTTAATCTTATTCTTAATTGAAGTAATCTAATAACTAATTTAAGATTAGAAGTAATACCACAACCACATATATTCCATAAAACTTATCAAATGGATGTTGCTTTAATGCCCAACCAGTTAACCGGAAAAACCAGTTATTCGGAATGCATCTGACCTCAACCATTCCGGATAAATGGTTCTGTACTGTATAGGGAACAATTTTTTACTACCATTTCAAAAATATATCGACATCAACTTCTTTTGTATCATGCAATAAATCAATATTCTAAAAAATATTATACGGTAGAGTATCTAATTTGCCGACCTGTAATTCACAGTCAATTTTTTAAAGTTAACGAAAAGATATTTAGATTAATAATATTGCGCATTGTGCCACCTGCTTAATGGGGAGATTTTTTTTTTTTGGGGGGGGGGAGGGGAGGGGAAGGCTGGAAATAAAACTTCCCACGAACAAATTGATGCTGTGATGACTTGTCGCTACAATGATTTCAATGCAACACCTAATATTTCGAATTATAACTAACTGAATGTAAATGCCTTAAAATTAATAATTATTTGTAACAATATTAAAATGCTATATCGTCATTAGAAACATTTTTCTGCATAATTTTTTATTTTAACATATTAGGAAGTAGGTAAAAACTTATTTGCAACATTACAAATCTACATACAAAAAAACAGATTATTATGAATTAAATATAAATGTAAAAAAAGCATGTTTTCATTATTGTAACATTCACAAAAATATACATTTTTCAAAAATGCATTAAAAGATAGAAAATTTCACCAAATTAACCAGCTAAGTTGGTTTTATATATGGCAATTTATTATGTTGCCAAATTTAGTGTTATATGACCAAATTGGTCAAAATTTAGTTCTATGGTAGTAATACTGCTATTACTACTTTTTTTTTTTTTTTTTTTTTTTTTTTTTACAATTACCCATTGTTTAAGCTGACACAGATTTCTTCATATGAAAACAACCATTATACCTACGGCAGCCCACTGACCACCTTAGGAACTGGATTAAACAAAAAAAAAATTAGCCTAATGTGTGTATTGCCTTTGAATACATGAAGGAGAGACTTTAGCACATGTGAACAGTTCACATAAACATAGCTTTTTTTTTATTACTGGTTAATTTCTGAAAACTAAAAATACTGAATACAGTAAACAGAACCCCTTTTTTTTTAAACAAGGTAATTTTTTATAAAATCATCTTTATAGTTAGCTCTTCTTTTTTTTAATAACTTTATAAATTCAATGAATTGCTCACAAGTGCCCCAACAGCAGGGTAGTTGCGAACACAAGGGAAAATATTTGATATGCTTTACATTCTGTTTTTTATTTGTTGTCATGATCATTAGTTACACTATGTGTTAAATTTACTATAAACAAAATTCTAGTTCTGCAGTGATAGATTTAAGCACAAGATTATAAGACGAAAATAAGTAGATTGGGAAAAGGGAAGATTATATGACTAATTAAATATTGTCGGAATAAAATAAAATTAAGATGTACATTTGAAAAAAATAAAGCCTTTAAATTTTGCTTAGGAGAATTTAGATAATATTTATCAAAAATCTGCCAAAGTACAAAAGATTCTTATCCTTGTATTTCCCTTCTAGTATCCTTGTATAGGATATATATACCTTGTATGGGTATACTTGTATCCCTCGAGTATCTTTGTATTTCCCTTCTATTCTAAAATAATGATAAAGGATTTTATAATGATTAAAAAAAAATAAACAATTACAAGCACACACCCAAATTTAACTTCTTTTACTTTTGAAAGAGGAAGGAAGGGGGAGACAATATTAGATATGACATTATTTCACGTGAAGTGAACTGAAAGAATCACAGAATGATTATTGAGACACTTATGAACTGTTCATATCTGCCTCAACTATTCTGTTCACAAATGACCCACGTGGTCACTAGAGTTAAATTGACAAATCATTTTAATATTTCTCAATTTTGGAATTCTTTTTTTTTTTAAATCAAAAATACTTATTATTTATAATAGGGGTGCACAACCTGTGGCCCGCAGGCCAAAGTAATTTTACCAGTAATTTTATGCAGAATAATTTTCCTTATAATAATGACAGAAACTTTGCTATGAAAGAAAACAAACGTCGCTTTTGAAATATTCTGGTGTCAAACGATTTTCTGGCAAAAAGGTTGTGCTTCGCTAATTTATAGTATATGTTAGAACATTAAAATTAAAACAAATAAATAAAGTTATTCGTTTAAAAATTTAAAACTGAGATTTTACTTTTGAGACGCACACTTTATGCCTCCATTCTCTTCTCGATGACACTACCAGTGATAGAAGCGCCTCCATCATATTCTGGAGCTGTCCATTTGTAATCAGTAATTTGTAGCCTTTTAACCAGTAGCTTGTAGTCGGCCAGGTTTACTTGGTTCATCTGTAAAAAAATACAGTATTATACAGGATGTTTACAAAAATGTATTAGTTACCATTAAAGTGATTATGTTATTTCATAAAATACCTAATTACTTCATGAAATAATTGAGTATGTTGAAGTGTGTAAAGTTAATGCATTTTAAGATGTAACAAATTATTTTATAGAACAACAATTGTCTAATTGTTAAAGTATTAAAACTTTTGGCAATAGCCGTTTGAACCAATTATAACCAGGATTGCAAAAAAGCCATGCTGGTGGCTTTTATTTGTTTTAACCAGCTTTTATTGGACAAAATTGGTGTTTTTTTAGTTAGTTTTAAAGACTTAATTGAGGTAGAATTCAGTATAACCCAATTTCTCAAAAATGAACACGTTAATATTGAAATAATACGTATTGATTTGCAGTCAAAATTATAAATATATCAGCTAACTTTTAAAAGACCATACAAAATGCTTTCTCTAGTTTACACTGACTTTACCCCCCCCCCCCCCCCACACACACACAGTTTTTTTCTTTATTACTGCTTTATATAATTAAAAAGGACAATAGTTGCATAGTTAGTATCATAATTTATTACTTAATTAATTTTAAAGGATATTAATATACAAGTCTTATTTTTATTGCTCATAAATGTTTATTTGAAGCCACACATAAAGTCATTTAATAAAAACAGCAATTCTTTTGAATAAAACAGATTTATGAATAACTTTGCATTAGTTAATGTATGAGTATACATTCTTTAAAATAGGGGTGCACAACCTGTGGCCCGCAGGCCAAACTGATACCAGTAATTTTATGCAGAGTAACTTTCCATATAATAATGACAGAAACTTTGCTATGAAAGAAAACAAACGTCACTTTTCAAATATTCTGGTGGCAAACGATTTTCTGGCAAAAAGGTTGTGCATCACTACTTTAAAATAACAATGAGCTTTTCAAAATTTTAATTCAACAAGTTTTATTACAACAAGATAATTTCAATTATTAAATACACATAAGCTATTGTCAATTTCTAAAGAAATAGAAGTATGTAAGGAAAATTTCATTTTTATGTGTAACATTTAGTTATTGTTTCATATAATCTTTAAAATGTTTGGTATGGGTCATTCCATGTCAATTCAACCAATTTTTCCCCCATTTGTAACCCGACCCACAGGGATTTGGATGAAACTTTGTGTGCACATTAATTCTATCATGAAATGATTCCATCAGAAAATTTTCCTTCCCAGACCTCATAGTTTGTGAGATATGGGGGGTCCAATTCTTAGGTTTTTCTCAAATCGCACATTTCTGAGTCTGTATTCTGAGATTGCAGTTCCATCTTCAAAAAATTGTTTCTATCGATCTAAAACATGAATCATCCTAAAAATATTACTGTAAGAAGATAAAAAGATGTAGATTTTAATAAAAAATATTAAAAAAAATTATTTGTAATATTTAGGATAAAAAAAGTCAGCCAAAGTTGGGAGTTATGGTTATTTTTCCAAATTTTTGTGACTTCACGAAAAAGGCTGTACACAAAAAGGCAAATTAAATTTCCCATTTCTTTTTGTTTTAAATAAAAGTTTACACTTTGGGCTTTCTATCTATGAAATAAAAATGATGTGTTTCGCATGGCTTATGCAAAAATTTTGGGTACTTTCCAATTAGCCGGATGAGTGCTTTTTTTTTTATATATTACATATGCACACAAAAAAGCAAATGAAATTTACCATTTCTTTTTGTTTTAAATAAAAGTTTACACTTTGGGCTTTCTACCTATGAAATAAAAATGATGTGTTTCGCATGGCTTATGCAAAAATTTTGGGTACTTTCCAATTAGCCGGATAAGTAATTTATTTTTACATATTACATATGCACACAAAAAAGCAAATGAAATTTCCAATTCCTTTTTGTTTTAAATAAAAGTTTACATTTTGGGCTTTCTATCTATGAAATAAAAATGATGTATTTTGCATGGCTTATGAAAAAATTTTGAGTACTTTCCAATTAGCCGGATGCGTGTTTTATTTTTACATATGTACATATGTATAGATCTATATAAATGCAGATATATTATACATGTACATATGTATGTATATATACAGTATATTGATATATATATATGTATAACACTGGTGCCCGTCTAACCGAAAAGTACCAAATTTTGCCTTGTTTTGAGAATCTGCACCAATTAAGAGGAAAAAAAATCTGACTAAGTTTAGCTGTGGTACTTAAATAATTACTGGAATTACTATGAGTTATTGAATTTAATGTTATTTGATGCATGTTTTTTTTTTAATTCTCAAAGTAAAGTTTAGGCTTTGTTTTTTTCTGATTGAAAAAAAATCTGACTGTAATATGTTTCCCCATTAAATTTAGTGAATGGTCCATATATATTTCATTTCGGTATTTAATAATGGGCATTTTTTGATAATCTAAAGAATCTCTTACTTTTATTTTCAATAATTAAACTCAAAACAGATTTTTTTTTTTTTTTTTTTTTTTTTTTTTTTTGTACAGTATAAAATAGAAAATTTTTTCTCCTCGCATTTCCATTCTTTCTTTCGAATGCTTATATATTAATTATTTGTGTTTAAAAAATGTTCAAAACCTTGTATTTCCTTTCCTTGGTTAATTTTAATCAGTTTAAATATTTATATTGGCAAGTTTAAATACACAAATGCTTAACAGAACTTAAATTTGTTTCTATAGTCTGAAAGATTTAATTGCACCTGCCTTGTATAAACACCTTCTGATAAAGGCAGGGTAATATTCGTTAGTATGAAAGCAGATGTTTTGAAATGAATTTAATAAAATTATTGTCATTCTGTTGTTTCTTATCATAGAAGAATGATCTAACTTTTACTGTGCTACTAAAAATATGTTCTGATTGTTACATATTTTATAGTTTGTGATATGTATAAATACTTTTTTGTTTTATTGTTGTAATATGGAGCCTGATATTAAACCTTCTACTAGTCTTCAGGCTTGCAGTATTGTAATATTAAATGGTTTAGAATGTCACAAAACTAGCTACACAAATAACAGAGAAATAGACTACATTGATAATCTCTGTGATTCAGAAAAAGAACTTTTATTAGTTAGGACTATTGCATTTATAAAACAAAAATTAAGTGAAAACAATTTGATTAATATATGTGAGCATCACAGAATTTCGCTCTTAATGAAGTATGAATTATATAAATGTGGAGAACCATTTAAGCGGCATTAAAAGCAAGTGAAAAAAAGCAATTAGGGAAATTAATAGAGATTTATATAGGGCCGAAAAAGTAAACCAAAATTGAAAGTTATGAATATTTTTACGAAATTTTGTGAGTTTATGAAAAAGTCTCTACACAAAAAGGCAAATGAAATTTCCAGTTTGTTTTTGTATCCAATAACATTAAATTCAGTAACTCATAGAAACTCCAGTAATTATTTAAGTACCACAGCTAAACTTAGTCAGATTTCCCCCCCCCCTTAATTGGTGCAGATTTTCAAAACGAGGCAAAATTTGGTACTTTTCGGTTAGACGGGCACCAGTGTTATACATATATATATCAATATACTGTATATATACATACATATGTACATGTATAATACATCTGTATTTATATAGATCTATACATATGTACATATGTAAAAATAAAACACGCATTCGGCTAATTGGAAAGTACCCAAAATTTTTGCATAAGCCATGCGAAAGACATCATTTTTATTTCATAGATTGAAAGCCCAAAGTGTAAACTTTTATTTAAAACAAAAAGAAATGGGAAATTTCATTTGCTTTTTTGTGTGCATATGTAATATATAAAAATAAAGGACTCATCCGGCGAATTGGAAAGTACCCAAAATTTTTGCATAAGCCATGCGAAACACATCATTTTTATTTCATACATATAAAGCCCAAAGTGTAAACTTTTATTTAAAACAAAAAGAAATTGGAAATTTAATTTGCCTTTTTGTGTACAGCCTTTTTTGTGAAGTCACAAAAATTTGGAAAAATAACCATAACTGTCAACTTTGGCTAATTTTTTTTATCCTAAAAATTACAAGTAAATTTTTTAAATATTTTTTTTATTAAAATCTGCATCTATTTATATTCTTACAGTGAAATTTTTGAGATGTTTCATGTTTTAGATCCAGAGAGACAATTTTTTGAAGATGGAACTGCAATCTCAAAATACAGACTCAGAAATGTGCGATTTGAGAAAACCCCAAGAATTGGACCCCCCATATCTCACAAACTATGAGGTCTAGGAAGGAAATATTTCTGATGGAATCATTTCATGATAGAATTAGTGTGTACACAAAGTTTCATCAAAATCTTTGTGGGTCGGGTTACAAGGTCTGGTTGAATTGACATGGAATGACCCGTATATGTAGAGTTACGCAACATCGAATTCCAAACCACAACTTTACAGTCTAATTTAATGTATTCTTATGAATATTTATAATTTCAATTTCAGACATAATGCCTTCACAGATGCATCAGCAGTTATAAAGACTCATTTATTTGATAAAATTTAGTAGAAATGTACATTTTTTAACAGAAAATATTTATAAGTGTATTACAAATAAATTAATTCAAATTTAATATGAAATATCTGTAAACTAGGGATGTACAACCTGTGGCCCGCAATGTGTTAATATGTGGCCAGCGAATTTCGTCAATTTACAACTGGAAAAAATTGCAATTTTTGTACATACATCACACAAAAAAAATACTAAATTTTGTCAATTTACTGCGGGAAAATATAAAATTTCGTCATTTAAGAACCACAAATTTCGTTTATCGGCACGGAAAAATCATGAATTCCATTGATCAAATGCAAAAAAAGTCAGAAAAGTCAGGGGGGAAAGTAGCAAATTTTCTCGATGTGCACGAAAAAATTGCGGATTTTGTCGGATGGACGCGAAAACTCACACATTTCGTTGATCAAGCAAGAAAAAAATCATAAATGTTGTTGTTCCTCGAAAAAATTGCAAATTATCATCGAATGGAAAAATAGCTTATTTTCTTGGTTTATCGCATGAAAAAAAAAGCGAATTTCGTCAATAAGGCACAAAGAATCGCAAACTTTGTCGATCAGAGACAAAAAAAAAAAAAGCAAATTTTGCTGATAAGACTCGGGAAAATCACGAATTAAGTGATGACGCGGGGAAATATTGCAAATGTCATTGATCAGCTGCGGAAAAATAGTGTTTTTGTCAGTTTATCAAAAGAAAAAAAATCGCGAGTTTTATCTTGCCACATAAAAAAATGCAGATTTCGTCAATGTTAATACAAAAATCACGAATATTGCTACTCGGTCGAAGAAAAATGTGTATTTTGTCAATTTACAGCGAAAAAAGCACACATTTCGTCGATCGAAGACCGAACAATTGCGAGTTTTATTAATCGCATTTCGAATAATAGCAAATTTCTTTGGACAGAGATGGGAATATTGCAAATTTTGTTGGTCACACGTGGAAAAATTGCTAACTACATCGATCAGACTCGAATAAAATCGAGAATTTCATCGATCATGCGGAGTAATTTCGCGATTGGCTTTGCAAAGATCACGAATTTCGCCGATAGGCTTTGTAGAAATCGCAAATTTGATTGATTGGCTTCATAAAAATCCCGAATTTTGCCGATCCGAATCGGAAAATTGCGAATTTTGTTGATTAGGTGCGGAAAAATCCCGAAATTTGGTCGATCAGGTGCAGAAAAATTGCGAATTCAAGGCAAGGAAGTTCAGAAACTGTTACATGTTTCATTTCACTCTCCTTAAGAAATTTGTTCTTTAATTAGTATGATTGAATCAACTTTGTTAAATCAGTTACAACAAATGGCAGATATTTTTACACGTAAGGCTGTACCAACAATAAACTGACGAAGGAAAATGAAAATTAAGAATAAATTTAACTTTTAAAAAAAGATACAGTAGAATCATACATGTGATAATTGGGATTCTTTTTTTTCTTTCTTTCTTTTTCAACACAACAGATAAACGACTACAAATATTCTTAGATTTCAATTGCTCTTTTTACAGCTGGTAGGCTGTAAAGGCAGCTATGAAACTTAAAGACAGTATTGCCAATTAACAATATTTCCTAATAATCTTGAACACACTATGTGCTGTTTTAGAATGCTCTATATAATAATGTGCTATGTGCTCCATACAATTTCATTCCACCTGACCTTTAATGATTTTTGTGTCTAATTTAATTACTCATTTATCATAGTGAAAAGCACAATAAAAAATTCATAATTTTATGAATTTTACCGATATCATATTACCGATATCATATTTTTATTACTTCAAAATTGGTTTTAACCAATTTTGAAGAATTTCAGGCTTAGCATCATAAATTTCTTACTTACACAAACCAAAGTAGCAAATTTTCTCGATTGTGCACGAAAAAATTGTGGATTTTGTCGGATGGACGCGAAAACTCACACATTTCGTTGATCAAGCAAGAAAAAAATCATAAATGTTGTTGTTCCTCGAAAAAATTGCAAATTATCATCGAATGGAAAAATAGCTTATTTTCTTGGTTTATCGCATGAAAAAAAAAGCGAATTTCGTCAATAAGGCACAAAGAATCACAAACTTTGTCGATCAGAGACAAAAAAAAAAAAAGCAAATTTTGCTGATAAGACTCGGGAAAATCACGAATTAAGTGATGACGCGGGGAAATATTGCAAATGTCGTTGATCAGCTGCGGAAAAATAGTGTTTTTGTCAGTTTATCAAAAGAAAAAAAATCGCGAGTTTTATCTTGCCACATAAAAAAATGCAGATTTCGTCAATGTTAATACAAAAATCACGAATATTGCTACTCGGTCGAAGAAAAATGTGTATTTTGTCAATTTACAGCGAAAAAAGCACACATTTCGTCGATCGAAGACCGAACAATTGCGAGTTTTATTAATCGCATTTCGAATAATAGCAAATTTCTTTGGACAGAGATGGGAATATTGCAAATTTTGTTGGTCACATGTGGAAAAATTGCTAACTACATCGATCAGACTCGAATAAAATCGAGAATTTCATCGATCATGCGGAGTAATTTCGCGATTGGCTTTGCAAAGATCACGAATTTCGCCGATAGGCTTTGTAGAAATCGCAAATTTGATTGATTGGCTTCATAAAAATCCCGAATTTTGCCGATCCGAATCGGAAAATTGCGAATTTTGTTGATTAGGTGCGGAAAAATCCCGAAATTTGGTCGATCAGGTGCAGAAAAATTGCGAATTCAAGGCAAGGAAGTTCAGAAACTGTTACATGTTTCATTTCACTCTCCTTAAGAAATTTGTTCTTTAATTAGTATGATTGAATCAACTTTGTTAAATCAGTTACAACAAATGGCAGATATTTTTACACGTAAGGCTGTACCAACAATAAACTGACGAAGGAAAATGAAAATTAAGAATAAATTTAACTTTTAAAAAAAGATACAGTAGAATCATACATGTGATAATTGGGATTCTTTTTTTTCTTTCTTTCTTTTTCAACACAACAGATAAACGACTACAAATATTCTTAGATTTCAATTGCTCTTTTTACAGCTGGTAGGCTGTAAAGGCAGCTATGAAACTTAAAGACAGTATTGCCAATTAACAGTATTTCCTAATAATCTTGAACACACTATGTGCTGTTTTAGAATGCTCTATATAATAATGTGCTATGTGCTCCATACAATTTCATTCCACCTGACCTTTAATGATTTTTGTGTCTAATTTAATTACTCATTTATCATAGTGAAAAGCACAATAAAAAATTCATAATTTTATGAATTTTACCGATATCATATTACCGATATCATATTTTTATTACTTCAAAATTGGTTTTAACCAATTTTGAAGAATTTCAGGCTTAGCATCATAAATTTCTTACTTACACAAACCAAAGTAGCAAATTTTCTCGATTGTGCACGAAAAAATTGTGGATTTTGTCGGATGGACGCGAAAACTCACACATTTCGTTGATCAAGCAAGAAAAAAATCATAAATGTTGTTGTTCCTCGAAAAAATTGCAAATTATCATCGAATGGAAAAATAGCTTATTTTCTTGGTTTATCGCATGAAAAAAAAAGCGAATTTCGTCAATAAGGCACAAAGAATCACAAACTTTGTCGATCAGAGACAAAAAAAAAAAAAAGCAAATTTTGCTGATAAGACTCGGGAAAATCACGAATTAAGTGATGACGCGGGGAAATATTGCAAATGTCGTTGATCAGCTGCGGAAAAATAGTGTTTTTGTCAGTTTATCAAAAGAAAAAAAATCGCGAGTTTTATCTTGCCACATAAAAAAATGCAGATTTCGTCAATGTTAATACAAAAATCACGAATATTGCTACTCGGTCGAAGAAAAATGTGTATTTTGTCAATTTACAGCGAAAAAAGCACACATTTCGTCGATCGAAGACCGAACAATTGCGAGTTTTATTAATCGCATTTCGAATAATAGCAAATTTCTTTGGACAGAGATGGGAATATTGCAAATTTTGTTGGTCACATGTGGAAAAATTGCTAACTACATCGATCAGACTCGAATAAAATCGAGAATTTCATCGATCATGCGGAGTAATTTCGCGATTGGCTTTGCAAAGATCACGAATTTCGCCGATAGGCTTTGTAGAAATCGCAAATTTGATTGATTGGCTTCATAAAAATCCCGAATTTTGCCGATCCGAATCGGAAAATTGCGAATTTTGTTGATTAGGTGCGGAAAAATCCCGAAATTTGGTCGATCAGGTGCAGAAAAATTGCGAATTCAAGGCAAGGAAGTTCAGAAACTGTTACATGTTTCATTTCACTCTCCTTAAGAAATTTGTTCTTTAATTAGTATGATTGAATCAACTTTGTTAAATCAGTTACAACAAATGGCAGATATTTTTACACGTAAGGCTGTACCAACAATAAACTGACGAAGGAAAATGAAAATTAAGAATAAATTTAACTTTTAAAAAAAGATACAGTAGAATCATACATGTGATAATTGGGATTCTTTTTTTTCTTTCTTTCTTTTTCAACACAACAGATAAACGACTACAAATATTCTTAGATTTCAATTGCTCTTTTTACAGCTGGTAGGCTGTAAAGGCAGCTATGAAACTTAAAGACAGTATTGCCAATTAACAGTATTTCCTAATAATCTTGAACACACTATGTGCTGTTTTAGAATGCTCTATATAATAATGTGCTATGTGCTCCATACAATTTCATTCCACCTGACCTTTAATGATTTTTGTGTCTAATTTAATTACTCATTTATCATAGTGAAAAGCACAATAAAAAATTCATAATTTTATGAATTTTACCGATATCATATTACCGATATCATATTTTTATTACTTCAAAATTGGTTTTAACCAATTTTGAAGAATTTCAGGCTTAGCATCATAAATTTCTTACTTACACAAACCAAAGTAGCAAATTTTCTCGATTGTGCACGAAAAAATTGTGGATTTTGTCGGATGGACGCGAAAACTCACACATTTCGTTGATCAAGCAAGAAAAAAATCATAAATGTTGTTGTTCCTCGAAAAAATTGCAAATTATCATCGAATGGAAAAATAGCTTATTTTCTTGGTTTATCGCATGAAAAAAAAAGCGAATTTCGTCAATAAGGCACAAAGAATCACAAACTTTGTCGATCAGAGACAAAAAAAAAAAAAAAAGCAAATTTTGCTGATAAGACTCGGGAAAATCACGAATTAAGTGATGACGCGGGGAAATATTGCAAATGTCGTTGATCAGCTGCGGAAAAATAGTGTTTTTGTCAGTTTATCAAAAGAAAAAAAATCGCGAGTTTTATCTTGCCACATAAAAAAATGCAGATTTCGTCAATGTTAATACAAAAATCACGAATATTGCTACTCGGTCGAAGAAAAATGTGTATTTTGTCAATTTACAGCGAAAAAAGCACACATTTCGTCGATCGAAGACCGAACAATTGCGAGTTTTATTAATCGCATTTCGAATAATAGCAAATTTCTTTGGACAGAGATGGGAATATTGCAAATTTTGTTGGTCACATGTGGAAAAATTGCTAACTACATCGATCAGACTCGAATAAAATCGAGAATTTCATCGATCATGCGGAGTAATTTCGCGATTGGCTTTGCAAAGATCACGAATTTCGCCGATAGGCTTTGTAGAAATCGCAAATTTGATTGATTGGCTTCATAAAAATCCCGAATTTTGCCGATCCGAATCGGAAAATTGCGAATTTTGTTGATTAGGTGCGGAAAAATCCCGAAATTTGGTCGATCAGGTGCAGAAAAATTGCGAATTCAAGGCAAGGAAGTTCAGAAACTGTTACATGTTTCATTTCACTCTCCTTAAGAAATTTGTTCTTTAATTAGTATGATTGAATCAACTTTGTTAAATCAGTTACAACAAATGGCAGATATTTTTACACGTAAGGCTGTACCAACAATAAACTGACGAAGGAAAATGAAAATTAAGAATAAATTTAACTTTTAAAAAAAGATACAGTAGAATCATACATGTGATAATTGGGATTCTTTTTTTTCTTTCTTTCTTTTTCAACACAACAGATAAACGACTACAAATATTCTTAGATTTCAATTGCTCTTTTTACAGCTGGTAGGCTGTAAAGGCAGCTATGAAACTTAAAGACAGTATTGCCAATTAACAGTATTTCCTAATAATCTTGAACACACTATGTGCTGTTTTAGAATGCTCTATATAATAATGTGCTATGTGCTCCATACAATTTCATTCCACCTGACCTTTAATGATTTTTGTGTCTAATTTAATTACTCATTTATCATAGTGAAAAGCACAATAAAAAATTCATAATTTTATGAATTTTACCGATATCATATTACCAATATCATATTTTTATTACTTCAAAATTGGTTTTAACCAATTTTGAAGAATTTCAGGCTTAGCATCATAAATTTCTTACTTACACAAACCAATTATTTTTCGCTACCAACACCATTTACTGAAAATAAAGCACTTAATATAAAATGAAAATATTAAACAAATTTTATATCAAAAAAGTAAGTTTATATACAACTTTTTCACATATTTTTAATAAAAGGGGGGGGGGGGCAAGGGGACTAATTATCATATTGAGCAAGAAAAAATGAAGGTAAATGCATAAACTGAAATTGTTAAAAATAAAAAGCTAATTTCTATTTACTATTAATATAATAACTATAAAAATAAAGTTCATTTTGAAAGATTTCTTTTATAAAATTTGAAACCATGCAAATTCTATTGAGGCCTAAACAATGTTGGAGAGAACACAAGGAAATACACTACCAAAGTCTGTGAGGTCATCAATCATAGGTTTGTTTTTGAAGAATTTTCTTTTTAAAATGTAACATTACACTAATTCAATCAAGATACAGGCACTGTTATATGGGCTAGACAGTATGCAATAAAGATAATAATCAATTCGCTACATAGACAGCATCAAAACTAAATTTAGGTATAGGATACTTGTGCTTTTTTTTGTGTGTGTGTGGAAGATATAGGTCAAAATTAACATTTTTAGCCAATGGTCATCGGCCAGTCAGTGGCGGATCCAAGGGGGGGGTCATGACCCCCTCCTGGAGCTCTTCAAAGAGGGATGTACACTGTACAGTCTAAATAAAAGGTGCTAAAACAGGAACGCAAAATAGCATCTAATCGAAAGAATTTGCGCTTTTTTCGAAACTGATCGAGAAAATTTGCGAATTTTCCGCTCCTGATCGACATAATTCACAATTTTTCCACACCCGATTGGTGAAATTCGCAATTTTAGCGAAGCCGATCCACGAAATTCAGAATTTTTCCATGCCTAATCGATGAAATTCACGATTTTTTTGGGTGTGATCGACGAAATTTGAGATTTTTCCACGAATGGTCTGCGAAATTTGCAATTTTTCTTCACTTGATTGAAAAAATTCACGATTTTCGAGCCCAATCCACAAAATTAGCACATTTTTCTGTTCTCGTTCGATGAAATACGAATTTTTCCGTACACGAACTAAGAAATATGCATTTCTTAATTGAATGACGAGCTATGCATTTTTTTACTGCCGTAAACTGATCAAATCCGTGATTTTTTTCTCGCGATACTGACGAAACTCACAATTGTTCTGCAGGCGCTCAAAGATTTATTTATTTTTTTCGTGCATCATCGACAAAATTTGCGGTTTCTCCGCTTTATCAACAAAATTAGCGATTTTTCGTTCCGAATCGACAAAATTAGCTATTTTTTCGTTCCGAATCGATAAGATTTGCGAGTTTTTTGTATTCGATCGCCGGAATTCATGCTTTTTACGAAGCCGATCGTCCATATTTGCGATAATTTCTGTCCCGATCGATGGAATTGTCAATTTTCGTTCGTCATATCAACGTAATTTGTGATTTGTTTTCATTCCAGATCAACTGTATTTCCGCTTTTTACGAAAATGATCGACCATATTTGTGACTTTTTCGTTCCTGATCGACAATGTTCCCACTTTTTCCGTGCCCTACCAAAAGCGATTTTTTCGTTCTCGATCGACTAAATTCGTGCTTTTTACGAAAGCAGTCGACCATATTCGGGATTTTTCCGTGCCCAATTGATGAGATTCGCGCCTTTTTCCGTTCTTGTCCATGAAATACGCATTTTTCCGCATCGAACAATAAAATTCGCTTTTACGAAGACAATCGACTACATTCGCGATACTTTTTCCCGATTCACTAAATTATCAATTTCTGCGTTTCATATCAACTTAAAATTCGCAATTTTTTTTATTCCCAATCAACAAAATTCGCGATTTTTCCATTCCCGATCGAGTAATTTCGCGCTTTTTACGAAGCGATCGACAAAATTGGGAGGTTTCCGTGCCCTGTTGACGAAATTTGCGATTTTTTCGTTCCAGATAGACAAAATTCTCAACTTTTTGTGCTCGATCGATAAAATTTGCGGTTTTTCTGAGACATACAGTCAAAATTCGAAAAATTTCGAGGGCCTATATACAAAACTCGTGATTTTCCAATGTCTAGTTGACGATATTTTCGATTTTCCCGCGCCAGGTCAACAAAATTCGCATTTTTTTACGCGGTAAACAGACAAAACAGGCGACTTTTCCACAATCTATGAACAAAATTTTTTCAAGTATTATAAAAAAAAAAAATAGATTTTTTCTTTGCCGATAAACGAAATCTGAGATTTTTCGCGTCCGATCGACAAAATTCGTTTTTTTTACGTGCCTAATCGACAAATTTCGCGATTATTTTATGCCCGATCGGCGAAATTTGCTACTTTTTATCGTAATTACGTTTTCACAAAATTTACTGTATTTTAAAATTGTTTCATTAAATCATCTGTCAAAAGTTGTGACCCCCCCCTGGAGGTTGGGCTGGATCCGCCCTTGCGGCCAGTATACTAATTTTTCTCACTGGCTATTTTTTTCAACTGCTGGCAAGTACCAAAGTTACGAATGCTCCATACAAAATTGTGTTTTTTCTAGCTAATAACAATA
This sequence comes from Maratus speculifer, assembly GCA_964019185.1. Lineage (NCBI taxonomy): Eukaryota > Metazoa > Arthropoda > Arachnida > Araneae > Salticidae > Maratus > Maratus speculifer. Next base: position 245,912,732 of record OZ025302.1, on the reverse strand, counting down.
TTATTTACGATTTCTGTTACTTACCATTCAATAGGATTGTACACTACAGGTGATTCTGAAAAAAATAAATAAAAACCTGAAGTTAGGGACAGGGTTGGCATGATTTAAATCAACTGATTTAAATCAAGATTTAAATCAACTGATTTTTTAAAAAAAATCAGTTGATTTAAATCAATTTTTTGCAATATCACATGAATGCACATATCAAAGGAAAATTTTGGGTAAAAAGTTAGAAATGTATTAGATAATGATAGAATTACAAAATTTAAAGGAAGATATGAACAAGCTATTAATGCCTGTCATTTTGCTGGAGTTTTATTAAGTCCCTCTGTTTTAAATCAAAATGAAATTTCACTTAGTGTAGGGGAAAATAATGAAGGTTTGGCATTCATTAAAGAAGATTGTCTAAATATTCTCACCACTGTAATACACTTTCAACTAAAAAATGGTCCATTCCAAAAATTACCATTGCTTGAGAAAAAAGTTTCTGATATTATGACAGACTATGATTGGTGGAAGTCCTTTTATGTAGTTGGAGGTAAAGTGAGAATCAGTGAAATTGAAATTGAATTTATTTACCAAATAACAATAGCCGTAGCAGCATCTGCTGGAGTAGAAAGACAATTTTCTTCTTTTGGACTAGTTTATTCAAGCCTTCATAATAAATTAGGAGTGGACAAAGCTTCTAAATTAGTATTTTTGTTCAAGAAATTAAATCCGCGATTTTTTCCTATTTGCTTAAAAGATATTGAATTAATTGTGATTTTTATCCCTTAATCCTTAATAAATAGCTTACATTAAATGAATACAGTAGACTCCCTGAAATCTGCACAGCTTAGCACCAGAGGTTGTGGAATTCTAGAATTTTGCCGTTTTCTGGTCATGGGTTTGTTTACAATTTTTTTTAAAGTAATTTGATTGTAATTAATAATGCAATTGAAATTATAATGAATTCTTGTAATATAGTAAAACATTAAAACAATTATGTAAGGTAATAAACTAAAATAATAAAAATTTGGATAATTAAAAATGATTAAAATATTAAAAGCCGCAAAGATGAAGTAAATAAAGTAAGCTTGATAAATGTAATTGTGATCACCACTGATATTAGCAATACTTTGAATTTTTTTCAGAAATAAATTTATTCTTCCTTCATGAAAACACATGAATTTAGTAATATTAATGAAAGTTACAGATTAAAATATATATAGAATTGATATAAAAATAAAGTCAAATTTTGTCCCTATACCTAACCTGAAAACTTCATTGTTTACATCTGTAAATTATCCATGCCTTTTAGAGAGTTGCGGATATTAGGGCTGCAGATTTGAGGGAGTCTACTGCATTTATTTATTTTTAATTTTACCATTTTCTATTCATTTACAACATATTTAAATTTATTTTTTAATTAGTGTCCACAATTGAATTACAAAATAATAGAATGGCTTTAGATTAAAGCCTAGATGTTTAATTTTTAGCACCAATCAGTAACTAGAATGTAATATTTTCTTAACTATATAACTATTTCTTGTATAATTTTTATAAATTATAAATATTTATTCCTTTTTTAGTTATTTATTACAAAAAACTGCTCGATGTATTATAAAAAACATAAAAACACAGTAATTAAATGTAGGATTCTAAAAAAATCAAATAAATCCGATTTAAATAAAAAAAATCTGATTTTTTTGATTTTTTAAAAAAAATCATGATTTTTTTCCAACCATGGTTAGGGATGCACCGAATAGTGATTTTGGTCGAATACCGAATATTCGGCCAAATATCGAATATTCGGCCAAATACCGAATATTTGGCTTTCCAAATACAGTCGAGTCTCTATATAACGAAATCCACTGTTCTAGTAAAAAATTCATTATATCAGAGCTGCCAAGTCTCCGGCTTTTTGGATACCAGTAAATAAATACAGAAAATGTTATTATATGTAATTGGAACATATCGGAGATTTAAAATAGTAAGATTTTCTTTAAAATAAAAGTGTTGTGCAAAACGCCGGAGACTTGGCAGCTCTGTTATATAGAGAAATTAAACTTTTGAATTAAGTATTTGAAATATTTTAAAGTAAATATTAACCTAACATTTTATTTCTTAATTATTTCTCTTATTAATTTCTCAATCCAATTGACTGTTTTGAGAAGGATGTGGAAAGGTGTGTGGGAGGTGGGATAAATTCGTTGGATTTAAAGAACAAGAAGAGAAGTAATATAAAAAAAACTCAGCACTGACGATAAATTAAAAATAAGTGATGGAAAATTGATACCATATGATTTCAAAGCTTTTTAAAACTGAATAAATTAAGACCAATTTATGAAAAAATTCGTTATATGGAAATAGATATTTCGGTATATACAGACTGTTTTTAATGTAATCATGCGAAAAGGGGACTGTTCCTACTAAAAATTCATAATATAGAGAAATTCGATGTATGGAGTTTCGTTATACAGAGACTTGACTGTACTTTTTATATTTCAAAGTTTAAAGGTATTAAAATGTTACTTTTTAAAACAATTTTACATAATGTTTAATAAGAGAAACTTACATTTTGATAAACAAGAGTTTTTTATAAGAACATTCAGTATTGAAAAAAAATCTGCCTTTTTTAAATTAAGAAATATAATATTATGAGACTTTTTCAATTAGTAAAATTTTAAATTTCATTTCTTCTACGAATTGAAACAAACATTTTGAAATCAAAGAGAAATAATGAATAAATAGTTGAAGAAAAACTGTACAATCTCATATTTGTTCTTTTTAAATAACTCATGGCAGATTTTTTTTTCAATATAAAGTATACAGTGCCGGTCAAAAGTTTCCGGCTAGCAAAAATTTTTCAGTTAATTTGTAAATATACCCATATGAAGAGAAATCTCGAAGTGATATTTATACATTTTATTGACATAATAGTTAGGAACTTACTTATAGAAGAACAAGTAAATATCAATAAATTTAACTGACAAAATTAAGTATAAAGGAAAATGCATGTTCTCAAAAGTTTCCGGCCACCTTCACAAGTTTGTAAAAAAATGGTATTGTAATAGAAAATTACAGTGATCAACAACATTTACGATTAGTATTTTATCATATTACTATTTTATTAGCTTTAGCAATAAGTATTGCGGCGCAGCAACGTGACATTCATACAATCAGCGGTTAAAGATCGTCTATGGTACGTTTTTCCCACATTTCTTGCAATTTTGGCGAAATTTCGGCTCAGTTGGAATATTTATAGTTCTGCAGACTTTTGTCAACTTCTTATCAAAGATTTTCTATTGGATTCATACTGGGCGCTTGGGCTGATCATTTCAAAAATGAAATTTTTTGTGCGAAAACCATTGCTTATCGAGAGGTTTGCAAACATTATTTAAGTTGTTATCATGTTAAGAAAAATAGATGTGACCAAATTTTTTTCTTTAATAAGGCAGAAAATAGTCTTGCAAGATATCCTTATACATTGTATAATTCACCTGGCTGTGGATTTCAAGTAGCGGACAGTCACTTTTTGAAGAAAATACTCCCCATGGCATACCGTGTCCTCCGCCATGCTTCATTGTAGGAATAACATAAGTGGAATCATATCTTTTGCTGTTAGGTCATCGGACGTTGTGTCTGCCATCACTTCCAAAACTGTTTTGAATTCGATTGATGGAAAAATAGAACTTTTTTCTAGTTTTCACTTGACCAGACTTTGTGTTCCTTGGAAAATGAAAGTAGGGTACGTTGGTATTTTTTTTACCTCTGAAAATTTTTTAACACCGCCTATTCCAAAAAGTTCTGTATCACATCAGCATCATAACACGGTAGACAAACTTATTCCAGCAATATTTTCATTCCGTAAATCACAGTATATTGCAACGGAATTTTCATGCAGATTACCAATGGTTTTTCTCCTGATAATTCTGTCCTCAGGAATAGCAATTTTCCGGGGTCTCCCGGACCTCTGAAAGCCATAACCATCTTTATTTAATTTTGTAAATATTGTTTACAGTCGATTTTAGTGATCGATAACTTAGACGCAATATCTCAAGAACATTGTCCTTTTAGCGACAAACTAATCACTCATTTATGAATAATAGGTAATTGTTGAACTTTTCAAATTTGAATTCAAACTATGCTATACACGTTGATTCATTCATAAACACAACCAAAAAACACTTTATGGATAGAAAAAAACTAAAGAATGATAAGTGGCTGGAAGCTTCTGAGAAAATGCGTTTTCTTTTATATTTAATTTTGTCAATAAAATTTATTGATATTTACACGTTCTTCTATAAGTAAGTTCCTAACTAATATGTGTCAGTATAATGTATAAGTATCGCTTTGCGATTCCTCTTCATGTGGGTGTATTTACAAATTAACTGAAAAATTTTTGCTGGCCTGAAACTTTTGACCGTCACTGTAAATACTTTCAACTTAATTCTGAATAAAGAAATGTCTAGCTCATAGTTATTTTCTTAATAGTGGCATTTTCCATCCTTCCCATCATATCATATTTTACAGAAATCAAAGCATGTGAGTTGAAAATATGATATCTTATTTATTGTAAATACAACAAACGAAAACACAAGTTTGACCTAGAGTGAGATGAAATACAATGCATTTATGATTCAATAAGTTGATTACGATTATGGTTTCATAAACAAAAAATTGTCTGCCTTGATAGCTATTACTAATCTCAAAAGTTTTCCTTTCTTGTTTAAGGTCTTTTGGGAAAAGCAAGAAATAGATTATTTACTAAATAGAATTTAGGAACTTGCATCTGCACTCGCATCATTTATTCCTACGAAGAATACTAATAAATCGTAATTTTAATCCTTCTCATGGTTCATTTTCTTAATTTAAACTTTACAAACAGCAAATACAGTGGCGTAGCTAGGGGGGGGGGCAAGGGGGGGCGTCAGCCCCGGGAGCCGAGGCCTAGGGGCGCCAAATTGAGAGAAATTGTTACATATCAATATTGGGGTGGGGGCGCAAAATTTCTTGCTGGCCTCGGGCGCCAAAAAACATAGCTACGCTACTGAGCAAAAAAATAATGTAAAAACATTCTATATTATTTAAATATGAATTTATTTCTAATTATTTTAAATATATTAATAAATCGACAGTTAAAAGTAGAAATGGCTTAGATGCAGTATCTTCCCGCGAGCCGCCATTTTGTTTCCCTGTTATTTTTCATACATTATTTTACCTAAAACAACAAAATGCAACTGAAATGATTATTTAATGATTGAATCATGCATTTCAAAAAATGATATGAAATAAACAAGACAATTTACTTTGGAAATTCAAAGATTGAAAGATCGAAAGAATTTTTAATAGTAAAAATAATTTGATTTACTTATTCATTTATTATATAAAATATCCAAGTAAAGTGAAAATAATTTTATTAGTATGCATAAGCTTTAAAAATATTAATTTTATGTTTCCTCAAAAAAAATAATTGCAAAATAATAATATTAGCAATTTGTGAGAAATAATAGAGAAACAAAATGGCGGCTCGCGGGAAGATACCGCATCTGTTCCGTAGAAATTGTGAAAAGTTCTTTAAAATGCGTGTTTTAAAAGGCTTTATTAAGTATTGGATTCGGCCGAATACTTTGATATTCGGCCTAACCGAATATTCAGTAACAAGGCCGAATACCGAATATTCAGTACATCCCGACCTGAAATTAACAACAAATTTATGAAAAGTGATAGAAGTAGGGGGAAATCCATTTCGGGCACTGTCGATGGCAAATGGCGAATGCTAATTTTGTGCTATACTGGAAGAGAGATCAATTGTTGCATCATTAATAAATAATAATTATATTAAACAAAAACAGATAGTTTATAATCAAAGGTAGAGGAAAAACTGTTTGTTGTAAAAAACTAGTTGGATGTATCAACTGATCGAATTTACTGTATGAAAATGAAAATAATGATACACGTTTAAATAATATACTTCAAACGTTTGTTATTTACATTACATTGGCGATAACTTTTCATTTCGAACAGAAAATACATGCTACACAAGAATATAAATAACTTAAACAGAAAGCAATACTTCAAAATCAATTTAGAATATTAATTATAAAAGGGCTTACCTGTTTTAAATGAGGATTAATGCAAGAAAGACAGGTACTTCAAAGATGGGTACTTCAAACAGACGAGAGACGATAGACGCCATGTTTCGTTTTGGTTGAAAAGGATGCTTGTCTCTGATTGGTTGAATATTTGTCTGCCCGATTGGACAGACCGCACCTTGGATTTCAAATCGAAGAAAACTCTTAGCTAGGACAATTCTAAATTAAGTATTTTAATTAAAAAAAACACTCTTTTTTTTTCTTAGTATAGAACAAGGTTCTTTTATATAACTTTAGGAACTTGTTATATTACTTTAAGATGAATTTAATAACTTCAGCTTGTAGAAGAGTATTAAATAAGTTTGCGAAAGCATTGAGCATTTGCATTTCATTCTCAAAATGAAATTTGTTTTTCAGAAAGTTAGGCAAAAAAATTTTTTAATTTAAATTTGTATTTGAAAATTTTCAGAGTTTGAATTGGGGGAAATGATATATATTTTGGAAATTTATATATGGAGCGGGCCTCTTGAAGTCCAGGGCTCATGCAGGGCCGTAGCTAGAAGTGTACGATAGGGAGGGCTCAGGGGAATCTAGGGGGGCTCAAGGGAATGTAGAAGGGGGCTCATATTTTTTTGTTCTCCCTCTAATGCAGGAAGATAAATTAGTGCATATTCACATTGTAGGTACTATGTTTCTCATTAAACTGTTGTAATAACTTCATTTTAAGCTAAGAAAACTATATGATGATGAAAATTTTGAATGCTGACTGGTAATTTTTGACTGGTGCAAAATTAAACATCCTGTTAGCTTATTTTAGATACAATTTAGTAACTCTGCAAAACTGTGAAAGGGTTTCAAAACTAAATTAGATTTTTGAACAGAATTTCATTTGAATTTTCGGAACCTTTAGTGACCTTGGAACTTTTTCCAGGGGGGGGGGGGGGCTGAGCCGCCCATAGCGCCCCCTTAGCTACGGCCCTGGCTCATAGGCAAAGTCCCGATTTGGCCATGCAATAAAAAAGACCTGTTCCCAAAAAAGTATAATATATAATTTAAAAAATTAAATACTTAAGTTTCCATAAGTTTCAATATTTCAGATCCAGCATTGGTCAACATCGACCAATATTGACCAATATCGGTAAAATAAAATCGGTCTTTGCCAATAGAGGCCAAGATGTGCTGATATTGGTCATGATCGATGGCCGATATAGACCGATATTGAGAAATATACTTTTTCTACGTAAATTTAAAGAATTTAAGATGTTATAAAAATTGATTCCTACCTTCCATTTTTCCAAAAATGTACAATACATAAATTAAAAATTTAAATATTGAAAATTCCACAAGTTTTTATATTTTAGATCCAATATCGCCAAACATTGATCAGTATTGGCTAATGTCGGTAAAAGACAGTGGTGTAGTGGGAAAAAATCCAGCGAGTATACGCTCAAAATTGAGGGTATGCCCTAAAATGTATATACTATAGTTTTCTTGAGAAACAGAGAGTATATGGTGTTCCTTAAAGAAGTCCAGAGGGTATACGGCGTATACCCCCCCGTATACCCTTCACTACATCCCTGGTAAAAGGTAACCTGTCTTTGCCGATGCACGCCAAAGTTGTCCGATATTGGGCAATATCGAGCCGATACTGCTGTGCTACCATGCTTACCTGGGATGATGCATTTTTCACGATTTCGCAATAGTTATATCGCAAGAACTAATACATGAATTTTCATCAAACTTCAGATTCAGTTTAATCCCTCATTAAAATTAGTCCTGATTAGTTTTTTGTGTATATCACTCTGCAAGTGGCACTATTATGCAGAACTTATTCCAGATTCAGTAATAATGCTATCTCAGAAACTAATGTACGGATTTTCAGCAAACTTCAGATGCAGTTAGGAGTTCACGTAAGTTGTTAATGATTAAATTTTGGTGTAAATCACATAACCGGTGTCGCTGTTATACTGCACTTTTCAGGAAGTATTTACATATATGAGATAAGAAAATTTTTGGAGTCCCACCACCGACTAATTTTTCTATAAATTTACCAAAACAATAGCATATTAAAACCAGACGATAATTTTATGCGATATTTTAATCTAGATGCGATAATTTAAACCAGACAATAATTTAAATAAATAATAATAATATTTTCAACAAACAAAATAAAACGTTCTGTTATGACGTCATCGAAAGACTTTTATTTAAAGGTATTTGTCCGTAAAAAAAATGGCTAGGCAGCAGATTTGAACATCCTGCATAAAAAAACGGACTTTGCCCGTAAAAACATATTAGTACTCCGAATTTATGTTTCCGCAACGTAAATTTACGGAAGTGTACCGTTAAGCTTCAAAAACGGACAACTACCGTTAAATATTACGGTAAATGCCCGTAAATTTACATTTTTTTTTTACAGTGCATGTGCATTATGGAATGCACATGGGGGCATTTTGAAAGTTTCTTATGACGATTAAAATATTCAGAAAAGTTCCTAACTTTTCTCCCCTTACTCCAGTTTTTTTTTCAAATTCTTCTATGATAGAGATATATTATAATTCACATAACATATCAAGTTCAATTTAAAAAAAAAGAGTTTGAAGTGCTTCTTTAAGGATGTATTTCAATCCAAACAATTTATTTTCTAATTTATTTTTATATTCATTTTTACTTTCAAAAGCATAAAACTGGCAACTTATCTTATTTAGAAATTGCACAAAGTGCCGTGTTTGTCGATTTTTTAATAAATGCAGAAAAAATTACAAAAGAAAAAAAAAGTTGAAATTAACAATTTGAACTGAATTTTCTGAAGCGGGAGATCTGGAAATGAAAAAAAAAATGACCATTTTGAGAAAAGATAAATTGAGCGAAAAATTAAACCAACACAGCCTCTTACATATCTCTTCAAAAATCGCTCCATTAAGTTCCTTTTTTTTTTTTTTTTTACTTTTAGAAATAAGCTTGAAAATATATCAGAAAATTTCGAGCTGTTGATGATGAAAAAATATTTTTTCGAATACACCCTTAATGCTAAATATCTTCTTTTTTATCAACCAATTTCACGCTTCATAAAATATTTTACACTCACCCATATGATATAACCTTGAACTACCACCTTATCTCACATTTAGGTATACGCATATACCACACATGATATTTATTGACATTACACAGACGTACGCACATATTTACCCAGTTGAAACCAAACTGCCCCGGGGACACAGAACAATAAAAGCACATTACCCCTTAAGTGAGAGTACTCCCTTCCCTCTCTAAAACGAATAACATTGAACATTCATTTTAAAGAATTCAATTTTCATCGAAACCAAAGACTACTAAAACAAATCTATTACGTCACTTTCCATACTCTCCCCCCTTTTACCAACTTCATACCCAAATGACGCCCTAAATACTCACAAAGCTTGGTCATGTGATACCCTGGGGATACAGAAAAGAAACTCCCTCTCCCCCCCCCATCCCCAAAGCAGCATTTGTTAAGTGCCATTCTTCCATTAGCAGCGAACCGATGTCCCTATGGGACACAAGGGACACATCTCTGTCAAAGGGGGATTCTGAGCGACGCTCCAAAAGCCCCTGGTGACACAAGGGCGCAGGGCGAAAAGCTGCTCTATAATTTAGCTATAATGCAAAAGCGTAATTGCTCTCGGTGGATTTGCGACTCAAGCTGTTGAAAATCGGTGAAAGTAATAATGCGACCTGACAGCACGAGCTAATGACATATTAACTATCGGTGGGTGATAACGGTTTAAGTTAATAGACATAAAATGCATGGGGCATGGAGGATAAAAATAAATTCTTAGACGCATTCGAATTTTATAAAATTTGTTTTATACTCAGGGCCTGACTATTGCACGGGCACCCGCGGGGCATGAAATTTCTAAGGGGCACAAAATTCCATTTTAATTTCCATTCAATAATCATAATTGTAAAAAAATTTAATATTTGAGATACTAATACGATAAAATGACAAAAAAAAGTCTCAATATTAGGTTAAAAGTACATTTCAATAAATAATAGGAATTATTTTTTTATATATACTTGGAAACTTTTTTCAATTTTCGGAAAATTTAATTTTTTGATTAGAATCAGTAAATTATTCAATCAAAGGGGGCACGAATATTTTAAAGTGTCCTGGGCATAAAAACTTGCAAGTCAGGCCCTGTTTATACTTTCTTTCTAACCGATGACCAGGCCCCTACCTGCCGAGTTATCTCAACTTAACGGGTTAGATACCTGGTATCGGGGCGGATGACCGCCTAATTGCCACGTAGCGGCAATAAACTTTGCTTCGCATGCCATCATTTCTGCAGTACTTGCTTGTCATTGAGCATACTTTGTTTCGCCTGTTAGTTAATGGTACATCCTGTTGTTTGAACTGCAAATGGCTTCGCAAGATAATCTTGTAATTTAGAGCCTTGATCAGATGACGAGACCTTCACCTGGCAAGGCACCTCCAGAGGTATAATTACCCTGTTTATACTTTGAATGGACAAGGGACTTTTTTCTTTACTTATTTATTTATTTATTTATTTATTATTATTATTATTATTATTATTATTTCCCTTTAAATGCAATTCAAAGGTCACAATACAATTCAAGGTACGCATCATGCCATTAATTTGTCACAAAAGTAATTTTAAAAAAAGAATTTTTCTTAATATTTTAAGCATTATTTATTGTTTTATGTGGGTGTGCGACGCAAGCTGTTGAAAGGCGGTTAAAGTAATAATGCAACCTGAGCGCACGAGCTAATGACATATTACCTATCGGTGGGTGATAACGGTTTGAGTTAATAGACATAAAATGCATGGGGCATGGAGGATAAAAATAAATTCTTAGACATATTCGATTTTTATAAAATTTGTTTTATACTTTGAATGGACAAGGGAATTTTATATTCATTTTTTATTTATTTTATTATTATTATTGTCATTTCACTTTAAATACAATTCGAAACCCACAATACAATTCAAGATATGCATCATGCCATAAATTTGTCACAAAAGTAATTTTAAAAAAAAGTTGTGGAAAATAAGGAATTTTCCTTAATATTTTAAACATTATTTATTGTTCTCTGTGGGTTTGCAATTCAAGCTGTCGAAAATCGGTGAAAGTAATAATGCAACCTGACATCACGAGCTAATGACAAATTAGCTATCGGTGGGCGAACTAAAAAGTTAAACTAAAAACTAAAAACTAAATCGGTAAACGTTACGGATTATCTTAATAGACATAAAATTTATGATGCATGGAGGTTAAAAAAAAAAAAAAAAAAAAAAAAAAATATTGGATAAGGCGCATTCGAATTTTTATAAAATTTATTGCATACTATGAGGGGACAAAGGTTTTCAAAAGTAATTTTTTATTTATTTATATTTTATTATTAGTATTATTTCACTTTATGTGCATTTCAAATGTGCACTATATGTTTTATGGTATAAATTTATCACAAAAGCAATTTTTAAAACAAGTTGTGAAAAATAAGGAATATTCCTTAATATTTTAAGCATTATTTATTGCTCTGGGTGGATTTACGACTCAAGCTGTTGGAAATCTGTGGAAGTAATAATGCAGCCTGAGAGCACGAACTAATGACAAATTAATTATCGGTGGGTGATAACGGTTTAAGGGAGACCCGAACCCCATTTTCGGCCAAAAACCATCAAAAGTTCAAAAAAATTTTTATCTCAGAAAACGATAAAATACATATTTGCGAATATCCATGCAAAATTTCAGAACTCGGGAACACTTGGAATAGGTAGCAAATGAGCTTTTTTTAATTGTAGTCACTAGAGTTTAAAGGACTAGCGGCCATTTAAAATGTGTTTTCCTGAAAATGACTTTTTCCATATTTTGCCTAAGTTCAAAGTACTAAGGCTCAGTGGTAAAATGGTTTAGAAGCAAAGTGTTTATGTTTTTAGAATCTTAAAAAATTTTGCAACAAAAGTAAGGAGAGATTTTTTTAAAACTATTTCTGAAAATTTTACATAAATTGGTAAACATGAAAATTATAACGAATTTAAGGAAATTTATCATGCGTAAATTCTTTCTTTTTTTTTTTTAGCTGATTAAAATAGAAAATTAAAAATACCTCTCCCTAGGTCGTTTCCATATACTATAACACTATTTAAGAAATTTTAGTAATACCAAAAATATTGAAAATTGCATGAGGAGTAGTAATTTAAAAAAGTGTATTTTTCCACAAAAAAAATCATAAAAATCGACATAAAAATATGTTTTTTAATAAAAAGTGAATTTTTTTTGTTAATTATTCCTTGCAAAAAGATTCTTAAATAGTACACCAAAATTCATTACTTTAAAATCAATAATAAAAATTTTGGGTTTTTTCTTACGGGTCTCCCTTAAGTTAATAGACATAAAATGTATGATGCATGGAGGATAAAAATAAATTCTTTATTGGCTCAGACACATTCGAATTTTATAAAAAAATTTCTATATTTTAAGAGGGCCAGGGGATTTTGTAATTCATTTTTTATTTATTTATATATATTTTTGTTATTATATCACTTTAAATACAAATAAGATGAAATGGCAGGGCGAAAAAAAACAATAGCTACTAAAAACAGTACTGTTGTGTTATCAGCAGTAAGTATAATCAGTGTATGCTACATATGGATTTATAATAGTACTTTTTGAATATGTGAATATAATATTTTCTAAGTCACTAACTAGAGTTATATTAGAAAAATAAATAAAAATCTAAAAAAAAATGAAAAAAGTTGATTAATACCAAGAAGATTAGGTAGAAGAATAAAAGAGTTTTTTTTTTTTTTTTTTCTTTTTTAAAGCAGTGATGTCGTTATCAGTAACAAGTATAATCTCTGTGGTATTCATTTTTTTTTTATGATAATGTTTGTTTGAAGAAAAGAAAGCGATAACTACTAAGTCGCTAATAAGCAATTATTTAATAAAAAAAAGTAATGAAAATAAAAAAATAGACTAGTTGGATGTGGCAACGGTTAGGTAATCTACCCCAAAATCTAATCAGTAATATCTTATTTCAAGTTTTAACTGAATCTGAAGTTTAATAAAAATCCGTATAATAGTATTTGAAATAGAATCATCGCAAAAATCGTTAGAAAGAAAAAAGAAAAGAAAAAAAAAACTTTGAAATGGACCTGTTGAGCGATTTAATCCAAAAACTAAAGAATACTAATTTATATCAGGGACTGCTTTAATCTGAAATTTTATGAAAGTTCATACATTAGCTGCTGAGATAAAATTATTGCGATAATCAGAAATATTGCTGCATGGCAGCGTCACCTGTTGGGCAATATATACCAAAAACTAATCAGATCCAATTTATATCAAACGCTAAGTGAATCTAAAGTTTTGTGAAATTCCGTGCATGAGTTCGTGGAATTGAGCGTCCACAAAATTTATGGCACATACAGACAGAGAGAAGGGCAGACTGCCAGACAGACTCGCAGACTCAGAGGCAGACATTTTGTAAAAACATGTTTTTTGGAAACTCTGACCCCTAAAAAAGGTCAATCCGTCGAAAACCGGAATTCAATAATTTTCACGAATCCATTACTTTCTTCTTGTAAAGATAGAAGAAAGTAAAAAGAAAGTGATTGAAAGATTAACAAGCTGAAATGCAAGAGTAAAATAGGAAACACCTATTAAATTCAGAAATGTCGTGTGAGTCGCCTGCATTTTAAATAAAACGCTTTTTGAAGAATGGATAATAATAGCTAAGAAATCAGGAATTAGAATTACTTTTAAAAAGTAATAAAAATTTGAAAAAAAGAAAAAGAAAAAAAATTATAAAAAGAAATATATTGAAGGGTAAAGAAAATAGTTATTAAAAACACTTCTGTCATGTAATGAGTAACACGTGTAATCGGTGTGATATATATTTTTTTTAAATTATGGTTTTTCAAGAAAGTAAAGTAACATCTATCGTCAAGCACACTTAAAAATTACAAAAAATTACTTGTAAGAAAAATCACAAGGAGAAAAAAGACAGAAAGAAATCGTTTAAATAATAAAGAAGATGACGTGGAAGTGTTTAAGAAAGAATAGCCCTTAAAAATAGTAATGTTGTGTAATTAGTAACAAATGTAATCGGTTTGTGCTATGTATTATTTATTTGTTTATTTATTTATTTATTAAAGAAAGGAAAGGTATTTCTACCCTGTCTTTATAAAGTTACATAATTAAAAAAAACTCTACAAAATGACGCATAAATTAAAAGATAAGAAGATGAGAGGGGTGAAATTTAAAAAGAGAATAGTCGTTAAAAACACTGCTGTCGTTTAATCAGTAACAAGTGTAATCGATGTGCGCTATATATTTTTTATTATACTGGTTTTTGAAGAAGAGAAAGTAATAGTTATTATGTCGCAATTAGACTTAATCCTTCTATAGTAAAAAAAAAATTAGCCTTAAAAGGAATGACTCCTGGAATGATGCTGATGTGGAAGATTTCCGGAACTAACGAATCCGGGTTGTCCACTCCTTCCATGAGCCGAATAGACCAATCAGGAAAGGGCTCCGTCTATGCATCGCCGTATGGGTTACCATAAAGAGAGGAAAGGTTACCATCGCCAACAATCTCCAAGTTTGTCGTCAACTTGGCGATATATCGCCAAATTTGGCGACCAAAATTAGTTGTCAAAAGTGACGCCAACTTGGCGATAACTGTAATATTTCGCCAAATTTTTAATTTCTTTACAACACCAGTCGTTTGTACATCATTTGAGAGGTTTGCAACTGCTTATTCATATAATGGATGTCTTGTGTGTTATCCCCCACTCTGCTCCCCAGGGGGGACAAATTTTTAATTTCTTTACAACACCAGTCGTGTTACACAAGATTTGAAAGGTCTGCAACTGCTTATTCATATTATGGATGTCTTGTGTGTCACCCCCACACTCTGCTCTCCCCAGGGGCTGTCACATTTTTAATTTCTTTACAACACCAGTTGTGTGACACATCATTTGAAAGGTCTGCAACTGTTTATTCATTTTATGGATGTCTTGTGTGTCACCACCACTCTGCCCCCCAGGGGGGCACATTTTCAATTTTTTACAGCACCAGTCGTGTGACATATCATTTGAGAGGTCTGCAGCTGCTTATTCATATTTTGGATGTCTTTTGTGTCGCCTCCCACTCTGCCCCCACAGGGGGCACATTTTTAATTTCTTTACAACACCAGTCGTGTGACACATCAGTTGAAAGGTCTGCAACTGCTTATTCATACCATGGGGTATTGGCGAGCGCAGCAAGAGGGGTAGCCAATAATTTGGAATCGCGAAGCGATTACGCGGGGGATTGGCGAGCATAGCGAGCAGGGGGGCGGCGCCCCCCTAGTAATAAAAAAAAAAGAAAAATACTTGTAAGAAAAATCTCAAGGGGAAAAAAAAGACAGAAAGAAATCGTTTCAGTGACAAAGAAGATGACGTGGAAGGGTACGCTATTAAGGGTATTAAGGGTAAGGTATAATAGCTATTAAAAATAGTCATGTTGCGTAATTAAGAATAGATATAATCAGTATGCGCTATATATGTTTTATAAGGATATTGTTTTAAGAAAGAAAGTTGTTGATTTTCTTCTGCTAATTAAAGTTATATAATAAAAAAAGACTTAAAAAGAGAGAATAAAAAAAAATCTCTTTAAAGATAAAGAAGACGAGAGAAGGAGAAGGTAAAAGAAGAAATAGCTTTTAAAAACAAACTCTGCATTTATAGAAAAAAAAAAGTTTTATGACATTAGATGATTGATAGGATATTATCAAAAATAAAAGACATGTTCTGCCACAGGTGGAATTGATGGCTAATCACATAGACAAATTAAAAAAAATAATAAATAGCAGATATTTAGGCGAAATGACAAAAAAAAAAGGTGCTAAATTAATCTATTGTAACAATTTTTTGGGGGAAATCATTAGCTGTAGTAGTTTTAGGCAGGATTTTAAAAGAAGGTTTCTTAAAAATCTTTTTTTACTTTTAATCTTATTGTATTTAAATTTTACAACTTAAGGGGACATTTTACTTCAAATTTGGTGAAAAATTCGATTTTTTTTAACTCGTTTTTTAAATCTATATTTATATTATAAAGAGGTAAGGTTTATTTATTTACAGGAGATGATCTCTGGAACTATCAACCGATTTTAAAAGCAATGGTACTAAAAAATTGATTTCCGCCCAGAATAAAACATAAGCTATATGTCGATGCTACTAAACCAAAGGGGGTGCAGTAAAAAAAAGTTCTGAAATTGAGATTTTTCTGTTACTGAGGAGCCTAGAAATTAAAAATTCTTCATGCTAATTATTTATAAGACATAAATGATCAATAAGATTATTTGCAAAGAAGTAATTAATTTAAAAGGAGTGAAAATGCGCGAAAAGTACCCTAGAAATGTTCTAAATAGCAATTTTAAAACAATCACGGGAAATAACGATGGCAAAATACACTGTAAAAAAAAATTGGGAAAGTTACAAAAATTTTTCTAGTAGAATTGTATTCCAAGAACTTTTTATGTAACGGCAACAATAAAAATTCATGTAACAGATACAGATTTGCACTTTGAATCAAACAAATTTTAAGGTTACTAAGAATTTTTTTGGGAAATCGTATTCCAAGAACTTTTTAAGTGACGATAACGAGCATTATAGATAAAATTTTAGTAAAGTTACCAAAATTTTAGTAAATTCTTTTGTAAAGTTACAGATGGTTTTAGTTTTGCTTACAAGTTTTGTAGATTGACATCATTTTCTTGTACAGTGTACGCATAAAATTTTAGTAAGCATAAGAGATTTCGGTTAATTTAGATTACTAAGGTTACAGATTTTTTTTACAGTGTAGTGATGACAATCGTTGCTCCAACATATGCTATACCTTATGTAGCTGTCACAACCCCTTTTGGGATGTACGAGCAAAAAAAGATCTAAAAATGCGCTTTTGGGCTACGGAAGGACCTAGAAACATAAAAGTTAATTTGTTAATTACTTATAAAGTTATAAAGGGTTTATAAAAACATTTCCCAAGAAATACGAAATTTAAAAAAGTGATAAGCGATCTAAAACCGTTCATAATTGAGATTTTTAATCAATCTCCTGAAGAAACGAACCGATTTGAAAAATAAGTATACCAAAATGATGGTGACAGTCATTGCTCTAAAACAATCTATATCTTATGGAAGTGTCACTAAACCAAAAGTAGTGTAGAAGCAAAAAACTCTCTAAAAATGCGCTTTTTATGTTCTGAAAGGCCTAGAAACATTAAAACTTATAACTAACTTATAAGTATGTGTAAGTATTGGTAGTAACTTATACGACATAAATGATCTGTAATAACTTCCTCAAAAATTCGAAATTTAAAAGGGTTGAAAATGCGCTGAAAGCGTGCTAATATCGTTTTAATGAATATTTTTATTTAATCTTAGCAAGTATAAACCCAAATTTATGCTGAAATAACATGTTGTACTTTCAATTTTTTGAGAAAACTATGAGTTGTGGGTTATTAAATGAGACTTTGAAAATACATTGAATGTTTTAGACAAATGTTTTTTAAATATCTATTTTTATCTTATGCTTATTATACTTAAATTTTCTATCTACTTATAATAAAAAGCGACTGAAGAAATGTGTAAGAACGGTTCCAGGTTGTATCACTCTGATCTGGAATTCAACCGTTGCTAGATCCCACGTTAGGCTTAATTGAAAACAGATGCTAAAATGATGCTTTTAAAATTTCTTCCTCTTGAAATAATGTTTCTTCAGCATATTTTCATGTAAAACCTGTATATCAAACCCAATTATAATACATAAAGATAATAGTGGAAGTGTAAAAGATTTTTATTATCTGAGTACGATTGTATTTTACTTATCACTCTAGCACCGTCGCTCACAACTTTAGTGCTGCCATCTATGAACTATTTTAGAAGCCTTTTTGGGAATATATTATAAAAGATTAATTTAGTTTTAGATTAAAATTTAAGTTTAGTTTTATTAATTTTTTTAAATGCTAGCATTTATCCGGTTAATTTTTTTAATTTTGTTTTCTATTTAAATAAAATAAGCTCTGTTTTTTCTTCAAGTTGTTATGGATATATAAGATATCAATATGACTACATTAATATAGCTGAAAATTATTTTTTCGTATGGTATTAAATTAATCTACTTATAATAAAAAGCGACTGAAGAAATCTGTAAGAACGGTTCCAGGTTGTACCACTCTGATCTGGAATTCAACCGTTGCTAGACGCCACGTTAGGCTTAATTGAAAACAGATGCTAAAATGATGCTTTTAAAATATCTTCCACTTGTTTAATAATATAACATCATCACAGTCAGTATGTCACAAAAGTTTCTTAACATCTATTAAAAAGGTGTTATATGCATGTGTTTTCCTAGCAAACACATCTTTAGCACAATAAATACAGAAGATTTGTTTGCGGTGGCGTTTACACGTTACACGCAAGGAAATCACCACGAACAAATATTAGGCTAACGTGATTTTGAATGTATTAAGCTTAAGACTGTGGAATGTTATTCTCACATTAGCTGAGTTTGTTCTGTTACATAGTTTGTGTTCACAGGCTTGCAGTTCAGTTTCGAGATGAATTTAATAGAAGTTGAGATTTTGTTAGTTGTGTTTTTATCATAATTTATATTCTATGCACATTTCGTTAAATTTTCTTTAAACTTATCTACCCATTTTACATTTAATTTCAATGGAATAATGTATAATACTTTTAAATCATCCACAATCAATCCTATCTACATTATATTGATACCAAATGATAAGAAATATTCTAACCCTATATAATCATCTATTATTGAATGTTGTACACGTACTAGAATTTACAGGCTTCTTTCATTAAAATATTTGTTGCAAAAATATTAGAATTAATGATGCACCAAACCACACATGTTAAAATGTCAATTGGCTATAAATTTGCAACAATGAAATATTTTAAACACGGAAAAGTAGAAAATATATATAAAAAATAAAGAGTGTAACATATGTGAATATACATATTTTAAAGGATTACCTTAATTTAATAAAAGTTTGCTATCAATTAAAATTAATCAATATCAATAAAATCAATTATAATTTTATGTTAAGAAATCAATTTTGAAATCCTGAAAGTATAGTTTAATTAATGCTTTCTTTCTTATTAAAAAGTCTTAAAAAGAAATGAATTCAAATATCTTTTTTACTAAATTGTTTGTGCTTTCTACTAAATATAAAGAAAGTGATGAATTTTCTTAATCGGGTTCAATGCCGACGCTAAATTAACACATTGTAAGTGCGAATTTTTGTAAAAATCATAAATTGTGGGATTTTACACGCGACTTTCAAGATAAATATTGAACGTTTTAAAAAGAATGATTTTTAAATATCTATTTTTACTTTATGCTTATTCAATTTAAATTCAACGATTTAAAAATATAACATCAGAACTATCAATGTGTCTGAAAATTTCATTTCAGTGGGCAATTATGGGTATATTTTCGTGTCATACAAATCTTTAGTACAATAAATACAGAAGATTTGTTTGCGGTTGCGTTTACACGTTACGAGAAAGGGAGACAGCTCGAACAAATATTTGGCTAACGTGATTTTGAATGTATTAAGCTTGAGAATGTGGAATGTTATTCTCACATTAACTGAGTTTATTGTGTAAGATAGTTTGTGTTCACAAGCTTGCGGTTCAATTTGCTGATTAATTTAACCCTTCACTGCATGATTCTTTCTATTTTTATGAAAAAATAAATAAAAATCTATAAATAATAGGAAAAATATTTTAAAAAAATAATAATAAATTTGAAATTTTCAGCTAAAGTTTGATATTTTATTGCCTCCCTATATACGCTATTGGAGTTTTTAAATATTGTATTGATATAATATGCAATTTTAATGAACTTAATTAAAATGAATTAATTAATTTTATCTACTTAATGCTCTGCAACTTCCTTTAAATTAATATTTTTAAGCATTCAGTAAAAATAACAGAATTAAATATTGGCTTAATAGCTTGATCATTTTTTTTTCGGTAGAACAAATTTTATTTTACTGCCAAATGAAATCATTTGGCAAGGGCAAAATAAGCGTTATTCCATCTTTAGGGGCTTTCTTAATTATGTAAATATATAGCACCTATAGTTGTAGTTCAGTCCGCCCGATCACATATAACAACGCAAAAACTATCCAACTGAATCTTTTGAAATTTCAAAAGTCTAATTATTAAATAATTTTGTCGAGTCATTTCAAATTTTATGGAAATCGAATGCTTAGATCAATTACAGGGACAATCAAAATTATTCCATTACATTACGGTCAATGGGGAAAAAAGTTTCAAATGCATTTTAATCATTTGAAATATAAAATATATAATTATTACATAATTTTTGCGAGTCATTTCAAATTTTATAAAAATTGAATGCATAGATCAATTACAGGGACAATCAAATTATTCCGTTACAATACGGTCAATGGGGGAAAATGTTTCAGATGTATTTTAATGGTGTTACACTCATTCGAATATAATAGAATACATGAACCTATGAAGTACATATAATGAAATGCTTGCAAATACTTAGATTTAAATTTTGAGCTCAAATTCTAAATCGATGGGAGGGGTTAAGAAGCACAAACTGAAATGTTTTCAGGAGTTGAAATGTTACCCTCTCCACCCCTCGAACACATTTCAATTTTCCCCTACTTAATTACTCACAACGATTCAGATTTTGAGCTCAAAACTTAAATTTGAACATTTACAAGCATTTAATTAGATACAAAAAATAACGGTTAAAAATGTTTGTTGGTTACTCTAAAGTATAAGGCGCCCTCTAACGGTATTTTTTGAAATTAATCTTTAAAATTTATTTTCAAGGAAATATTGACATAAAGAATAGTATTAGCGAAAACCGCAAACGAATTGACCAATTTTTCCGTTTTTTATAATCATTTGAAATTTGAACCTCCCCACCCCCATCGAACACAGTTCAGTTTGCGCTACTTAACCACTCCTAACGATTCAGATTTTCATGTTAAAATTAAGTTTATGTCTAAGCTTCTAAAAAAAATTATATGATGCAAAAAAAAAACGGTAAAAAATAGTTTTACGTTACTCCAAAAGCTAAAGCGCCCTCTATCGGCATTTTTTTTATTTTATCTTTATAATTTATTTTCAAGATAATACTGACATAAAGAATAATTTTAGCAAAAATCGCAAATCAATTGACCAATTTTTCCGTTTTTTATAATCATTTGGAATTTGAACCTCCCCCCACAGTTCAATTTGGGCTGTTTAACCACTCCCAACAATTTAGATTTTGAGCTCAAAATTTAAGTTTATGTCTAATCTTCTAAAAAAATCTAATGAGATGGAAAAAATAACGGTAAAAAAAAGTTGTTTGTTACTCCAAAGTCTAAAGCGCCCTCTATCGGCATTTTTTGAAATTTATCTTTATAATTTATTTTCAAGACAATACTGACATAAAGAATAATTTTAGTGAAAACCGCAAACGAATCGACCAATTTTTCTGTTTTTTATAATCATTTGAATTTTTGGACCCTAAACTTTAATGGCGCCTATCTCCTTCGGAAGACGTTTGGGACCCTTAGTTTCCAATTTAATATTGTTTGTCTTGATGTGTACTGTCACCCCTTAAAGTTTGTACCATGAATTTAGAAACACCCTGTATATTAAAATAGACATGCTGTACAATCTGTGATGCAAAGAATATTTATTATTAATCTACAGGGCCACATAAAAGTATTCCATTACATAATGCTATACGGAAAAACATTGTTTGGGGCGTGTGCTAATTATTATTAAACTAATTCACATTTTATTAATATGATATCGTTGCTGAGGTTTAATAAAAGTTTCTTCCTGTATATTTACAGGAACACAAACAAGATTTCGACCACTATACTATAGCTGAAGTACTGTCTACTATAACAGCAAGATCTGAATATTTTTAAAACTTCGTTATCATACGAACGCACCCCATTTGCTACGCTTCGCGTGCAATTTCCAACTTGTTTAGATTGTTCTTGATCGGTTACAGCGATCATATTGGCCAAATCCATGGTGCATAATGAGAACTAATGTGTTTATGTACCACATGGGCCACATGATGCAGTGAAAATTAAAATTTTGTTATTTCTAATTTTATTATATGTTTTCTTTGTACACTTCATTATATTTTTAAGTGCGTTCTTAATCATATCAATACGTCGTAGCTGGAGACGTCGTTTGGTCTATCAGTCTGTCTGACCGCATATCGCAGGTCAAACTACTCAGCTAAATTTCTCAGCCGAATAGTTCAAAATGTAATACATATAGTCATTGCTGAATTCTGTCAAGACATTTCAAATTTTATTAATATCGAATAAAAATTCAACGAGATATTAATAAATATTTTCTTCATTCTATTAAATCTTATTATAAGTCATTAGTTCAATGAAATTCCATGATAAGTAACGTTACTATGTTGCCATGGTGTTTATATCCTATTTAATTTTAAGTCAAAATAATTCCGTATTACTGAATTTGGTGGTTTGATTTTATAAAAAAACCCTAATGCGAAGTTTTGCGTTTTTATATGTAAGTAAAATATGCCAAAACGGCAATATTTGAATTTTTTTTTTTTTTTTTTTGCACACTTTCGTAATTCGATTTTTTTTAAACTTATCTGGTCAATCTTTTCGTGTCAAAGGTAACAAACGTGTCACAGTTCAAATTTCTAACCCAAACAGCAGTAAATCATGTAATGTAGAACTTTTTTAGTACTTTTTCCAATCATTTCACTTTTAAAAATTTTGAAATTTTTAGAAATAGATCATATCGACTATTTACATTCTAAAAATAACCAGTACCGTAAATTTCGGTACTTACGTATTAACGCCACCGCAGCAGAAGTTGTGCTAATAAAGAGCAATCTTTATTAGCGTTAAAAAATGAGCAAAAAAAAGCACTAAAAATGGCGTCAAAAAATGAGAAAAAAAAAAAACAGCTCTATAAAAGCACGAACAACAACATAGCTCTTTATCGGCGCATTAGCGCAGCTGCTGCTGCGGTGGCGTTATTATGTAAGTACCTAAATTTCAAGTTTCTAGTCCGAGCAATTTTACAAAAATTGTAATTAGTAGGTTTAACATGCCAAAAATTAGTACATTTTCTATTGTTATGTCTTTCTGTCGTTTGTTGCACCGATATAAAATACACTTTAATATAAAATATAAACCGATACCGATATAAAATATAGTTTAATAAAATAACCATTTATGTTCCATAAATTTGGAACATAAATGGTCAGCAACATTTTAAAAACCATTATTTTTAAAATCGGTTCGGTAGTTCTCGATATTATCCCCTACAAACGATAATACGAAAACAGGTGTGTTACACTGTAAAAAATAAATAAATAAATAAATAAACTGCACAGTGACTAAACTTTTTTTGGAAAGTGATATTTCTAGAATTCTTTATGAAATGACAACAACAAAAATCCATTTAACAGGTACAAGTTTACACTGTAAATCAAAAAATCTGTAAGTTTACTAAGTTTTTTTTTTTAGAAAACTTTGCTTTCTAAAACGTTTTATGCAACTGAAAACTGGGTTATGGATAAAATTTTAATACGATTACTGTAATTTTAGTACATACTCTGTAGCTCTACAAAAATTAGTTTTGTAATATTCATCTATTTTTGTACTGTGTACAGATAAAATTTTAGTAGCCATGCATATTTCTGAAACTTTACATGTGTACAATTACAGTTTTTTTTTTTTTTTCTTTTTTTTTTTTTTTTTTTTTTGCAGTGTACAGATAAAATTTTAGTAGTCATGCATATTTCTGAAACTTTACATGTGTACAATTACAGTTTTTTTTTTTTTTTTTTTTTACAGTGTACAGATAAAATTTTAGTAGTCATGCATATTTCTGAAACTTTACATGTGTACAATTACAGTTTTTTTTTTTTTTTTTTTTTTTTTTTTTTTTACAGTGTACAGATAAAATTTTAGTAGTCATGCATATTTCTGAAACTTTACATGTGTACAATTACAGTTTTTTTTTTTTTTTTTTTTTTTTTTTTGCAGTGTACAGATAAAATTTTAGTAGTCATGCATATTTCTGAAACTTTACATGTGTACAATTACAGTTTTTTTTTTTTTTTTTTTTACAGTGTACAGATAAAATTTTAGTAGTCATGCATATTTCTGAAACTTTACATGTGTACAATTACAGTTTTTTTTTTTTTTTTTTTTTTTTTTTTTTTTTTTTACAGTGTACAGATAAAATTTTAGTAGTCATGCATATTTCTGAAACTTTACATGTGTACAATTACAGTTTTTTTTTTTTTTTTTTTTTTCAGTGTACAGATAAAATTTTAGTAGTCATGCATATTAAACTTTACATGTGTACAGTTACAGTTTTCTTTTTACAGTGTACATATTTATAATACTAGTATAGACGAAATTCATATATTGAACGATAAATTGATATTAAACTATTTCATTTAATAAAACTACTTCTTTCAGGAAACGATACGTTAAATGAAATTTGGTGAGGAATAAAATGTAGCAATCTGTTTTAAAACTAGAACAGAATTTTATAGTATGAGCTCAAAGTATGCCCTTTGAATTTGAATTTTCCACAGTCTCATCCCTCGTATTAGGCTTTTATTATTATTTTATATTATTATTGTTATTTTAATGTCTAATATATTTTTTAAGTTTTTAAGCTTTTGCATTTTTCTTATCTCTGCACTGTCATCCCTTTCTATCAGGCACGTAGCCAGGGAGGGGGCTAAGGGGGCTGCAGCCCCTCCCGAAAGTTTAAAAATAATTTTTAAAGTTAATGCTATTGATAATGAAAATTGACATTGTTTCTACCATCCGTTACATTGAAACTACATACATTTTTAGTTATAAAAATATAAAGTTATTAAGTTGCAGTTTCTGTAATCTCCCGTTACATCGCTCACTCAGATATTTTCAGTGGTGTAGTCGTAAATAAACCTGAGACTATACGCTCAAGGTAGGGAGTACCCTGGAATATAAATACTATATGTTTTATGAGAAACAAAGGGTATACGGTGTTCCTTTAAAAAACTCAGAAGGTATACGGCGTATACCGCCGTATACTCTCCCCTTCACCTCTGGATATAATCTTCTTTATTCGTATCTACCACTAAAAATATAAAGTTCTTCTTAAAGTGCAAATTTAACCATCTTTATACGCAGTAAAATTTGGTAAGTGTAATTCCATATCCTAATTTGACTAAGGAAAATTAAATGGGATGTGCATATGGCGTATAAATTAACTTTAGGAGTAAAATATAAAACATTTACTTGTACGTTATGATATGTCTTAACTTTCTCTATCCTCATTACATCACGCATTCAATGAAAGTTTAAAATAACCATTGTTAACCCCTCTAAGGGTAAACAATAATGTTCTGTAATATTGAATTTTCACCTAAAAAAAGAAAAAAATTATTTTAAAGTAAAAAAAAAAAAAAAAAAAAAAAAAAAAAAAAAAAAAAAAAAAAAAAACAGTTTTTCAACAACGTTGCTACCTAAAGCCACCAAAGTTAAAATTAGAAAATTTCATCAATGTTTCTGGTGAGAATCTCGTTTAAAATAGGTGGTATAATATATATCCCACCGCCCCTCAAGGGTTTATAATGTTTTGTAAAGAAAGAAGCTAAAATTTTTAATCCACCTATAATTTAAAATCATGTGAATGTTCATGGTTTTAAAAAATATTTTTTTGAAAATGATTTTGTAAGTATGAAATATATTTTAAAAAAAAGTCTCGCAGTAGGAAATTCTGAAAAGGAATAGTACAAAGAAATACAATAGGGTATTGAGAAACTAAAGGCCTCCACTTTGACGTCCTCCGTACTCTTAATTAAAGAACTTTGCTTTTTAAATTTTTTTGTGCTTTAAAGAACTTTGCTTTGCACATGAATCTTTAGTAGAAAAAACATGTCACTGAATAGTCCTGAAAATAAACTGAAACTAAATATAAACTGAAATAAACATGCCAAGATTAATATTTAGGCAAGAAACACGTGAAATCCTCGAATGGCATGTGCTTAAGTGTATTGTAGGATTTTTTAGTCCCTAATTAGAAAGACTTATTAAAAATTTGTATCAAGGGTTCATTTCGAATAAAAACATAACAGATTTCTTCCAGAATTTGCTTCCTTTAAAAAGCACGCAAATTAGATAATCTCTCTCAATAATTGACGATAAAGTGTAAGTGTTTCAAGGGAAAGCTGAATATGAGTTATGATACGAGATGATTATCAATGTTGTCACATATACAGAGGTCATAAAACTGTATTGTAACCTATCACAATACGATTAAATACTTCCTGACAGTCTTGGTTCTGGTAACAAGCCAATGCTGAAAGGTCTCACGACTATGAAAAGAATTAAATGTTTGTCTCGAAGCGTTATTGTCACTAAAATACTAAGTAGTCTTGAAATGATTTCCATTTATTGGAACACTGTAGTAAACCCTGATCAGCCTCACGAGTGAGAAGAATTCACGAAGAATACTCTATTGTACCAGCACCCCCCCCCTCCTCTCCCTAAAAACACCCCCAGTTTCCAAATGAATTTGGAAACTGGAAATGCTTTAATAAAATAACAAAAAAAAAAAAAAAAAGTTCGAAACAATACGAAAGAATTTTCGACATGGACATCAAGTATTCTATTCGAGGTTCTTAGGTTTATCCTGATTTATATATTTATAACACTTAAAATAAATAAAATTATTGCTGTCAGGTCAGGAAAAAAATTTAAAATTTGAGCCCCTCCCGAAGGGAAATCCTGACTACGGGCCTGCTTGCCCTAGTTTGTCCAAGCTGTCACATTCACCTTGAGGACACTATAAATTCTTTATCCTACATAACATCCTAACTCTTTTTCTTCCGGCTTTTCTTTTTTTGCACTTTTTTAATATTTTCTCTTTAATATAACTATATCTCTATGTATTTATTTTTTTTTCAATGCGATATTTTTTCTTCTATATTCATAAGTAGAAAATTACAAGTTCAGGAAAAATTTAACGGACCAGTTTTTAACGGACTGGCAGAATTTTGCTTGTTTCGAATGCAATTTGACAATGAGGGCTACTTGGCATAAAACATTGTTACAGAGAAATTTGTTCTTTCCTGATTTTTAACTAAATTTATTTAACTGTACACGGTCATTTTTTACAAACAAAATAATCACGTGGAACAGGTAACGAATTCTTTCACATCAACTGTGCAATTTTTTTTTTTTTTTTTTTTTGCTAAATGAAAATGATCTGCTTATATGCAAGCATTATAAAGTAACGTTTCATTGTATTATGAACCAAAAACTGTATTACAAAAAGTTTTCTTTTTTTTTGCGAAAGAACGTGGTTTTGTTGGGGCTTAATGTAGCGAATTTTAGGGTTATATTTTTGGCATGACTCCCATCCACTATAATTTATCTCTATTTTTTATTTTTATTCTGTGGCTTTCCCAATTTACTTTTAATAGAAATAGAGTACTTCTGTTGCCACGATTACAAAAGCGGTATTAAAAACTACAAAAAAATCAGTAACTCAAACATAAATTAATATATAGTTTTCAAACAAAAATCTTCTAATAATACATTTTCCCTCTATACAATGGTGTGAGAATTAAAATGTGGGATGCTTAGAAGTTTAAAAATGTACAGTAGCAAAAATTGTAAAAACGAAATTTCATTTTTAATTTTAAAACTTTGCCATTCGCAAAATGACGTATGTTTTACGCACAGATACATTTGGCCTTTTAATATAAATATAAACGTCAATTTTAATCAGTGAAACAAAACTAATGCTTTTAATAAAAACTTTTTTTCGTAACACGATACCTTAAATAAGGTGGAAGGGGAAAGAAAAACTTTCAGTCTTTTTTAAAATTCTGGAACTCAATTTTACATCCCAGAGCATGTCCGTTGAACTTAAGTTTTTGATTTATTTATTCATTTAATACCTTTCATTGTTTTTATGTTTTCAAACTTTTTCATTTTCCTTATCTCTTTGTGTGTCTTCTCTTGTCCTATTTTGTCCTAATTGTCACGTTCACCTGGGGACACAGCATATTTTTTATTCTTGCTAATATTCCAACCATTTTTTCTTCCTTAGATAGCACTTTTTTAAGTGTTAAAAAATACAATCTTGTGTCTTCGTGTTCGTTTTTTATTCTATTTTTTCCAGTGCTTCAAAATTCCTAAACTTTCTCTCTTTAATGTAGCTATGTGTCTTTTTATTAATTTTTTAAAGCATTTTTTTCTTTTTTTATACATGAGTAAAATATCTTACCTGTTTTTATGATTTGTATATAAAATTATTTAACTGCACTTTAAAAATATAAGATTTAAGTATTACTAATAAGATGCCAACATAGTCAGAGATAAATTTTAAATAAAATCAATGAGTTTTTCTTATAAAATTCGACAAATCTAATAAAATAAAAATATTCCAAAAAAAATTAAAAATAAATAAAATATATAAATCTGTAAATTTGCACATAGTAAACTTAACGCTCAGTCATTACAAATCAGTTGTTTTAGATACAAAGAAATCAATAATTTTAATACCAGTTTTTTTTACTTTTTTATCACTTTTTGCATAAAGGTAAAGACTTATCAGTGAAACAAAAGAAATCATTTTAACTCAACATTTCTTTCATATCACGATAGTTTAAATAAAAGGGGAAGGAAAAGACAATCTTACTAGCCTCTTTTAAAACTAGAAATGAATTTATATCTCAGAGTATGTCCGTTGAATTTATGTTTTCCACCATCTCATCCTATGTATTTCATCCTGTGTTATTTATTTAATTAATGCCTTACGCATTTTTTAAGTTCGCGAACTTTATTCATTTTTCTTATCGTCTTGCTGTTTTTATTTGTCCTAGTTTGTCCAAGCTGTCACGTTCTCCTGGAAACTCTATACATTTTTTTAAATTCTTATTAATATCCTAATCCATTTTATTTTTTAGCTGGCTTTCTTCTAAGAGTTAAAAAAATACAATCTTGTGTTCTTTCATGTTCATTTTTATGCTATTTTTTAGTATTTCAGAATTCCTAAACTTCTTTTCTTTGATATGGCTATATGTCGTTTAATTCTTCTTTTTTTTTTACTTTTTTTAACTTTCATCTATACATGAGTAAAATATCGGAAGAGACAATTTTCGTATTTTCCTGATTTGTACGTAAATTTATTTCACTGCGCAATGGCATCTCTTTAAAGTTATAAGGTTTATTTATTATTCAACATACCATCATTACAAAGAGTTTTTGATACAAAATTCAACAAGCTAAGTATAATAACAATCTCGGAAAATAAAAAAATCAATCAATCAATCAATCAATAAACAAATAAATTGCGGATCAATATTTAGAAATCATTTGTTTAGAGGAAGCAATCACAATAAACAATCTCACTTGAAGATTTTTTTTTTTTTTTTTTTTTTTATAATCTAAAAATACAAATTCTAGTTAATGAAATAAATTTAATGCTTTTAAAAATTATTTTTTAATGTAACGACACGATATCGAAAATAAAGGAAAGAAGGAAAAGATAATATTACCTGTCTCTTTTAAAACTATGAGATATAAAAAATGAATTTTATAATCTCAGAGCATGTCCATTCCGCAGAATTTATGTTTTCAATCTATCTCAGCCTGTGTATCTCCTTTTATTTATTTATTTAATGCCTAACGCAGTTTTTAAGTTCTTCAAACTTTTTCATTTTTTTTAAAATCTCTTTCCTGTTTTCTCTTGTCCTGGTTTGTCCAAGCTGTCACGTTCACCTGGGGGCACTAGACATTCTGTATCCTCTTAAACTATATTTTTCATTACCTGCCATTTTTTCAAAATGTTTAAAAAAACAATCTTGTGCCTTCATTCTCATTTTTTATATTATTCTTTCAGTACTTCAAAATTTCTAAAGTTTTTCTCTTTGGTATAACTGTACGTCTGGTAATACTTCTTTTTAAACTTTTTCTTTAAATCTTTCATCTGTACGTGAATAAATTATCTTAGTAGACCATTTTTGTATTTTTTTATTTGTCCGTAAATTTATTTAACTGCACAGTGACATCTCTTTAAAGTTATAAGGTTTATTTATTATTCAATGCATACCATCGTTACAAAAAATGAATTTTAAATAAATGCAAAGAGTTTTTGCGACAAAATTCAACAAACTAAGTAAAATAAAAACCTTTCGGAAAATAAAACAATAAAAAATCAATCAATCAATATACTGCGGATCACTATTTACAAATCATTTGTTTAGAGGAAAAAATCATCATGAACGATTTTAGATGAAGATTTTTTTTTCCGTAAAAATGCAAATTCTAATTAATGAAACAATTTTAAAGCCTTTAATAAAACCTTTTTTTAATGTAACGACACGATATCGAAAATAAAAGAAAGAAGGAAAAGATAATATTATCTGCTTCTTTTAAAATTATGAAATATAAAGAAATGAATTTTATATCGCAGAGCATGTCCGATCCGCTTAATTTATGCTTTTAATCTATCTCATCTTGTATATCTCCGTTTATTTACTTATTTAATGTCTTACGCAATTTTTAAGTTTACAAACTTTTTCATTTTCTTTAATCTCTTTCTTGTCCTAGTTTGTCCAAGCTGTCAGATTCACCTGGTAACACTAAATATTTTTTATCCATTTTGATACGATAACCTATTTTTTTCCTTCGATGGCATTTTTTCTAAGCGTTAAAAAATACTATCTTCTGTCTTCATGCTCGTCTTTTATACTATTTTTTTCAGCATTTCAAAATGCATAAACTTTTTCTCTTTGATGTAGCTATATTTCTATTAATTCTCCTTTTTTAACCTTTTTAAAACTTTCATTCACACTAATTTTATTTATTTATATGGTACTACTAGGTTATCCCGTCGACCAATTTCGCCAAATTTTACAAATCACCAAACTAATAGCCAAATTATACATATTGACACAATTTTTATTTTAAATAACGAAAAAACAAATAATTAGTGGAACATTAATAAAAATACAAATAAAAGGTCGATATTAAAATCACTTAATGATGTTTTAAACACGTGTATCGTATCTAATGCCATTAATGTGACATTCATGATCATCCATTACCGGCCTTTAATCTTATAGTCTGGGGATAGATTTTTGGTCTACGGGATAACCTAGTAGTGCCTGCCATTTATATATATGTTTTAACTTTCATCTGTACATGGGTATAATATCGTAGCTGACAGTCTTTGTATTTTTCTGATTTGTACGTAAATTAATATAAATGTACAGTTTCTCTTAAAAGTTATAATGTTTATTTATTACTCAATATATGCAGTCATAAAAAAAGATAAATTTTAAATAAATGTAAAGAGTTTTTACTACAAAATTCAACAAGCTAAGTAAAATAAAAAACTTCTCGAAAAAATAAACAATAAAGAAAAATCAATCAATCAATAAGTATCAATCAGGTGATAATAATAAATAAATAATAAAAAAAATTGCAGGTCAATCTTTATAAATCATTTTGTAAAGATTTGTAAAGAATTTTATATCCCAGAACATGACCAGTCCATTAAATTTATGTTTTCAATCTATCTCATTCTGTATATCTCCGTTTATTTGTTTATTTAATGTCTTATGCAGTTTTAAAGTTTAGAAACTTTTTCATTTTCTTTAATCTCTTTCCTGTCTTCTCTTGTCCTATTTCGTCCAAGCTGTCACGTTCACCTAGTGACACTAGATATTTTTTATCATTTTTGATACTTTAACCCATTTTCTTTGTCCTTAAGAACATTTTTTTAAACATTAAAAAATACGATCATGTGTCTTCGTGTTCATTTTTTAGTCTTTTTTTAGGTCTACGAAATCCCAGAACATTTTTATTATTAAAACATTTTATTATTATTACTTTTTTATTAATATTTCTATTGAATTTTTCTTTTTAAAAGGCAATTTTTTCTTTCTATATCTTTCTACATTCATACACGAAAACATAGACAGAAAAAAAGAACTGGGCCTTTACACCATAAAAAGTTACAAATAGAGCCGTGAAAATAAAAACTGAAAAATTCTTAAAATTTCAGTAAATCTATAGAACAATTATTATTGAAATTATTAGAGTAAAATTGAAAAAAAATTAATAAAAATTCGGACCCGAAACGATTATAACTAAAAATGAATTTTATATTTCCGAACATAAGGTCCGCTGAATTTATGTTTCATTCTGTGTATCTCCGTTTATTTATTTATTTAACGTCTTACGCTGTTTTTAAGTTTAGAAACTTTTTCATTTTCTTTAATCTCTTTCTTGTCTTCTCTTGTCCTAGTTTGTCCAAGCTGTCACGTTCACCTGGTGACACTAGATATTTTTTATCCTTTTTGATATCCTAACCCATTTTCTTTCTCCTTCAGAACATTTTTTTAAAACATTAAAAAATACGATCATGTGTCTTCGCGTTCATTTTTTAGTCCATTTTTTTCGGACAACAAAATCCTAGAATTTTTTCATTATTATAAGCATATTTCTATTGATTTTTTTAAGACAATTTTTTTCTGTTATTCTAGATTCATAGAAGAAATACTAACAGAAAAAAAGAGCTGAGCATTTACACCATAAAAAGTTACAAATAGAAGCGTACAAATAAAGAACACAAGTGTATTAAAATATACAGTTATAATTATAATAGTTAACTAATCCCTTTTGGTTAAAAAATAAGGATACATGGAATGCACCGCGGTAACCTGTCATTCTCATTAGCCTTGCGTATATATATATATATATATATATATATATATATATATATATATATATATACATACCCGTAAGACATGGTGACGTCACTGCAAAATCGTTGTGAAGTCACATTGTGACTTTGTGACCATCGATTGTCGATCTGAAGTCACAGTGACTAAAATGTAAAGTCGTTATGGCCGTTTTAGAGCTTTTTTGTGACGTCACATTGTGACCACTTTGTGACGTCACAATGTGACCAATTTGTGAAAAGTGTGTCATTTGTGGCTACTTTGACATCAACACTGTGACAAAACTGTGACAAAAGCGACGGTATTTAAATTGCCAGAAACATGTTTTTAAAGTAAATAACATGTTTTAAAGAATATTTGTAGTTTTCTAAAAAATTTATAAATTTCTATATATATTTATAAATTTCTAAAGATTTTAAGAAAGTCACATCTCAGTCACAATGTGACGTCACTGAGTGGTGGCATTTTCGTCACAGATATGATGTGACCAAAGTGACTCACAGTGATGTCACTGTAACCATGCATGCTATGAGGGTATATATATGGAACAACTGGTATACAATTCAACATCAAAATATGGAAAAACTCATTAAATAACAAACTATATCATTCAGAGTAGTTGGCAAAAATTGGAAAAAAATTGGAAATGTGGCATTTAGCTCGTTATCAAGGGTAATGCTAAATAGACACATTAATGGCGATTAATTTCTGATTGAAATCAGGATAAACTTAAAAATGATTTGTAAATTACCCGATTAATCGCCAGTGCAAAACATAGTTCAATGAAAATACTAGACAAATATTAAAAACATAACAGAATTATAAAAAAAATAAACTTACATGATAAATCACCACCATGTGAGAGATAAAAAAATATAAATTCAAATTTGCAATCTCACCTTGTCAACAGTTATAGTTGACAGTTAACAAAGAAAGTTATATCAGAAACCAAAAAGATATACTTAATAATATATAATTAAAATAACTATTATTAAAAATATTAAATTACAAAATAATACTAAAGAACAATATTATGAACTTAATGGAAATATTGTAATTATTTTATAACAATAACAAGTTATAGTTAATATCGATGAAGATTTACTTTAAAAACGATTAATATCGATGAAAATTTACTTTGACGACGAATAAATACTAATATACTATATAGTGCGCCATCTTTTATCGCGATCGTTAGTAAATGGATTTTTTAAAAAGTAAGAAATAAAGTATATCAAAATATATTGACATTTGGATCTTTATATATATAATATTAAAATCACAAATATAAACATCTGACGAATATCACTCGATCTTTATTTGTAGATCGGTAGCGCTGAGTAGATATTCACCTCCACAATTACTTTAAATTATAAAAAAAATCTTTTATTTCCAATGCATCTCTTTTAATATAAATTTTATTATGGTAAGTATTTGTTCAGAGTTTGAGTCCTGTGGCTAACTCAATTAGAAGAAAATGTAGAATAACTCTCTAGAAAGTCAAGGGATAATTTTTATCTCTGCAAATATCCTCACAACACCCGGTGTGATAGCAAACAGCAATGTCCTCCAACGTTTTTCTGCAGTTCCAAAAAAGTCTCTCCGAGACGAGATTGATACGAATTGGCGAAAAATATTAACGGCTGGTATTAGCAGTACTGGATTTTCTGCTTTTCTTCCAACTTTTTAAAAGAGAAATGTAACCTTTTTCTATCTTTGAACGGAAAAAGTCGGGGTTAAAATCGGCTGAAAAGTTTGTCGCGTGTAAAGTTTGTGAATGTGTTAGCAGCCTTACTGAGCACCGCTGCTCAGCACACGATTCTCGCAGCCAAGACTGGCTACTTCACGTTCGTATCTCCCCTCGAAAATAATCAATTAGGGAGTGGGGATTTCTTTGATCATCTATGAGAAAGCTGAAAAATGATGTCTGGAAAGATTCCAAATCAAAATCGAATCGAAAAGTCTCGATTCAAAATACTTGAATCGAGACTCAAGTCAAGTATAATTTGTCAAATTTAAGTCAAATATAATTTGTTTAAGAGTCAGACTTATCAATATAAAGTGCATTTTTTATTGTAACTAATTTTGTAGGTTTTATTATAAATCAATGAAACCCCCACTAAAAAAAAAATCTAGTAAATCTATAGGTATTTGGCCGAAACATTTGGTACAAATACGTCGATATTTGGCCCACTATGCAGACATTTTTACTTTCTTCTATCTTCAATAGAAGAAAGTATTGTAATCGAAAAATTTTTCGACTTCCGGTTTTCGACGGATTTACACGTTTTATGGGGTCAGAGATAAAAAAAAAACATGTTTTTACAAAATGTCTGTCTGTCCGTGTGTCTGTGTGTCTGTGTGTCTGTATGTCGCCATTCTACCATCGAAAAGTGTATGAAGTTATGCATAGAATTGAATCAAATTTTTTGTGAATGTTTTTGGTTGTGGCAAGCAGGTCCTCCTTCAGTTTTGAAATATTCCGCCGGAAGGGGGCGCTGTAATCGCATTTTTTGTGCCATTTTCAATATTGTACCGACCAAAAGTATATGAAGTTATGCATCGAATTGAACCAAATTTTTTGTGTATGTGTATGACTATGGCTAGTTGGTCCTCCCTGAATTTGAAAAAAAATCCGCCGGAAGGGGGCGCTGCAATCGCCATTTTTGTGCCATTTTCAATATTGTACCGACCAAAAGTATATGAAGTTGTGCATCGAATTGAACCAAATTTTTTGTGTATGTGTATGACTATGGCTAGTTGGTCCTCCCTGAATTTGAAAAAAAATCCGCCGGAAGGGGGCGCTGCAATCGCCATTTTTGTGCCATTTTCAATATTGTACCAACCAAAAGTATATGAAGTTATGCATCGAATTGAACCAATTTTTTTGTGTGTATGTGTATGACTATGGCTAGTTAGTCTTCCCTGAATTTGAAAAAAATCCGCCGGAAGGGGGCGCTGCAATCGCGATTTATGTGCCATTTTCAATATTGTACTGACCAAAAGTATATGAAGTTATGCATCGAATTGAACGATTTTTTTTTGTGTAAGTGTATGGCTATGGCTAGTTGGATTGCCCTGAATCTGAAAAAAATCCGCCGGAAAGGGGCGCTGCAATACCGAATTTTATGCCATTTTCAATATTGCACCACATAAAAGTGAATGAAGTTAGTTCCAGAACTGAACTAAACATTTTGTATATGATTATTTTTTGGTAAGGCAATTAGGTCCTCCCTGAATTTGAAAAAAAAATCTGCTTATCATTCTATGGTCCATCGGCTCGTGCAGAGACGGAAGTTCGTTTTTACTCCGATTAATTGATTGAAGCAGAAATTTAAGATGAAAATCAAAGTTGGTAAGCTATTGAATTAAAATTATTAAAGCATTAAAATGAGTAACTATTTTTTTTTAATATTAAAATCTATGTATGAGATAGAAGAAAGTTTTGGGATTGGCACATCCAACTAGTTAAGAATATCTTTAAAAATCTGCAGATATTTTTAAGATAAAGCTAAATCTGCAAATTTTCTAGAAATTTCTGAAGAATTTTTATTCAAAGTGGCGATTTCTTCAGATAATCTTAAGATGATTTTTAGTGGGGACAGTTCCTTCTTAAACATTTTCTTTCGTAGAAATTCGACAGGTTCTCCCTTGTATGTTTAATGTGCAGTTTAAAAAACACGAAAAAAAATCATTTAAAGGTCTCTTATGACGTTAAAAGATTAATAATATATTGTAAAGAATACAACTAGAAATAAATTTCATGGAACTCAAACTTAAGGGTGTTCGGGAGACATTTTTATTTTTATTCTTTTTTTTTTTTTTTTTTTTTTTTTTTAGTTAAAATTCTGAGATATTTTATGATGGTTAATCAAATCTTTGAACAAAATCTCGTAATAAAATCTTCTCAGTTTTTTTTTTTTTTTTTTTTTGAATTTTTTTAAAAAAGTGGTGTAATTAAAATCGACATAACTCGAAATATTATTTGTAGAATTTCAAATTGTTTTCCTTTAAATAAATAGAAATACGTAGGTTTTAATTTTGATTCAGCATTTAAAAAAATATTAGTTTAAATTAAAATTAAAAATATTTAAAGCAATAATCTTTAAATTAGGAAATTAACTATTTTTTAATCATATTTTTAAAAGTATTTTTTTTTTTAATTTGCTGAATCGAAATTAAAGTAAAACAATCGAAAAAGACCCGTTTATCACTAACGGTTTTTGAATTATAATAATTTAAGTGCGATAAATGGTGAAAAGACTCATGACGAAGAAATCGCAATTTCACAAGAACTCGTTATCATGATAACCATTGCTTAAAAGCTAGAAAACAAACATAAATGAAAAAAAAAATTATTGTTCCTATTAAGACATAAACATGATTTAAACGTTATTTTATGAAAAAATTAAATAATAATAATAATAACAGAATATTTTAGTGCAATGAAATTATTTTTGGAAATTTGTATATTTTATTCTATAGTGTTCTGGACCCCCTTAACAGATTTCACAAATAAATAAAAAAATAAATAAATAAAAGGTTTGATAATTACGAGAAAAAAAATCTTTATAACTTCTTTGTCTAAAGATAGAAAAAATGAAGAAAAGTATATAAAAAAGGTATTACTCGGTTATCCCGTCGACCAAAAAGCTATCGCCAAATTATAAGATAAAATGCCAATAATGGATGATAGTGAATATCACATTCAATGATATTAAATACGATGCACGTATTTAAAAGGGTTTTATTTCGACTTTTTATACGTATTTTTATTAATATTATACTAATTATTTGTTTTTTCGTTATTTAAAATAAAAATTATGTCAATATGTATAATTTGGCTATTAGATTTGCGATTTGAATAATTTGGCGAAATGGGTCGATGGGATAACAGAGTAGTACCGAAAAAAATAAAAAATCCAGAGATAAAGAGAACTGTTCTTTTTCTAGGATTTAAAAAATTCGCGAAGATGGATAAGATATTAATGAGAATAACGTATACATCCAAACTAAAAAACAAACTGAAACATAGTTTACAAAAAAAAAAAAAAAAAAAACTTTGGGATTAGAAACTAGAAAAAAAAATGTGATTGGAAGATTGGTTTTTTTTTGGAAAGCTGTATATTCTGAAAACAAATCAAAACGAAAAAAAAAATGATATTTCCTGTTCCAATGAAGATGGAAACATGATTTAAACGCTATTTTAAGAAGAAAAAAACAGCGAAAATTTTAGTGCAATCGAATTCTTTTAGGAATGTTAAAATTTTTTGTGTTCTGGACCATCATAACAAATTTCATAAAAAAGGGAAAAACACTTTATATATACAGCTCATATTCAAAATATTAGAATAATTACCTTTTTTTTAGAAATTGAAAATATCGTTTGGTAATTTAATGTATTTTAATGAAAATATGCAAACGATATTTTTATTAAGAACTTATTGTTGATTAAACTTACTTGTTATCTTAAATTTAATATCATTTTTGAAAAGATTAATTGCAAAAAAAATTATTTTGAAAAGTCAAAATATTAGAATATTTATTCAAGTGGTTCAAAATATTAGAATATTTCACATTAATTCTCCTTTAATTATTACCACTTCTTAACTGGTGGCATCATTGATTAAATTCAGACTATTTTATTTAAAATCAGTATTCTTTTTTGCAGTTTGTTTCTTTTTCGTCTTAAAATGGGCCGTGTGAGTGATATTCCTGAATCTACTCAACTCCGTATGGTTGATTTGTATCGGCATGGTAAAAATCAATGTTTTATAAAGAATTATTTACATTGTTCGCAATCGAGCGTTAGTAAAATACTAACACAATATTCAAAAATTGGAAAATTTCAAAATAATCGCCGAAATGGTGGCCGAAAACCAAAAACATCTGCTAGAGATGACAGGAAACTGAAGCGTATAGTTAAGAAAAACCGTTTTAAAAGTGTGCGATTCTTGCACCGAAAATGGAAAGAAGAAGGAATTGAAGTTTCTACATCGACAACATTAAGACGTCTCCATAAATTTAAATTTGAATCTCGTGTACCGAAAACAAAACCTCTCATGACTGCAAGACAAAAGCGTATAAGATTGAATTGGTGTAAATCAAGACGTTTATGGAGCAATGAAGATTGGAAAAATATATTATTTAGTGATGAAAGTATGTTTTGTGTTTCATATGGTAATCAAGGTATTCGAGTTTGGAGAATGAAGCAAGAAGCATTTGATAAAGAATGCCTTAAACGTTCCGTAAAATTTGCTGCTAGTGTCATGGTTTGGGGTTGTATGAGTGCAGAAGGACCTGGAAAGTTATGCATCGTCTACGAAAAGGTTAACTCTCTGATATATCAAGAAATTTCAGAATATTACATGATTCCATCATCAGAAGATTTATTTGAAGATGATTTCATCTTTCAACAAGATTTAGCGTCCCCGCATACCTCGGTGTCAACTAAGAATTGGTTCCGCCAACGCAACATTAAGGTACTTCCTTGGCCACCAAATTCACCAGATCTTAATCCCATCGAAAACTTATGGTGTATAATGAAGAAAAAACTTCAAGAAAATCCTCCTTCAAGTAAAACTGAGTTAGTGGCACGTATAAAGTCTATTTGGGCTAATATTGATAGAAATGTTTGTAAACACCTTGTATATAGTATGCAAGATCGATTGTACGCTATTATGAAAGCTAAAGGGGATGCTACAAAGTATTAACTACCATTTACTTCATATTCCTAAGGTAATATTGTTGCGTAAAATAAAATATTCTAATATTTTGAACCAATCTAAATTTTATTCTAATATTCTGGTGTGTTTAAGGAAGCTGTATACCTAATTTATTGTGCTGTATTTTATATTTTATAAATGTTAAAATCTTATCTAAACATTCCAGATTTAATTTATAAGAAATTTAATTGCATTTACTTAGTATAAAAATAAATAAATGACAAATAATTTTTTCTTATTACTTTTTCTCAATTATTCTAATATTTTGAATATGAGCTGTATATGAGAAAAGAAAATCACAACTTCTTTGTCTAAAGACAGAAAAAGACAGAGAAAAGGGAGAATTATAAGAAGAACTGTTGTTTTTTTTTTAGGATTTAAAAAATCCGCGATGGATTTTAGATGATGGTTAGGATAGATACGAGGATAAAATATACACACAATTCAGCAGGTAAATGTGACAGCGAGTATAAACTAGGGTGTAGAAAGACAGGACAAGTAGTATTATAGGGAGAAAACTGAATCTAGTATACAAAAAATATGTTTGGAATTAGAAACTGAAAAAAAAACGGGATAGGAAGATTGATTTTGTAAAATGTTTATCCACTAAGAATATCTAACTCAAAAAATAGACTTTGTTGTAGATGAATAAAAAATCTTTATTTATTAGCCGTTGGTTTATTTCCATGTACTATAAGTATCTTCATTAACATATTATCTGTATTTTTATGGTCTTATATATATATTAAATTTTGACTACATGCATGCATTTCGCATTTCGTTTTACGAGAATATGACAAATTGCGGTCTGAAGTAAGTATCAATTATTTGAAAATGTCAAAAGGCCTCATATAATTCAAACTTAGCAGAATGTTTTATCACAAAATATGCAACATGAATATTGAAAATCTCATCGTTTTATATAAAAAATGAAAAGATAATAATAATATAGATGTTACAATTTAAAAATATACATTTTATTTAAATTTTCAGGATCTTTCGTCCTGCAATACCTCGGCCATTTTTAGAAATTATTTTTATTAATTGATGTTCCATTTATTATAATGTGTCCCTTTGTTTGAAAGGCTTGTCTATAATTATTAGAGTAGCTGGAAGTAGAAAAAATACTTTGTGTTTAAATCATGTCGGAATATTACAAATCATCTTACAATTTTAAATAGAAAGTTTAAAGTTTAGAAATATGTTTGATCTTGATAGAATAAATATTAAAAACCTTTCTCATATATACGGAAAAAAAGAAAAAAAAATAGATTGGATAAAAAAAAAAAAAAAAAAAAAAAAAAAAAAAAAAAAAAAAAAATGGTAATTAAAAAAAAAAAAAAAATCAAAAGTTCTTTGTCTTTTGTAGAAAAAAATATGGAAAGGGTGTATTATAAGTAGAACTTTTGTTTTTGTAGGATTTAAAATATCCTTGAAGGATTTTCGTTGATGGATAGGATATTAACGTGGATAAAGTATACATAAAATACAACAATTGAACATGACATCGAGTACAAACTAGGATAGAAAGACAGCACAGGTAGAATTATAGGAAGAAAAACAAACTGAACTTTAGTGCACGAAAAAATATGTTTTGAATTAGAAACTGAATAAAAGGAGGAGGGACAGGAAGATTATTTTTTGTAGAAAGGTAGATTTTGAAAACAAATAAAAACAAAAAAGAATAATATTTCTGTTCTAATTAATATAGAAACATCATTTAAATGTCATTTTAAACAGGAAAAAACAGAGAAATTTTTAGTGCAATAAAATTATTTTAGGAATGTTATAGAGTTTTGTGTTTCAAACACCTTTAACAGATTTCATTAAAAATTAATAATAATAAAAAAGAAAATCTTTTGATATTTACGAGAAAAAAAATCTTCACAACTTCTTTATCTAAAGACAGAAGAAATTACAGAAAAGGGAGCATTTTACGATGATCTGTTGTTTTTTTTTAGGATCTAAATAATCCGCGATAGATTTTAGATGATGGATAGGATATATACGAGGATAAAGTATACACACAATACAGCAGGTGAATGTGACAGCGAGTACAAACTAGGGAGTAGAAAGACAGTACAAGCAGAATTAAAGGAAGAAAACTGGATCTAGTGCACAAAAAATACGTTTGGAATTAGAAACTCGAAAAAAAATGGGATAGGAAGATTGTTTTTGTAAAATGTTTTTATCCACTATGAATATCTCACTCAAAATATAGACTTTGTTTTAGATGAATAAAAAGTAAGACTTTATTTATTAGCCGTTGGTTTATTTCCATGTACTATTAGTTCCTTCATTAATACATTATCTGTATTTTATGGTCTTATATATATATTAAAATTTGACTACATGCATGCATTTCGCATTTAATTTTACGAGAATATGACAAATTGCGGACTGAAGTATGCATCAATTATTTGAAAAGCTCCAAAGGCTTCATATAACTCAAAATTAACAGAATGTTTTATCACAAAATATGCAATATGAATATTGAAAATCTCACCGTTTTATTCAAAAGGTGAAAATATGATAATAATATAGATGTTACAATTTTAAAATGTACATTTTATTTAAATTTTCAGGTACTTTCGTCCTGCAATACCGTGGCCATCGTTAGAGAATGTTTTTATTAATTGATTTTTCATTAATTATTGTATGTCACTTTGTTTGAAAGGGGCGAGTCTATAATTATTAGGGTAGCTGGAAGTAGAAAAAAATAATTTGTGTTTAAATAAAGGCGGAATATTACAAATCGTCTTATAATTTTAAATAGAATGTTTTAAGTTTAGAAATATGTTTGATTTTGAAATTTAAAAAAAAATTTAAAAACCTTTCTCATATATGAAAAAAAAAGAAACCTTTGACACAGAGAGAGGAAAAAAACCTTTTACAACTTCTTTGTCTAAAGACCGAAAAAAATAGAGAAAAGAGAGCATTATAAAAATAACTATTGTTTTTTTTTTTTTTTTTTTTTTTTGTATTTAAAAAATCCGA
Source organism: Maratus speculifer (assembly GCA_964019185.1). Classification (NCBI taxonomy): domain Eukaryota; kingdom Metazoa; phylum Arthropoda; class Arachnida; order Araneae; family Salticidae; genus Maratus; species Maratus speculifer. The sequence continues at coordinate 245,870,108 of OZ025302.1, read as the reverse complement.
GAAGGATTTTAGATGATGGATAGGATATTAACAAGGAAAAAGGGTACATTCAATACACAACAGGTGAGCGTGACAGCGAGTACATGTTAGGAAGCAGAAGGACAAAATACGTAGAATTATAGAAAGAAAAAGAAGTTGAACCTCAGTACGGAAAAAAAAAGAAATTGGAAAATTAAAAACGAAAAAAAAAAAAAGAAATTGGAAAGGAAAATTGTTTTTGTAAAATATTTATCCACTCTGGATATCTCACTCAAAAAATAGAATTTGTTTTAGATGAATAAAAACGAAGTCTTTTTTATTAGTCGTCGGTTTATTCTCATATGGGTGATTCTCAAAATAGGGGACAATTTCAAAAATGAAATCTTAAAAAAATTACTGTTAGCAAAATTTCTGAAAAAAATATGTGTTGTTAATATAGTATTAGGTATACTTTACATGTAGTCAGCAGAGCTAAATATTTAAAAATTAACTTTTAAAAAAATAATTAGTATTTTTTGAGCCATGCTAATGACAAAACAAATTGCATGGAATAAATATATTAAGAAATTTTTATTTTCTTCCTGTTTAAATATTTTTTTCTACGTTTATTAGCCTTCCTTTCCAACAAATAGTTTCCATTTTTACATATATACATATAAGGAGAATAAAAACATTACCAAAGAGCAAACTTTGTTTACATGAGCAACATTGTGACACTAACAGTGTAAGAAGCTGTCTTAGTGATTTTCTGACAGATTTAATGCATATTTTAGGGATAATAAATGTAATACCTAAATTTATATGTAAAATTAAACTTTAAAAAGGATACAATATAAGTACTGGTTACATTTATGCACATAGGAGTCTTTAGCATGGACAGAAAAACCATGCTAATGACACTGATATTTGTCCATGATAATGACAAATTTTAATTTAAATAAGATTATGAGCCATAATATAATCACAATGCAATAGTCCTTTCTGGGGCTTTTTAAAACACAAAAGTTCTATGCAAATAAGTAAAATAGAAATTTTAACTATAAAATAAACATGAAAATTATTATCCATTCTAATGACATACAATTGATGTACTCGCCTAATATTCAACTTCTACTCTTAAAATACAATACATGCTTCTATTTTCAGGCTGGAATAAAATGGCTACTTGTTGCCATGGAGAAATTTTATATTTTCAAAGTATTGTCATGTGTGAAAATGAAATTTTGATTAATAAACAGCTGTTATAGTATGACCTTGTTTTGAAAACAAAATATGGAGGACAAACTTTAATTCTCTTTTTATATACTATAATTTTATTTTTAAAAAGAAATTTATTGGATAAATCCTCTCCTTGATTAATTTAAAGAAAGAGTAACATTTGTTTTATTTTATGAACATGATATTAACTCTTGAAAAAGCTAGTATATACAAGGCACAGCTGCTGTGGACATCCATGCTAATGACATTTTGAACATTTATTCTGTTCTTTTAAGGTGTTTTTAACTAAAAAGTGAGTAATTCTTGAGTGCAAATAATGAATAATATTAAGAAAAACATATCTAAGTATAAAAACATGACAGAAAACCTCTCAATTTTTTTGTATGCTGAAAGACATAAATTGTTCCCTATTTTGAAAATCACCCATATACTATTGTATGCACTATAGTATAAATTGGATGCGAACATTTAAATTTCCTTCATTAACAAAACTTTACCTTGGACAAAGAAGTAATGAATGTTCGTAGGCTATAAAAAATATTGACAACAAATCAAAACTGAAACTACCATTGTGTTGGTCAATATTTAAAATAATGAATAATCAGTAAAATATGTATTATATGTAATTTAATATTGTTTTAATCATAGACCATCTTAATACCATTATATATATTAGGTTTTTATTTTCTATGGAAACATTTGTGCGGTTGATCCTAATTTATTGTCAGACTATGAAAAAGAAAATGTAAACAAAAGGATGATCTATCATCTGCCGAATTGTGTAATCCACAAAACTCTCAGTCCTTAAATGTACGGATTTCACAGAGTTTGAGGCGTTTTCGTTGACACATTATCTATATTTTTATGCTGTTATCTTACATCTATACTAATAAAATCCGTGCGCCTCTGTCTGTCTGTCTGCTTGAAGTCGATTACAGTTCGCAACGCGGGCGAGTTGGAAGTCGCGAGAGGTGTCTTTCGATTGGAAAAATTCCGGGGAAGTCATTTCGGGCATTTTCGAGACCGTGGGACCAAAATTAAAAAAGTTATGAATTAAAAACCGCTTGGGAATCGGAACGAAAAATGCCCCAATTCCCAAACGGAGCTCCGAAGCAGAACACTGCGCCACCTTGCGGTGAAGGACATGAATTTTTCCCCTTTGGCTAAAAGAAGAAACAGCCGAAAACTTCTTTTTCTACTGGCGCTAATTGCGTTTTTTTCCGCATCAAATTTTTTGACTTGCCGTAGAATATTTACCGTAGTTTTCGTTAAAATATTGAACTTAGAAAGAAAACAGGACTATCGAAACTTTTTTCGCGCGTTTTTTCTTAAACCATCATGCAGACAGTTTTTAAAGTAGAAAAAAACTGATTACATATTCAGAATCTGCGTAAAAATCTGCTTCTGATGAACTAAAAAATACGAAAAAATGTCTTATAGGCGCGTAGTGCCCACCGTGCAAAACCAAATATTTTAAACGGGGCTATGGGCGCAAAGCGACCATAGCTCCGATCCACAATCTTTTTTTTTTTTTTTCAAGTGCACGTGGCCCACAGTGCGAAATCACATATTTTTAACGGGACCATGGCTCTTTAATTTATTTATTTTTTTTTTTGTGCTTGAGGATTCGAACATCAAGACTTGCTTATTAAATGAATGTTTTTGCTTATTATATACTGCTTAATACCGAGGTTCGTTTGGAAAAAGTAGCCCAGCTAGCGGGCATAGCTCGCTAGTATGTATTAAAATCGGACTAGTTGCATGCATTTCGCATTTACTTTTACAAGAATGTAACAAATTGCGGTCAGAAGTAAGCATCAATTAATTGTAAGGATTCAAAGGCTTCATACAACTCAAATTTAACACACTGTTTTGTTACAAAATATGCAATAAGAATCTTAGAAAGCTCGTCTTTTTTACTTAAAAGGTGAAAAAGAGGATAATAATATGGATATTACAATTTAAAAATGTAATTTTTGCCATCGTTAGGGGGCACAGATGCGCACCACATTTGCACGTGTTTTTTTCCCCCGCCAATTTGATGAAAATTTTGTTTTTGAATATAAATTACAAATTACATGCAATAACAGCAGGTGATTTTTTATTGCAATATAAAATAAAATAATGTGAAAAAATTAAAGAGATTCTAGTATTTTAAAAAAGGAAATAAAAATAATTAAATGGTAGTTTGAAAAATAATTTAAAGAATTAAAAATAATAAATAACTGTAAATAAACATGAATTTAGTAAAAAAAAAGAAAAACAAGAAACAAAGAGTTATAAATAATAAACTTAATAAGTAACAAAACAGCAAGAATAATTTTTTACAATAAATCGTGAATAATACATGTAGCCATATTGGATGTATGTAATTGTATCATTTATTATTTTTATATTCATATCAAAAGAACATTTATGATATAAAAATACGCATTTAAGCAAACCCAAGTGGATTAAGAATTGTATGAGCAACTCTCAATCGTGAAATAAAAATCCATTAACAAATGCAGATTTCATAACTCCATCTATATGAATATTTGCAGAAAAATGGCATCTAATATCATTTAAAATGTAAAGTTGATATTTTTCAACTATATCTTTCGCTAAAATATTATTGTTAGTAGATGCAGCATTATCCTAAAGTCCAATTAATTAGCTAAAAATGGAACATAAAAGTTAAAAGTATTATATCCAGTCATCCTAAAAATTTCAACAAAGAAATCACTGGAAAGAAAAATATTTAAAATTAATATTTCAAAAACTCGTGAAACAATAATATAATTATTTTCACCAGCGAGATATTGTACGAATTACGTCAATCATAGATCTCTTTCAGTTTGCATGACTTTGAACAAAATGTAAAACGCTAAATGTATTAAGCGTTTAGGCTAAAGGTATTTAGGAGATATCAACTATTAGGTTTGCTATAGGAAACAAAAAACATCGGGTTACTATGTTTGGCGTAAAATCGCCAATTTAAAAAGCACGTACAAATGTGGTGCGTATATGAGATCTGTGCCCGTTAGGGAATATGTTTGTTAATTGATGTTCCACTTATTCAAATGCTTCACTTCGTTTGGAAGGGAAGAGTCAATAGTTATTAGGATAGCTTTAAGGGAAAAAGAATATCTTTGTGTTTAAACAAGGCGGAATATTACATTTTTGTCTGATAATTTTATTTAAACGATTTTAAATTCAGAAATATTTTTGATTTCAAGGAAAAGAAAAAGTGAATGCTTTCTTGTGTAGGGGAGAAGGGGACACATATGAAAAAATTTTATACTTTTGACTATTTCTCAAAACTTTTATGAGCTATTGAAATAAAATTAACATATATGAATATTTACACTTTGCTTACAGGTTAACTTATAAATACATTTATACAGAATTTCCATCTTATATTATCATCCTAAAAAAATCTAAATTTATTCGCTTGTGCCCCGGTCTAGTGATAGTTGCCAGCATTTACGCTTTCTTACTACCTCTACAATTTTATAGTAAATATTGTTTTCTTTATTCTCAGAAATTTCATGATTAAACAAAGCGAAAATCTGTATAAAATTTTAGTGGTAGCAAAAAAGCGTAAAAGTTGGCAGCTATTTTTGTGTGAACAAAAACTATGACAAAAACTAATTAGATACCTTATTTCTAATTGTATGAATAAATCAATAACTGTTTCAATATATATACAAGAAATTATTTGTAAAATTAAACACTAGTATAGCTATTCTTTTTTAGTCAAGCATAGCAAAATTGTGTTATTTTTAAACGAGTTTTTCAATAATTCTGTTATAGTATTTTTACTTATTCTAAATGTTATGCAATGTGTATCATAAAACAGTGCATCATGGTTTTAAAAATTGGTAAAATTGTGAAATAAAAAATTGATGTTTTTCACAGTAACATTTATCACGTTTTTTGGCCAACTAAATTTTACTTTCTTAGAATAAAATATCCTTACAATTAAAATATCTTTAATATGGGCTAAGAAAAAGTAAATACCTTTAAAATTGGAAATCATTAAAGAATAACAACTAAACATATTGATTTTTACAGGAAGCTACCACTTTTAATTGTTACCTAGTTTCCAGTAAAATAAAACTGTGAAAATCTTAAAAACATTGAATTTATAGCTCATTGTTTGACAAAGGAAATTAAATTTTAAACTAAACTAAAAAAATGCATTCGTGGACTTAAGAAATACACTTCTGAACTTTTCACATCTACCCCCATATGTTCTGTTCATAAGTGCCCCATCTACCAACTTACGTTTAGCTTATATATATATATATATATATATATATATATATATATATATATATATATATATATATATATATATATATTAGTAATAATAAAAAGATTTTCGCCATTTTCTCGTTTTTATTTCGTTCTATATTCTTATAAGAACATGCTTTCATTATTATTTTCCGTAATCTACTAATATTTAATTATCGGCTAAAGGTCTCTTTTTTTTCTTTAATTCAGCATAATATATTATTTATTTTCCTAAAAAGAACTACACTGTATAATTTAAATGTCAATATCTTATTTCGAAATAATTAAGTTAATCCATTAATCTATTTCCCTTTTTAGAATAAAATGTTTATCGAAAACTTTAATTTTGTTTTATTTATTTAATAATCGTCTGCGCTAGTTGGACTCATCCGTATGGGGCGATTTACTGTTGCATACAACGCCGATTAGTAAAGAATTCTTACGTCTAGCCCCACCCATGAACCAATGGAATGGCTCGAAATAAATTACAACTACATAGCAATGCGTCAGAGGGGAGGACCCAATTGATCTGAGAATTTTTGAGAGAGTTAGTTGAGTTTTTCGGAGTGATCAGAATCGACTGACCTTCCCACTGTTAAAGTATTCACGGTGCTTCTCCGATTATTTTTAGAACGTTTTTGCGGAGTTGCGATGTTTTTCCAGAAACGGCTTTGCACAGACCACTTTTTATTCTTTTAAAATTTAAGGTGATATGGACTTTGAAAGAATGTATTGTCTGTTGTAGTGCTTTTTTTTTTTTTTTTTGATGGTATTGTTTGAATCAAGAACATCTCTGTATTTATTATTGAGTGATGGAGATTGAGGGATGTGTTGAGTGACAGTAAATGTCTAATAAAATGTGATGTTCCCTGTTCTCGTGTGTTTTTAATTAGTTGAAGAAACCACTAAACCACCAGATTCACTTATCTACATTTATCTACCATCTTTCTTCAGCCACTAATAAATGAGAAGTAATATTTTTGCAGTTGTGATAAATAATGACATATCGATCATCGACGACTCTAGTACATTCTGACGCATTGCTTTTCAAAATCCACAAATATTGATTCGAATGTAGTTGTAATTTACTTCCAGCCCTTCCATTGGTGCATGGGTGGATCTAGACGTAAGGATTCTTTACTAATCGGAGTAGTATGCAAGAGTAAATCGCCCCATGTGGATGAGTCCAACCAGCGCAGACGATTATTAAAAAAATAAGACAAAATTAAAGTTTTCGATAAATGTTTTATTCTAAAGAGGAAAATATATCAATGGAATAATTTTAATATTTCGAAATAAGATATTGACATTAAAGTAATACACTTTAGTTCTTTTTAGGAAAATAAATAATACATTATGCCGAATTAAAGAAAAAATAGGGAAATTTAGCCGATAATTAAATATTAGTAGATTACGGAAAATAATAATGAAAGCATGTTCTTATAAGAATTTAGAACGAAATCGAAACGAGAAAATGGCGAAATTTTTTTTATTATTACACATATATATATCGGGTGATTATATAAAAAACTATCCCGACTTTGGGCCCCTAACTATCATACTTTTCACAGAAACTGAATGAAATTTTGGCAAAAGGTATTTTGAGGTATGCGCTCAAGAATGATATGGAAAACAACAGTGTCACTCAAACAGTTAAGGTTATAGTAAGAAAATTTCGAAAAAAATCAAATGGCAACGATAAGTTTTTTGTATTGGAATGTGATCTTCATTGAGAAAAACCCTATATAGCGTTGGAACGGCAATTGTAGCATGAAAATCACCGGCAGTAGATAGGCTGAAAATGAGGACAACCAAGCAGCGTTAAATGAAGCATTTTACTGTGTTTCACAAATTTTCCGCATGATCTTCTTCACATACGATGAGACTTTGCATGCCGCAAATGGTGGATAGCACTACTGCACGTGCCATGGCAATAGCAATCTCTTGAATCGCAGTTCTGATGGCATCTTTTCAGATGCAGTTTGAGGACGAAACTGACACACTTTGGATTACAGGTATTCCCACAGGCAGAAATCCATTGGTGTCAGATCAGGGGACCTTGGTGGTCACAGAAACTGGAAATGACGGGAGATAACTCTGTCACCCAACTGTTGACTTGACACGTTTGACAGAAAATCAATCATGTGCTGGAGCGCCATCTTGCATTCACACAACATCAGATATACCTTTTTGCCGTTGCAGTGAAGGAATGGCGTGACGAGTTAACATGTCCAGATAGCGAGCACTTGTTTTACGTTTGCAGATCACCTGCAGTAACCTCTTCAAAAAAGTAAGGGCCGAGGATGAACGTACTCATTATACCACACCACAGAATCATTTTTCCCTCGTGTAATGGACGTGCAAGCACATCATGCGGATTATTCTCTGCCCAGTGCACACAATGTTTCGAATTTACGTTGCAAGTTAACGAGAAATGCGCCTCATCTGTCCACAGAATGCGTAAAGGCCGGCTGCTATCTTCATCGCACCGAATAAGGAAATGATTTGCAAAATCCAGCCGTAATTGATAGCCTCCCGTTTCCATATCTGGATATGCTGGAATCGATACGGAAACATGTTTAGAACAGGGCGCAGAATCTTGTGTACAGTTGAATTCCGCAGATTCAGAACATGTGAAACCCCGCGTGCAGTTTCGGAACGAACTGTGCTTATCTTTTGATGGACTTCTGCAACAGTTTCCACAGACATAGGTTGATCGCATGTGCAACTAGTTTCTTCAAATTTATGAATCAAGTCCCGTACAGGTTTGGCAGTGCACAGGCCTTGCCGTGATCCATGGTTGAGGCGGTAAACACGCAATTATCCGCGGCATTTTGTCCATTTAGGTAATAAATCTTTACGATTTCTTCACGTTCTTTCCCTGAAAACGGCGGCCCATTGTTCGGAATGGCAGAAAACAACATATGCGGCTCGCATTTCGCAGAGCCTTTTCATTCATATAGCGTGACGATGTCAGTCATGACTGTGTCTTACGTAAATCCCGAAATTTGCGTTTCTTGGTTTCTTCTTCTCGTTTTGTGGAGAACTAACCAGGATGGGATATCAGCCGAAGAAACGACGTGATGTGTGATGTAAATGAAACGAACATTAATGCTTTGATGCACGGCAAAGTCCTTTTTACTTTTCCCTTTCCTAGTTCCGGTGATTTTCATGCTACAGCTTCCGTCCCAACGCTATTTAGGGTTTTTCACAATGGTGATCACATTCCAATACAAAAACTGGGTGTTGCTATTTGATTTTTTCGAAATTTTCTCATTGTAACTGTAATTGTTTGAGCGACACTGTTGTTTTCCATATCATTCTTGAGCGCATACCTCAAAATGCCTTTTGGCAAAATTTCATTCAGTTTCTGCGAATAATATGATAGTTAGGGGTCCAAATGTCGGGATAGTTTTTTTATAATCACCCTGTATATATATATATATATATATATATATATATATATATATATATATATATAAACAAAATTTAATAAAATTTTACTGAAATAAGGAAATAAGACTTTTGTAGGCTTACCTAATTGATACCACTATAGAATGTAATGCTGATATTCTACTTTAAGAAATTTCTGGAATGAATTATTACTAACTTTTTACTAACTTACTAATTTTTATTAACTCTGTTTATTTTTTATTTAACACCTTCTAAAAGAAACAAATTACAACAACAAGAAATCAAAATGGCTGATTGTTCTCAAAAATTCAGTCAGGAATATTATACTACTATTGTAATTCATCGGTAATTTTAAGTGATTTAGAATTTTAAAAAAAGAAAAAAAAGAAAAAAAGATAAAAATCCATAATGAATCCTAGATAATGGATAGGATATTAACGAAATAAAAGTGCACATACAATACAACAGGTGAACATGACAGAGAGTACAAACTAGAACCTACAAAGAAAGCACAAGCTGAATTATAGGGAGAAAAACAAACTAAACATCGGTACAAAATGTATCCTTCTATAGTAAAAAAAACTAGCCTTAAACAAATCTCCAGAAATGACTCCTGGAATGATGCTGATGTGTAAGGTTTCCGGAAATAACTCTTCCGGGTGGACCACACCTTTATGAGTCGAACAGACCAATCAGGAAAGGGCTCTGTCTATGCTTCGACCAATGAAGAGAGGAGTGAATTCCAAAATTGAGTGTACACTGTTAAAAATCTGATGCATTTTGTTGTAACGCACTCCACCGCTTGTATATAATATCTCTATTCCAACCAATGAGAAAGCTCCCTTTCATGGCCAAGTAACCGTTTTCTATATAAACAGGGGAGTGCGTTGCAACAAAATGCAGCAGATTTTTAACAGTGTATGGAAAAAAAAGTACCGCGAAGCGATTCCAACCGGTATTGTAAAGCAATACCGAACGGAATCGCGAAGCAATTCCATGGGGTATTGGCGAGCGCAGCAAGCAGGGGTAGCCTACAACTTGGAATCGCGAAGCGATTACTCGGGGGGTTGGCGAGCGTAGCAAGCAGGGGGCGGAGCCCCTCCTAGTATATATATATATATATATATATATATATATATATATATATATTTAGAATTAGAAAACAAAAAGAAAAAATCGTGTCGTTGCATTTATGTAACTCAAGTAATAGGCCCATATTCGCCCTGTAAATCAAAAACTCTGAAAGATTACTAAGAATATTTTAGGAAACTGAGATGCCTAGAATCTTTTGTGTAACTGTAGATTTCTTTAGGTTTTTATAAAAACTAGTTTTGTAGGTTTACATCTCTTTTTGTACACTGTACAGATAAAATTTTAGTAGGTATGCAGATTTCTGTATCTTTAAAATTTTATAATTGTAAAATTACAGATTTTCTTTTTTTTTACAGTGTGTCAATTGTTGGAAATGTGCAAGTACGAAACTATCGCTTTTAATGAATATTAGATTTTTATTTGAATAGATGATTGCTATTTTTCACATAATATTGATTGTTGATATTGTTAGTGAAAAATCTAAAAAATATACATTACATATAAAAAGTCTGTTACAGATTACAAATATAACAGGAAAGAAAAAGTCATGTGTCAAGCATAGATTATGAAACCCATTTCAATACAATCAGAATAAAGTAACAAAACTGCACCGTTTGAAAAATTAAAATATTACGTTTCGTTTCGGCATACAGATATGTATAATGCATTTTAAAACCGAATTTCAGCTGTTCAAATCTACAACTCCCAAGTGTTATCCGAACTTTTTAACAGCTCTGTATATGACATTCAGATATGTATCTATTAACAAGATGCGTTCTATTTAGTTCATTTAATAGATTCATATAGTTCAGTTGAAAATTCCTCTTCATGAATTTCCTCTAATATGGAGAATGGTATGCGAATACTTTTGTGCAACGCTCTATATGAGATATAAAATTTATGTATAAAGAATATTATGCAAAAACCTAATTAAATTTAAAAGCGCATATCGAATTTTAAAACGTATGCCCCAGTAATTCTAACCCCAAAGACAGTAATGTAAGCGATTTCTTTTGTGTGTCCCTGTTAATTAATAAAAAATGCTAAGAATGCCCTGTTTAAACGTGATGGTAGTGAAATTCAGTGATTTATATCTGTTTCAATACATTTAAAATAGCTTAATGTCATTAAAGTACTCTCCAAACGAAGTTTCCCCATATACCATAATGTAATCGAATTCTTTTAAGTATCTCTGTAAATGAACCATTAATCGTACATTCTTCATATGCAATACCAAACCTGCTTTGGTGATCCTAAATAATCTTTATCAATTACATGAAATTTCCAGTATATTTACGGGAGTTAGAGCGTGGACAGACGGACAGACAAGGAGAGATGGACTGACGGATAGAATACATAAGCACTTTTAAACTTTGTTGGGAAGTGCTAAAAAGTATACTTCTTTTTCACCTGCATTCTGAAGCCAAAAAGTCCAGTTTGGAACACTTTCTTCCCATAAAAAAGTAAACATTTAAAAATATACATTAGTAATTTCATGATTTATTATTATCTTCGATGACTTACTATCGTAGGGAAATGAAATTATCTAACATGCTACAATATAATATCGAATTATAACATATGTATCAATTTACTCAAATAGATTTGTTATAAGGCTTAAACATATATATATATATAGCTCTTAGTAAAATTATGAGAGCTTCAATGATCATGAATACACTTCCATCAATACAGAGATGAATAGGTAGTTTGAGTTGATATGATTATGCAACTTTCTTGCAATTAATCAAAGCCATAAGGTGAAAGTTATAGTATATCCATGAATAATACAAGTTTGTAATAGTTGTGTTTATAGGTGCGTTCGTAATTACGCGCGTATTAATACAGCGCTCCTATTGAGAAGTTATTTGTCCACATATAACAATGGAAAACGCACCGAATCGCATGTTTTAAATTTCATATATATTTATACAATGAAGAAAAAACGTAAAATTTTACGGCGATTGTACTTAGTATACGGGACTTTAGTACAATTGATTATTTCTTAACGGAAAAATTCCCGTAAATTCCAGAAATATCTCAAAAAAAAACCCGTAAATTTTTCTGGAATTTACAGAAAATTTTCCATTGAAAAACATTGAATTGTACTGGCGTCCGTATTACCTGTACAATTTCTGAAAAATCGTCCTTTTTTGCAGTGTATAATATTTGCAGATTTTTTTCAAATCATCTCAAATTACATTAAAATCAAATCATAGCGTCAAAAAACATTACGGTCTTCTGCATTTTATTATATCCTATCATACATAATTAAGTCAATGATAGCTCGTTATAGGGAATGATAGAGAATGATAGGGAATGACTATCGGTTGCCATGATGATGACTTATTATTTAAGATAGCATCCTATAACTTTCGTGTTATTAAATTTACTATATATAGAATCGTAATAAATATTGTATTCATGCATTTTTGAATAAAAGTGCAACAGGCATTGCACCAAAATCTAAATAATTATAAAACTAGCAATAGTACGAGCGTACGTCATTTGCTACATTTGACGCACAATTTTAAAACTTGTTTTATTTTTTATAATTGATTCTAATGTACTTTTTAGAGAAATATTTAAAAATGCGCTTCATTATTTACCATTATCACGTTAGAATTTAAATACGATACGATAAAATGCACATAATACTTTTTTTCTTAGTATTTTATTTTATTTCAGTGTTTTGATCTATTTTGGTGAGGATTTATTGGCGCATTATAAATCTACTGTTTTTTTTTTCAATTCCCGTGCAATTGTGTAAGTTACACAGGATATTGGGCGATTTATCACCTGTGGCAGGCTAATTGAAAATCCCTTAAAATTGATGCATTAATTCATACTTTAATTGTAAAACTATTAAAATATTCTATTATCATCAGACATACAAAATTGAAATGCAATTAATACAACAGTACACGATTTGTATAATTCTATCATATTAGGAAAGGGGCAAAAATTCGACAAAACTGTGCCATTTTTACATACGAAAGTAAGATAATAAGAAAGAAAAAAATAAATAATAAGAAAAAAATATGCGCCAAGCATAGATTATGAAACACTTTTAAACATATTCAGAATAATGTAACGAAAAGGAATTGTTTAATAAGTTAAAACGTTACCCTCATAGCATGCATGGTCACAGTGACGTCACAATGACTCCCTGTGAGTCACTGTGATCATATCACATCTGTGACCAAAATGCCACTACTCAGTGACGTCACATTCAGACTAAGATGTGACTTTCTTAAAAATCTTTAGAAAATTACAAAAATTCTTCAAAACATGTTATTTACTTTAAAAAACACTTTTGTCACAACGTCGCTTTTGTCACAGTTAAGTCACGAAGTTAATGTCAAAGTAGTCACAAATGACACATTTTTCACAAATTTGTCCCACTGTGACTTCACAAAGGGACGTCACAAACGAGCTCTAAAACGGCCATGACGACTTCACATTTTAGTCAATGTGACTTCACATCAACGTCACGTGACGTCACATCAACAATCGATGGTCACAAAGTCACAGTGTGACTTTACAACGACGTCCAGTGACGTCACCATGCCTTACGGGTACGACTAATTCAAAGATAAAGAAACGCATAACATATTTGAAAACCCAATTTCAGCTGTTCCTAACTACAGTCGAAAGATTATTCAAAATTTTTTAGTTTTCCTGTATGGGATATAGAAATTTGCATCCATTAATTACATACATGTATAAATTAAGTTCACTTAAGAAATATATATACTCTTTAGCTGAATATTCCCTTTCAGCAACTTCCTCTAATGAAAAGAATGGCACATGCATACTTTTGTGCAGTCCAGTATACGAGGTATAGAATTTAAGTACAACGAACATGATGCGAACAATTAGTTACATTTTAAAGTGCATATCAAATTTTAAAACGCACATTCCCGCAATTATTACTCAAAGATAGTATTCTAATCGATTTAGGCACAGATGTCATATACGCACCACATTTGCACGTGCTTTTTTCTCTCGCCAATTTCGCATTATACATCTGTGCCAAGGAGAAGATCTTTTTAATAAGTTTATAAGTTAGGGAAAGCAATTGGGGAAAATTAAAGATTTCAGTGAAATGTGCTGATTAAATGATGCAACTGCATGCATTCAATATTGCAATAGGATTAATATTTACGATTTATTGCGAAAATTATATTTGCTGTTTTGTTGCCTATTAAATTTATTATTTACAACGGTTTATTTATAGTTTCCTTTTTGATTAAATTCATATTTATTTACTGTAATTTTTTATTTTAATTCTTTAAATTATTTTTATTATATACTATATTAATAATTATTTACCGGGTGATCCAAAAGTCAGGACGAACTTTAAAAATGAATAACTCGAAAACGAATCAAGATACAAAGATACGGTTTGCACCAAATGGATGGAAAAGAAACCGGATTTTGTGTGACAACAAAAAAATATTGTTCTATTGGCGACCAACGGCATCACTAGCAGCATTGAAAGATGCCATCCGCCAAAACGTGTCTGCCATAAAGCAAGAAATGCTACTAAATGCTGTGAACGGTGTAGTGCCTAGTCTCACAGCTGCACTTATGAATGAGGGACAGCACATTGAACATTTTCTGTTGTACTAATTAACTGTAACTAAGCTGACTTGGAAATTGTCAACATTTTTTCATTTGCAAATCATCTTTTGGTGCAAAAAACACTACCGTGTCATTTTTTGGATGTCAACGGCAAACTATTTTTTTCGTTGTCACACAAAATCCGGTTTCTTTTCCATCCATTTGGTGCAAACCGTATCTTTGTATCTTGATTCGTTTTCGAGTTATTCATTTTTAAAGTTCGTCCTGACTTTTGGATCACCCGGTATATAAAGATATCATTTATCTATTTTTGTTTCCTTTTTTAAAAAACTTGATTGAATCTTTTTTCATTTTTTCACGTTATTTTGTTTTTATATTGAAATAAAGATTCCTGTGCTGTTATTGCAAGCAATTTGTTACTTACATTCAAAAACAAATTTTTCGCCATATTGGCGAGAGAAAAGCACGTGCAAATGTGGTGCGTATATGATATCTGTACCTCAATTTCTTTTCTACGTCTCTGTAAATAATTTCAATATATTAAAATACCCTGCGAGCATTTTCTTCCGATATACTAAAATGCAATGAATTTTTTTTTTTTTTTTTTTTTTTTTGAGTGACCTGGCAAAGGAGCTACTAATGTTACATATTTCATATACAATATCAAACGTGCTTTCGCGATTCTAAATAACTTTTATCAATTGTATGAAAATGCGAGTTTATTTAAGGGAGTTAGAGCACAGACAGAAGGAAGATAAACATAACGCATAAACAGTTTTCGACATTGTTGAAAAGCGTTAAAAGTATAAAGAGAAGAGAAACAAAAATACCGGAAAATCATTTCTATGATATTGTTATAGATCTACAGTTCCAACAATAAACATTCTAGAACTACTCAAAGATCATTTCATAGTAACTGTTTATTCACATATTATATATCCTAGTATCGTACCACTTTAGTGAGTTCATTGTATTCACAGTCAATTATAGATGGTTAAATAAACATCAATAAATATGCACCGGCATTTCATAATAATCCGTTAGACGGGTAATCGTAAGAAGCCATATTTACCACTTCGCCTTATATTCAATTTCCGATACTTAAGGTTACATGAGAATAAGCCATTCTCATTAAATAAGTTTAAATATTCAGAAGGGTTTTGTATTTAAAAAATTATATGTACTAACTGTATAAGTACTTTAGAATATATTAAGAATTTTTAAATTATATATAAAAACTGTGATAGAATAACACAAGGGTAATTTTGTCTATCAAATTAGATCTGAAATATATCACAATAAATATTTGCTAGACTTATAAGAGACAAAAAGTTCTTGAATTTGGAGAACTCATTTTACGTTTAGAATGTAAGTCTCAGTACTTTCATTAACGAAACTAATTTAGTTTCAAAGAGTTGTTAATTTTATGAATTAAGTAATAGGGTGAATCGAAAAGTATAGGAAAAATATTTTTTTTAGAAATCACTATCGGCGCGGCGGGCGTGCAAAAGTTGCTTTTCATACATACTAGTTTACAGGTTTTTTTAAATTAAAATCCATTCATATCTTCTGGTGCCCCAAGCGCCCCAAAATAATTTTTTATGATTTTTTTGTTTGTTTATTTATTTTTTTCTAAATTACTTTTGGCACGGGGTGCAAAAGCTATATTTTATCTATCTTAGCTTTCATATTTTTTAAAATAAAATTCATTCATATCTTCCGGTGCCCAAAGTGCCCCAAAAATAGTTTAAAATTGGAATTATCGTGACAAAAAAAATTTGGTTTTATTTTATTTTATTCTACTTTACTTTTTGAAATTCATTTGGAACCGGGTTGTTATTAGTATACTACATAACTCTGCAGTTCCCATATATTTTTTTAATGAAAATCCATTCACATCTTTAATGCACCAAGTATAATTAAAAAATGAAATTTTTCAAAAATGTATTAAGAATTATAATTTACGAAAAATATTTACAAATTTTGAAAAACAGTATAATTAATAACGTATAAATTTATAAATAACATTAATTTTACAATTAATTACATATAAATTTAAAAATCAAAGCATTAAATCATAAAAATTATAAAAATTGAACGTAGAGAAAAGTTTTACATCCTGAAGATTTACATATTTTTAAAGTTTGTAATCTTTTCCGGTATCAAAAGTTTTTATATGGTTTCTTCGTTTTATTCTATTCAATATGAAACCGTGTCTCTCTTCTTGTCCAGATACAGTTTCTGATGACTCAGACACTAGTCGAACGCATCTTTCAACCGCTTGGGTATGGCATGGATATTTTGACTATTCATTCGTTTTTACTACTTTTATCACATCCTCAACGTCTTCGCAAAGCACAATCATAAAAAAAGGTGGTTCAAAACGTCCAACTCGTTGCCAGTCAATAAGTTCAAAATAATCCTACGCTTTGAAGTTTATTTGGGGTAATTGAAAATTATACGATCATTTAATTCGGCTTGGTTAATTAAATGTGCATCTTGAAATCGTGAAATTTTCTTGAAGAGAGAATTGGTCAGAATCACTAGAAATCGATTTGAATTCAACATCACTTTCTTTGTCATCTTCTAGTATATTTATACACGAATTACCGGGACAAACTGGACATGGTAGATATTTCGAATGTAAATTGGGCTTAGTAACAGACGGAACTTCGGCATATATAATACTCGCATTATTTATTGTATTATATTCCATTGTCTTTGTAACACAAAAGTAACAATCATTTTCATGATTACTAGGTTCTCCCCATAGCATTGGTGAACCAAATAGAAGGTGTACATTTTCTCCTGATGACCACTGGAGTAAAACAATTCTACAGCTTTAGCCAAACACATGAGGCACCCACTTTGGTTTGCAACAGGAAATCCAAAGTAATGAAGATATGCACTTTTTAACGAATCTACAGTGGGTCTTCTTTTTTTGAAAATATAAACTGCCCACAAAGATAGCAAAAACGATGAGAACTTTGTTTACACTTTCTTTTCGACATTTTAATTCAATCCAAAACAAAATATTTGTTGTTTGAAGCGAACGAATGAACATTAAAGTGTCGTCACCACGTTGGGTAGTTAAAAAAACAATTGACTGTAGAAAGAAAATTGTGGCGTGAATATTTTTGCTGACACTTTTAGGTTTAAGGAAGGTAGACTAATACATTTACACACATTTCTTTCGGGGTATACAAAAAAAGTTGAAATTTGTAAACTAGTGTAATTTTTAAAAAATTAAAAAACAAAAAAATTATAAAAAATTATAAAAATTTCAACTTTTAACTATTTTTGAGGCGCTTGAGGCACCGGAATATATGAATGGATTTCATTTTAAAAAAATATGTGAACTAGTATGCATAAAAGGCAACTTTTGCACCTCACGCCGATTCGATTATTCAAATTTCGATTTTTCGATCCACCCTATTAAGTAAACACGCTTTAAATGCTTCCAACTTTAAATACATTTTTCAAATTTGTCAACTTAACCGTAAAAATTGATAAATAATTTTTAATCTAGGAAAATATAACTACATGAGATACATAAAATAATCACTTCCTAAATTCCGCAATGCCGGAAATCGTTTTTTTTTTTTTTTTTTTTTTTTTTTTTTTTAAATCTTTAAAACCCCCCAGAAAGCAGTATATTTACGAGATTTAAATAAGCATTTATAAAAATATTTTTGAAAATGTTTCTAAGTAGTTTATATATATATGCATATTATGAAGCATTAAATATTTTTTAGAAGAAGGATTATAGAAAAATCTCAGACTAACACAAAACAATATCATATCCATGCTTCATTGTTTTTGTTAATTATTTTTACAATAGTCACACTTTTAGTAACAAACACTCCAGAAATATTCAAAGGTCATTTCATACTAACTGCTTATTCGCATATTATATTTCCTAGTAACGTAACACTTTAGTGAGTTCATTGTATTCATAGTCAATTATAAATGGTTAAATAAACATCAATAAATATGCACCGGCATTTCATAATAATCCGTTAGACGGGTAATCGTGAGAATCCATATTTATCGCTTCGCTTATATTCAATTTCCGATACTTAAGGTTACATGAGAATAAGCCATTCTCATCAAATAAGTTTAAATATTCAGAAAGATTTAACATTTAAAAAATTATGTAGGGGAAAGTTGGATAAAACCGGGTAGGTGGATAAAACAGGGAAGCAGGCTTTATGGCTTTATTTGCGGCGGTATCTAGACGAAACTTTTAGAATTACTTTTAGGCGAGCGGCATGCCAGCTCCCAGTAACCAGAAGTCGTATAAACGAATTCATTTCCCAGTGGTAATTTTTTAAAGATTTCACGTCAAAATATTAAAAATTAGACGTCTGCAATATTACGTTACCAATCCTAAATACCAAAGGATTTAGATTAGGTAAGTATAACGTATGATTGTCTATTATTTACTCGTTATTTTAACATTTTGTATTGGTGTCTACGAGTTAACTGAACAACGCTAGAGTAGCATTTCATCAAAATGGTGTTGTTGGAAAAAAACCGGGATACAGATGGTCGGACATAACCGGGAAGTTTCCGGTTTTGGACAACTCATTTATTTGCGTTATTGAAACAGAATTAACTTGTTTATGCATTGTTTGACGATCTATAAATTTTTAAAAACTATACAAAAATATTATTTAAATTAAGTTGTTTTATAGAACATTGTTTTTAGTCATTTCTATTGCAACGTCTATCCTTATTTCAATCCCTTAAAAATTAGAACTCGAACAAGAAGAAAGAGAAAAGATGAAAAAACATGACAAGAAGAACTTAACCCTGAAGCGAAGCTTTCCATGATGACAGAAAATTAAAATAGAAAAACTGATGTGAAAAAGAAAAGTCCTAATAAAAAATACCCTTGACATCAAACAAAGAGGAAAATGAAAGTGAAGCATGCATCTTTTGAACGGCTTATATGAAACAATGTAAACTTAATGGTAGTTGGATACAGCGCTTTCATTCATATGGTGGGCACAAAAGCATGCAACAATGCAAATGAACAAGATCGAACTTTCATTTGTGGTTTTTGTGCCTAACAATTTTAACTCTTAATCATAACTTAAATCATTATTATTTTATGTAGGTTTGATATAGATTCAACTTCTATTGGTATAATATGTCAATTTTCTTTTAATAAACAGTATTATTGCAAAATTATAATGTGCTTTTAATTATTTTTTCCAGTTCCCAGTTTTATCCAACCTAGTCAGACAAAACCGGGAGATTGCACACTTCTAAAAAAAGTGTTGTTATGATCTCAATTTCTGGTTGTTTGTGACTGAATGAATACTTTTTTTCTTCCGAAGGAATCAATTTATCATTTTAATACAAATTTTGACTGTTTTGGTCACTTAGTGCACAATAATATAAAGAAAAACATTAGGATCCCGGTTTTATCCGACTTTCCCCTATTTTTATTTGAAATTCTGATAAAACACATATTTTATAATGCTGACTTTAAATTTTGTGAAGCAAAATTAAATAAACTACCTATTTAAGTAACACTAGAATATATTACAAATTTTTAAATTATATGTTAAAATTGTGTTAGAATAACACAAGGGTAATTTTGTCTATCAAATTAATTGTGATAAAAAGTTTATTAAATACATTAGATATTTAATTCACGTTATTTTAAGAACGTCACTTTTTACATAAACATTTTAATGGACAATTTATATTATTTGTGAGAAATGTTGCAAAAAATTTTAAACAAAAACATTGACATGTTTCGGCTTCTATCAGATAAGAACCATAATAGTCCAAGAGCCGACAGCACAAAATCCTATGTCATCGAGCACAAGGAAAAAAACCGTTATTTTATGGAAGAGAAGTAATAGTGGAATCTAATGATTTCATGTCTGCCGGGGGCGAAGTACTGCATAAACCAAAAATGAATACCACTAGCGGTTGACTCGTAGGCTTAGCTTTGGGTTTTCCTGCACCTAGTTATCTGTGCTTTCATACTTTTGATTGCTGGATCAACACAATGATAAACCTACAATTGTGTCATTAGTGGTATTAATATTTGGCTTATGCACTATTTCACTTCCAGCAGATATGGATCATTCGATTCCTCTACACTGTAAAAAAAAAAGGTTCGATCTACTAAAAAATTTTAGTGATCCTTGTAATTACTAAAAAACTTTTTGTAATCATACTCGGTTACTAGGAATCTGTAAGAATTATTAGAAAAAAGCTAGCAACAGATTTAACAATTTTACATTTTTAATATCTATTACTAAAACTCACTTGGTGTGGCCGTGATAGCCTAGTGGTTATAGCACCGAACTCCAGGCTGAAAGTATCTGGGTTCGATGCTGGCCGCCACCAAATATGCACCAAATATATGCAATGTAAGTACTTGTTAAATAAATGGATTATGAAAATTCTGCCGAAGCACTTACCATGGATAATGCTCTCTGAACTTTCCCTCCCCTTTAGAAACATGTCAAAATAGAGCAGGTAGCAATGTTTGGTGTTGCCATCTATTGCGGCTTTGCCGAAAATCTTCCGTTACAGAAGTCTATCTTTTTACCCACCGGATGCAGCTCGAAGGAAGCTCCTACCCTCCGGGAACACGTAATGGTTACTAAAAATAATTTTGGAGCTATTACTGAAATTTGCTTGGTGGCTCACACTAAAAAGTTTTATGTGTATTATATAAAAAATTCTTTTCTTCTCACTGTTTATTCACTTATTATATTTCCGAGTATCGTACTATTTTAGTGAGTTCATTGTATTCACAGTCAATTATAAATGGTTAAATAAACATCAATAAATATGCACCGGCATTTCATAATAATCTGTTAGACGGATAATCGAGAGAATCTATATTTACCGCTTCGCTTATATTCAATTTCCGGTACTTAAGGTTACATGAGAATAAGCCATTCTCGATCAAAAGAAATGTTTGTTTCACTTACAAAAAAAGTTTGTAATGGTTACTAAAAATTTCTGTGGAATACAAATTTACTAAAAAATTTGTAGTAACCTCTTGAATTTTTTTTTTTACAGTGTATTACTTACTCTTCCATAAAATAAGGAGTTTTTTCTTGTGCTCGATGACATAGGGTTTTGTGCCGTCGGCTCTTGGACTATAATCATAATAACCATGAAAATACAAATCGTCACACGATTAATACAAATGACACGCGACTATGAGATTTAAACAAACTCCCGCACTCTATAATAAAAATAAATTAAAAAAAGACCATAATCTATTTTTTTTTCTAATTTGGTTCATCCTGTTTAAGAATTCGCAAGACATTTATTCATTAACTCTAACCATAACATTGGAATAATAAAAGAAACAGTATATCATTGAAAACAAAAATTGGTAGTACTAGGTTATCCCGTCGACCAAAAAATTATCGCCAAACTATAAGATTATATGCCAATAATGGATGATCGTGAATGTCACATTCAATAACATTAAATACGACTCACGAGTTTAAAATGTCATTAAGTGGTTTTTATTTCGACTTTTTATTTGTATTTTTATTAATATTTCACTAATTATTTGTTTTTTCGCTATTTAAAATAAAAATTATGTCAGTATGTATAATTTGGCTATTAGATTGGTAATTTGTATAACTTGGCGAAATTGGTCGACGGGATAACAGAGTAGTACCCAAAAATTTTATAAATTAATTGTGAAATGTATCGGAATAAATATTTGCTAGATTTATAGGAGACAAAGAGTTTTTGAATTTGGAGAACATACTTTACGTTTAGAATATAAGCCTCAGCTCTTTACCTTGAGAAACTAATTCAATTTCAAAAGCATTTAAATTTATGATTTAAGTAAACACGCTTTAAATGCTTCAAACTTTAAAAACTTGGCAATCATGTCAACTTACAAGCAAAACTTTCACCGTAAAAATCGACAAATAATTCTTAATCTAGGAAAATGTAACATATGTACTAGATATACATATGAGGAGCCCAGAAGCCAAGGGGTAAAAGTGACAAAATTTAGATTTCGAGTAAATTGAGTTCAAAGTTACACATCGACTGTAATTGAATGAATTGAGATATGAAAATTTTGCTTATTTCTTAATGATCCTTGAACTCTTGTTTCAATAACTATTTTGAAAAAAGGTGGAATAGGATATTTTTTTAATTTATAACTAAGCAATATTTATCATCATTCGGCACTTATACCCCTTGGCTTCCAAGCAGTAATGAAAACTGCTTGAAAACTAAAGGGTACAAGTGCCGAATGAACACAAGAAATGAAAAATTTTTAAATAAAAAATTGTATTTATGAAAAAATTAAGATTAATGTTGATACAAATAAATCAAAGGACAAAATTTTGTTTTAATATAAATTCTAAAAAAGGAAAAAATATGAAATAAAAAAATGAATTTATGAAAAATTTGTGAACAATGTTGATATAATGAATGAAATGAAAAACTTTTGTTCTAATATAAGTTTTAAATTTTTATTATAAGTTTAGAAACATTGGAATTTCATATTTTTTAACATTTACCAACAAAGTTGAAAAGTTAATATGATTTTGATTTGTCCGTCCGTTTGTCCTAACTCTCGTAAATATATTCGGATTGCCCTGAAATTTTTGGGAATTATTCATGTTTACTTCAACGCGAACTTATTGCAAATGACTCTTGCAATGACTCTGTGCAACTTATTGCACATATTTCTAACATGATTAGTTTATTTACAGGGACAATTAAAAATTTTCCGTTACATTACGGGTTATGGGAGAAATCGTTTTAAATTAATTTGAAATATGTTACACCTTGTCACATGTTAAAATTTATATGCATTTATGAATTGCACTAAAATACCCATTCTATAAAATCTGAGGTGAAAAGAATAGTTATTAATTATTTACAGGACCATACAATGATTTACATTACCTAATAATAAAGAGGGAATTGTTTGCGACTTGTTTTAATTATATTACAATTTTCATGTATAATAAAATTAATGTATAGCGCTGAGGCTTAATATAAATTATTTCACACATAATACAAAGTACACAGTATTTACAGGGACACAAAAAAAGATTTCAAATAGGACCGAATTTCTATCCGAATTACTGTATAATTATCGATGATGATTGATGGATGAACAAAATGCTATTTTAATTATGATTTGTGCTTTTAAGTTTCACTAAATGTATACACGTTATATGATATGTATAAATGCTATAGTTCATATACAGGGCTGCACAAAAATATTCGTAAAGGTTACAGACTATGAGCGTACTTTACTTAAAGATTTCTTTTAAATAATTCTTGTATTTCCATGCTGAACTGCATTCAGTTTACTAAGAAATGCTTGTAAAATATAGGTAAAATGATATACAGGATCACACACAAATTTTTATAGATGGTCATCGATGAATGATAATTTCTGGAAATGTGATTTCAGTAGTCTTAAGTGTGTTTAATTTGAAGTAAATTTCAGCTAAATACTGGCGTATAATAAAGGTTCAAGATAAACTACAGAATGAACAAAAGTATACAAGTGTGCTTCCATCTATTAATATAAACGGCTGAAAGAGAAATTTCAAACTGTTATGCGTTTTCTTGCTAAACTATTTTTTCCTATTATACAGTATATATCAACCGACAAATAAAACATAGGGCTGTTAAAAAGTATCAGAATACATATTTGGCAATGGACTGTAACACTTTATTACCCTCAATAGCAAAAATTTTTAAAGATTTCAGGGAGTGTTCGAAAGTGTTTCATAATCGATGCTTAACGCATGACTTTTCTTACTTGATAACAGTTAAAATGCATATATTTAATGCATAAAAAAAGCAAATGGCTTTGTATGTATGTCGTTGGTCGTGCTTCTGCTATATAGACGTTAACGGACACAACTACACTTATACCCCTTGGCCTCCAATCGTTTCACAGTTTTGGGAAAAAGGTTAAGTGACTGACTCCTATAACTCAGTACATAATGAAAAAATCACTCTTAACTCTTTACCTACAAATAAATAGACATATTTCCAGATAGCCTGTGCACTTAACTCATTTTTTTCAATTTTGTCACTTATACCCCTTGGCTTCTGGGCTCCTCATATAATAATCTCTTTCGAAATATCCGCGATGTCGAATGCGCTTTTTTAGGAGCTTTCCTAATTATGTAAATACGAAGACATCGTTCAGTCCATCCGTCCGTCTGCATATAACAGGACAAAATTTAACAGACCGAATCTTTTGAAATTTAAATCAAAACTTAAGGTAAGTTAGAAGAGGTTACTGTATAGTTTCGTTTTTGTTAAAGTACATTTTTATACATTCAGAAACATCTGACATTTTTTACAGTGTATGTAAAACTTCATTATAGTATGAAATTTTCTCGTTTTTTACGCTTGACGTGCGATTTGCAACTTGTTTATCTTTAAAATTCCCCCCAAAACCAAGATATTTTCGAGTTTTAAATAAACATTTGCAGAAACATTTTTATTTATTTATTTATTTTTATTTTTATATTTTTTGGAGGGGGAGTGGGGGGGGGGTCAAAGATTTTTGACAAATGTATCTAAGTAATTTTCATAATTATGGTTTTTGGATCAATAACATTTTTTTAGAAGCAGGAATATAAAAAATATGTCAAACTAACACAAAATAGTATTATATCTATGGTCCATTATTTCGCCTATTACTGTTATAATACCCAGACTTCCAGTAATAAACATTCAAGAAATACTCAAAGTAACTGTTTACTCGTGTATTATATTTCCTTGTATTGTACTACTTTAGCGAGTTCATTGTATTCACAGTCAATTATAAATGGTTAAATAAACATCAACAAATATGCACCGTCATTTCATAACAATCCGTTAGACGGGTAATTGTGAGAATCAACATTTACTGCTTCGCTTATGTTCAATTTCCGATACTTGAGGTTACATGAGAATAAGGCTTTCGCATTAAATAAGCTGAAATATTCAGAAAGATTTTGTATTTAATAATTTATCTACTAAAGGTACAAATATCACGAATTGTTTAATTTTATTATTAAATCATAGAAGTGAAATTTTCTTTAACGAACTATTTGTGAAATATATCCGAATAAAAGGTGACGTAATGTTTTTGAGTCTCAGTAACTGCCCAATTTGGTCTAATAACGGATAAAACTATACCGTAAAAAATTGCAATTATTTGTTAATGTAGGAAAATGTAATTCGGTGGGCTCTCTTGGTCTAAACACTCTCTAATGGGAACAACCAGGTATTATGAACATATTCCGACGGTCCCGGCGAAACTCCATAGATTTTACAAAAGATGAACTCTCTGTATTCTGAACACCCTTTAAGAATGTATTCGAAAAAACGCTTTTCCACCTTCAACAGCTCGAAATTTTCCGATTCAATTTCAGACACATTTTTAAAAGTAAAAACATGAAACTTGCTGAGGGGATACTTGAAAGGACGTATGAGGTGCCGTGTGATGTCTTTTTACGCTCCATTCATTAGAATATGATTTATAAACAATTACCTTCTCAGTATGAGACTCTTTTTCATTCCCAGATCTTCCGCTCCGGAAAAATCGGTTCGAAATGTCATTTTTGATTGTTTTTTTTTTTTTTTTGGGGGGGGGGCAATATTTTCTGCATTTATCAAAAAATTGAAAATCACGGCACCTTGTGTACTTTCCAAATAAGAGATTTTGAAAGTTTGGTATATTTGAGAGCAAAAATGAATTCAAAAATAAATCGGAAAGTAAGCAGTTTGAATCGAAATACACCCTTAATCTGACCACCTCACTATTATGAACGCTACTTTTGGTCCTTATTTCACTCCACCCCTCTCTAAATTGAACATGCATTTGCAATCTGAGTTCAAATTCACATCTAGGAAATTAGGAGAAACTGTAAGTGTAGGATAAAAAGCCTCAGCGAACTCGATTAACATGCAAAATCATGCTAGATTTTAACATGCAATAAAATCACTGCTAGATTTTAATCATGGGCTTGAATCTACAATTTGTTTGAATACTTCAGATAAAATCTTCAGTTAAATGTTAGAGCACCTAATGTCACATTGTTGTCAGTTGTCTACTGTAAGAGATACTATTTTAAGACTTTTTTTTTACTAAAAAGTATAAAAATTTAGTTTTTGATTATTTGGAGACAATTAGTTAGAAAAATCCACTTCCTTGGGTTTACCAATAAAGCCTTGAATTTACAAGCATCTGAGAAAACTATGTATGTCGTAGCACTATAACAATTGTAGCAATAAAGAAAGTAAAAAAAAAAAATTTATTTAACAAACTATAACAACAATTTAAAATAAAATTCTAATCAATTTGGCATGTTATATTAAAGATTCAGATCCATCAGATGATAATAATTTACCGTATTTAGATTGGAGTTTATACAAAATAAATGGGCTACTAATAGTTTAATAATAATGAGCTTGACACAGATGCGGTAACTTTAGAGCCCCGAGTCCACCCTTTAAGCTTTTTTCGTATCTTTAATTTAATAATTTTTTTTTTTTAATTTATCCTGTTTAAATTTCAACCTGGCTTCCGCTATTCAGGACTCGACTATTCAGGACGTGGTTCGGAATCTTTGAGTTTGGGTTCTGCGATAGAGACGCAATAAGAAAAGAAAAGCTACAGGATCACGAACGTTAAAAGAAGAAAAGCTAAAGGATTGCGGACGTTAAAAAAGGTAAAAAAAAGGAAATACGGACACCACAAGGCCTATTTTCGACCGGAAACAAGAACCATTTTCCAAATGGTTCAAAAGAAATACTGCTAATGAATGTATCAGTAAAAATCAATAAGCGTCAAGATTTTTTTTCTTTTTACTGGAATTGTATATTTTTGAGATTTAAATAAGCATTTATGTAGATAATGTTTCTCTTGTAAAAGACTTCCGGAGATGTTTCCAAATATAGTTTTTATTACTATGATTTTTGAGACGATGATAATGTTTAAAAGGAGAAATACGGAAAAATACCAAGTAACACAAAAAACTAACAAATTTTTGAGTCTTTATAACGCTGATTATTGATATATATCCTCAATTTCTGCAATCATACAGCCCAGAAAATACTCGATGGCCATTTCTAACAACTGTTTATTCAGATATTATATTTCTCTCCATTACATTACTTTAGAGTGTACATTGTACTCACACTCAATTATAAATGGCTAAATAAACATCAATAAATATGCTTCGGGTTCTATAATAATCCGTTGGACGGATAATAGTGAAAATCCGTATTAAGCGTATCGTTTATATTAGGTCTCCTATAGTAAAGGTTATATGAGAATAAGCCATTTGCATTAAATACGTTTAGCTATTTAATAAGTTTTTGTATTTTATTATTTATTTACTAACGATGTGAATATATCAGGAAATATTCTGGATTGTTTGAGTATATTTTGAAACTTTGGTGAATCTTAAAACGAAATTTATAAAAGGAAATTAAACATGAAATATTTCATATTAATAATTTCATGGAATGTCAAAACTACTTAGTAGGCATTTAGTAATTGCATAAATCTTATTAGCTGATTTTTTCTATTTTAATACTGTACTGATCATCAAAATTAAAGGATAACGATTAAAATAACGAGTAAAATTATTCTCTTTCAGTTAATGTTCAACTAATGCCGAATGCATCAAATATTGCAAATTAAATACTGTTGAATACAAACTGCATTTATGTGCACACGTTAGTGCCGGAAATGTGCAATGTGGAAATTGTCAATGTAGTGCGCAATTGACGTGAGTTTGAATTTTGGACTATAGTTTAAAGTGAATGCGGCGTCTGAGATTGATCAGCATTCATTAGTTATGGCTGAAATGCATCCTTTAATTGAAAGTCAAGAATCAAGCAAATAATTGGTAGAATCCAGGAAGGTAAATAGATGAGCCACTTTGAACCACTTTTTAAAAACTGGATATGTTGATGTATAGCCTAGTCAAGTGAGATCAAGAGCAGCAACTGCATTCGAAGACCATTTTCTGTAATTTTCGGCTCGAAGAAACCGCGAAGTGACTACAAGAGATTTGGTTTCAGATCTTCAGGCTGCCATAGGAACTCTAATTACCCTTTCTATTGCTTTAAGAAAGATGGAACTGGATGCGAAAAAAAAATACTTTGTGTCCCTCTCATTTGAGCGTCCAAAGTGGTCTGTTTAAACTGTTGACATCGTTCATGTGGAAGGGAGCCAAAATACTGTACTCGAACGAGATATTTCACGGACAAGTGAAGTCAACTTTCATATACCTTCCTCTCTAAAAATCAAAGCATATTTAGAATAAATACTCAGACTATATTTGCACTCGTCACTAAACAAACTTCGAGTCCAATCTCCTTGGTTCCATTGAGCATGATGACTTCAATAACTTAAGCGGGCTTTTTTGGTAGTTCTAGTGAATGTGACACTAGCTATTGGAATTGTCGCATACAGTGTACCACTGTTAAGTGTACACGTAAGACATGGTGGCGTCACTGCAACGTCGTTGTGAAGTCCCATTGTGACTTTGTGACCATCGTTTGTCAATGTGAAGTCACAGTGACTAAAATGTGAAGTCGTTATGGCCGTTTTAGAGCTTTTTTGTGACGTCACATTGTGACCACTTTGCGACGTCACAATGTGACCAATTTGTGAAAAGTGTGTCATTTGTGATTAGTTTGACATTAACATTGTGACGAAACTGTGACAAAAGCGACGATATTTAAATTGCCAGAAACATGTT
The DNA here is from genome assembly GCA_964019185.1 of Maratus speculifer. Classification (NCBI taxonomy): domain Eukaryota; kingdom Metazoa; phylum Arthropoda; class Arachnida; order Araneae; family Salticidae; genus Maratus; species Maratus speculifer. Next base: position 245,840,790 of record OZ025302.1, on the reverse strand, counting down.
TTTAAAGTAAATAACATGTTTTGAAGAATATTTGTAATTTTCTAAAAAATTTTAAGAAAGTCACATCTCAGTCACAATGTGACGTCACTGAGTGGTGGCATTTTCGTCACAGATGTGATGTGACTAAAGTGTCACACAGTGACGTCATTGTGACCATGCATGCTATGAGGGTAGTGCAGTAGTAGAACGGCTAATTTAAGTTCCTGTAGCAGCCTAAGATCTGAAACCTAATTTCTTGTAGTCAATTCGCGGTTACTTCAATCTGAAAAGGATAGAGAATGGTCTTCGGATGCGGTTGTTGCTCTTTGTTTCCCTTGACAAGGATGTCTATCAACATATCCAGTACTTAAAAGTGGCTCAAAACTCTTGATATGACATTTTGAGGACTATACAATTCTTGGGTGACCTCCATTTGTGTTTAACTGAAAAACCCAACAAACTTTAAAATTCTTTAAATTAAAAAATAAGTAATATTTTTAATATTTAACAACAGTTTTTTTCCAGTGAAAATCAGTTTTTCTGAATATTACCTATAATAATATGCGCATAAAATAAGTAAATGTACATCAGTTTAAAAAGAAAGCTTTTCAAATAGTATGGAGCTTTCTTTACCAATATAACATTAATTATTAGCAAAGCGTCTTGAATCAGAAAACAAAAGAATGAATAACTGAATGATGATGATTAGATTCTTACATAATCGTTCTTCGTCTTCCATTAAGGGTCTACTTTAGTTAAATAAAAAGACCCGCTCGCTAATGCTAATTCTATGGAAAGAAATTTATAAAGTGCATTTCCATATTTTTAAATGAATTTTTATTTGTTTGTTTTTGCATTGAATAGCTGATGTTGATCTGAATGCAGGCCGTTTTTTACTTTTTCGATTTTGGTATCAGATCATCAGGTTGCTTTCACTTTCCAAACTGGTTCCGAAAATGAAAGCTTTCTCATAAAAAATAACTGTAAACAAAAACAATGAAGTAAAAAATGGATTCCATTTAGCTATCCAATGCAAAGAAAAAAAATCATTTAAAAATATTAAAATGCAACCGAGATATCTTTATAAATATCTTCCACAGGATTAGCGAACTTGTCTTTTTACTTGAAGGATTTAGCCACTTAACAATTCTTATTTCAGTGAAGCAGAACTTTGCTGGTTAACTTAAATGTCAGTGTGTCAGATTATCAGAATATTTTTTCTTAATTTTTTTTCGATTATTTTAAAAATTGCTGTATCTCCATGAATATTAGCATTATTCTTAAAAGAATGAATAAAAATATATTGTAATATCCACATATTCGTCAGCTGTAGCGATAGATTATTTTATTTTACAAAGTTATCCCAAATATTATTATTTTTTAATTCATTTTTTGTTGGCCCCCTAATTGTCTTTGAGATCGAATCATCATTTATAAATATGTGGATAAACATAGTCTTTATAACTTTAAAGTTCCAGAAGAATCCGACAAATACATTTTTTAACACTCGACAAAACAAAAAAATTGAAAGAGCCCAGTGATTAATGGAAAGATAGTGTACATACCTGTGCCAAATTTATACCAATTTGTCGTGCCGTTGTGTGAAATGTAGGACAATTTTTCAGAGATTATTTTTAATTTTATCTTTACTTTTGTCTTTTTTTAACACTTTCCAACAAAGTTGAAAAGGTTTATGCTTTCGATTTGTCTGGCCGTCTGTCCTTCAGGCCGACTATCCGCAGCTCTAACTCTCACAGATATACTCGGATTGAAATGAAATTTTTAGATGTTATTGACGTTCACCCTAACGCAAACTCTATTGAAAATGAAGTTTCTACCATGATTAGTCTATTTACAAGGATAGTCAAAATTTTTCTGTTTCATTACGGCCTATGGAAAAAAATCGTTTGAAATGAATTTTAAAGGTTACGCCTGTCAAACATATTGAAATTTATATGCATTCAGAAAGTGCTCAAAAATATACATTCTGTAAAATAATCAGTGAAAATAATAGTTATTACTCATTTACAAGACCACACAAAAGAATTCCTTTACACAATAACTAATGGGGGGGGGGGAGTTATTTGCGACATATTTTAATTGTGTTAAACAATTCCATGCATAAGGAAATTGATATGCGCCCCTGACGTTTAATATTTCACGCATAATATGAAGTGCGTAGCATCTACAGGAACACACAAAAGATTTCAGATAGTAACTTCTATCCGAAGTACTGTGTATTATCGATGATAGGTGATGGATGAATGAATTGTATTTTTTATTATGATATGCGTTTTTAAGTTTCATTAAATGTATGCATATTATATGGTGTGCTTAAATGCTGTAGCTGATATACAGGTTTACACAAAAGAGCTCGTAAAGTTACTAAATGTGAGCGTAGTTTACTGAAAGGAGGTTTTTAAATAAGTTATGCAATTTTACGTTGAATTGTTTTCAGTTTACGAAAAAATGTTTGTAGAATATTTATAAAATGATATACAGTGTCACGTACAGAATTCGATACATCGGCATCTGTGGATGATAATTTCCGAAAACTTGATTTAAATAGTCTCAAAAGTTTTTTGTTTGAACTAAATTTTAAATTACTAGCGTGTAATAAAGGTACTAGATAAACTATAGAATTGAAGAAAAGAATTCAAGTATGTTTCCATCTATTAGTATAATTTGCTGAAAAAGAAATTTCAACCAGTTAGACGTTTTGTTGCTAAACTAAATTTCCTCATTGTATAGTTTATATATCAACCAACAGATTAAATACAGGACTGTTTAAAAGTATTAAAATACATTTTTGGCTTTGGACTGTAACCCCCTTATTTCCCTAAATAACGAAATTTTGTTACAGATTTCAGGAAGTGTTAGAAAGTATTTCATAATCAATGCTTAATACATGATTTTTCTTGCTTGTATTAATATGTTATAGAACTTTCTTTTGGAAATAATTTCTATTTATTATCTTTACATGTAATAAAACATGCCTTAAGTGCGGCAATCTTTTAATCAATATAACATTAATTCCTAGATTAGTGTCTTGAATACGAAAATAAAAGTAAGAATATCAGAATGGTGACCATTAGTTTCTTTTCTAGTCGTTCTTATCTTCCATTAACAATTATCATGATCATAGAAGCAGAACATGGTCAGTTAACTTAAATATTGGTGTGCAGAAGTTAAAAGAAAATTACTATACGGCTGCAGAATTCTTTTTTTCTGTTATCGCTATTTAATTCCGCTGCCGGACATTGGCACATAACCGAAGTAGAAATTATTTTCTTACGTGTCTGTTTTTATTAATATGTTATAGGGCTTATGTCTATTTATTATGTTTATTCATCTTATAATGATTTCTATTTATTAGCTTTACATCTGATAAAATATGTATTAAGTGCGACAATCTTTAAATGGATATAGCAATATTTCCTAAGTTAGAGTCTTTAATACGAAAATCTATACTAATAAAAGAACAAAACGCTCTGTCTGTGTGTCTGCGATGGTTAGCAAAATCTACAGCAAGTACGAAGCTCAAAATTTTTTTGAGAGTAGCCCAATGTCTCTCCTGATGCACCTGAAGCTCAGATTTTCAAAATTCTATTTATTAACTGAGTAATTAATTAAATTCCAAAGCTCACTTTCATAAAAAATCGCCTTTTTTCGCTTTTTTTCCCTTTCATTTTCTTATGGTTGATTGGTTGCATAAAAGTTTCGCAGAAATAATTAAAAAAGCTGGGACAGACCTTTAAAATTCATAGACTGGCAAACTGTCAGTTTAAATGAGGATTTTTTTTTAATCACAGCTGCTGTACACCATGGAGAAAAAGATAGGTGGAGGCGAAGTAAACCAAAAAAAAAAAAGGTTTGCAATATTAAACCATTTATCGCTGAAATTTTAATGTCTCAAACAAAAGCACGAGGAAGGAATTTTGTATTAATAAAACGAATTGAAAGAAATGAATTACAGCTGAAGCATATTTTACGAAGAAATAGTAATTTTTTAAAATGGTTGTTTTCTATTATATTATTTAGGTTAAAGTTAGGTTAAAGTTAAATTGCATTTATATTATGGTTAGAATAAGGATATGTTACAATAAAGTGAAGGCTAGGTTACATTTCTGTTATATTTAATTTACGGTAGGGTACTGTTAAGTCGCTGTTATGTTACAGACAGGTTCTGGTTACGGTACAAAAGTTTAGGGTTAGGAATTTATACACAGAGTGAACATTACGCAAGATTTGATTAAAAATAACACTTACTTTTGTTAAATAGCTCTGAAATTATAATACTATATACCAATCTTTTAGCTACCATCGTGTATCGATTTCATTCATGGTATAGTCGGATTTAAGAGTGATATAATTAGTATGAAATTCAAAATATTTCACTTGGGATTTGTATTTGAAAATAACAATTAGTTACGTGACTTAACAGTGATTTTTACGGGTAAATATCAACTTTTTAACACGAAAATCATGCAATCGTTGGATACATATTCCCTCCCGCGTTTTTCATTGCTTATTTTGAGTATTTTTAGAGCTTAATATTAGTTGTTTTTAAAACAGATTTTTCACACAGTCAGTGGCTACGTATTTGCCGTATTTGCCTATACAGACGATGCATTTCTGCATGTAACGAGTTAATGATAAAATCATACAAATTTCAAGTTTGTTTAATATTGTTAATACGGACCCGGGCAACGCCGGGCGGGTCAGCTAGTAAAAAATAAAATATTAGAAAGGTGATCATTAGATTCTTCTCTAATCATTCTGAATCTTCAAATAACAATTCTCATTTAAAATGTAAAAATACATGTAACTGTATACAAATTACATGATAAGTGCATAATAAAACATATAAAAACTTAAAAATACATTTAAAGTACTTTAAAAAGTGACGGTTGAAATCGTTCTGAACTGTTTAAAGTACTTTAAATGCATTTTTAAATTTTTATATGTTTTATTATGCACTTTTTATGTAATTTATGTACAGTTACATGTATTTTTACGTGTATTTAACAAGGTGATTTCTGCACTGTTTTTGTTCTTAACTCTAATTAACAATTCTCATATTTATTGAAGCAGAACTAAATAATTTCCGGATAACTTAAGTATCAGTGGGTTGAAATTCAAAAAACAAAATAATTTTACGGTTGCAGAATTTTTTTCCCGTTTTCACTTTTTAATTCAGCTGACGGACACTGACACGTCAACGAAGTAAAAAATTCTTTTTCATAGTTACGTTTGTAATTTTTTTATGAATATGTTATACAAGTTATTTCTATTTATTAATTTTATTATCTTGATTTATCTTGTAATAATTTCTATTTATTATCTTTAAATGTCGTAAAACATGTCCTAATCTTTTGATCAATTTGGCATCATTTCGTAGTTTAGTGTCTTGAATACAAAAGTAAAACTAAAAATATCAGAATGGTGAATATTATTTTCTTTCCTTTTCGTTTTTATCTTCCATTAACAATTATCATGTTCATTGAAGCAGAACAAGGCCAGTTAACTTAAATATCGGTCTATTGAATTTAAAAAATAAAATAATTATACGGCTGCAAAAAAAAAAAAAAAAAAAAAAAAAAAAAAAAAAAAAAATTCCCGTTATCACTATTTAATTCTTCTGCAGGACATTGGCACATAAACGAAGTATAAATTATTTTTCTTATTTGCGTTTCTCTTTTTATTAATGTGTTACAGAACTTATTTCTATTTATTATGTTTAATTAACTTATAACGTTTTCTATTTATTAGCTTTACATCTGGTAAAACACGTCTTAAGTGACACAATCTTTTAATCGATATAACATTAACACCTAGCTTAGTGTCTTTAATACGATAATAAAAAAGGGAATATTAGAACGATGATCATTAGATTCTTTTCTAATCGTTCGGTTCTTTCCATTAACAATTCTCACTTTAATTGAAGCAGAACTAAATAATGGCCAGATAACTTAAATATCATTGCGTTGAAGTTGAAAAAACAAAATAATTTTACGGTTGCAGAATTTTTTAAAATTCCGCTGCTGTCAATTGACACACAAACGAAGTAGAAATTCTTTTTCATCCTTACGTTTGTCTTTTTGTTAATATGTTATATAATGCATTTCCATTTATTAATTTTATTATCTTGACTTATCTTATAATAATTTCTATATATTACCTTTAAATGTGGTAAAACATGTCTTAAGTACAATTTTTGATCGATACAGCAATTATGTTAATGACCTGCAGAAGAATTTAATATTGATAACGGAAAGAAAAATTTTCGGCCGTATAATTATTTTGTTTTTCAACTTCAACACACACTTATATACGAAAATAAAAGTAAGAATATCAGAATGGTGATTAATTTCGTTCCTAGTTCTTCCTATCTTCTATTAACAATTATCATGTTCATTGACCATGGCCAGTTAACTTAAATAGCGGTGTGTTGAAGTTAAAAAAAATAATAATTATACGGCTGCAGAATTTTTTTTTCCGTTATCACTATTTAATTCCGCTGCAGGACATTGACACAAAAACGAAGTAGAAATTCTTTTTCTTAATTGTTCCGTTAAAAGAAGCAACGTAAATAAAATGCAACAATTATTAGAAAGCTGTAATATAATTTAAATCTTACTGTATAACGATATTTTCAAAATATCTCCAAAAATCCTTCCTCATCTTATTGCCATATGAATATGAATTGAATAATAAACAAAACAACAACATTCGTTATACTTCAGACAATTAAATATTCGTTAATCTCTTAACCTATTTGGATAGCTGGTGTTAATGTTCTTATTGTAAAAGTAATTTATCTAAAAATTTTAAAAAATCGGGTACGAAAGGATTAATAAAAAAATAGTGAAAAAAAATTTTAAAGAATTTTTTTAATAACTTCTACTGAACACTAACAAATTTAAGCATGATCTATAAAAAAATTTTATTAAGAAAACCACACTATAAATAATCTTACATTGCGAAAATATTATAAAGATAATTTATGAAAATACACTCTGTTATATTTCTAAACATTTCTAAACTTTTCTTCAATATCATAAAATAACATTTACTTAACAGTGTATTTCAGATCAGTTTATTCTTATAACAATATCCATGTTTCCTGGTAATTTGTGTTAAATAGACTATATAAAAAAAAACCTTAAATACATTTTTTACAATTTTTCAATGCAAATAAATTATTTATTGCTAGTATTAATAACAAAATTCCTTTGTGTTGGAAAATAAAAAAAAAATACATCAATGTAAACTTTCTTATGCTTTTCTGAGAACATAAATTTGTGAAAGGTTAATGAAAAAAGCACATTCCAAAAAATAATAACAAATAGTAATATACATAATTCTATATCACGATAACTTTATAAAGGTGATTTACCAAACTACACCTTGTTATGTGCCTAATTAGTATTTTACTTGCATCTGATAACATATTTATAAGAACAAGGTGTAAACTTATTTACAGGTTCTCTGGATCATAAATTTGTGCAAGGATAATGAAAAAAAAGTACATTACAAAAAGTAATAATAAACAGCAATATACATAATTTTATATTGCGATAACAGTATAAAGATGATTTATCAAACTACACCTTGTTATGTACCAAAACTTTACTTTACTTGCACCTGATAACATATTTATAAGAACAAGATCTTTCCAAATACTTTGTTCTTATATAACACGTGACTTGCTTCACGTCCGTACCTCTTGATCAAGAGACTTTCAATTCAGCCCACCCCCGCAAACGATATTTCATTACCCTCTTTTCACCCCTTTCACTCCTTGTTCGCGATCAAACAAGGAGTTTGACATCAAAGCACTGCACAAAAACTAATTTTGCGCCGATAACTTTGCACCATCTGGCAGAGGTTGTTGTAAAGGCCCTGGGAAAAGGGACTCTTACAACAAAGAGGGCGGCATTTTTAGAAGTAGATGCTGAGAAGGGGCTGCAGATGGTTACAGTCAACTTTGAGGATGTTCTCTCTTCACTTCACTTGATAGAAAGGGCGTTGATTGTAATTTAGTTGATTGGTATATTTGGAAACATATTGAGGTAGTTGTGAAAAGAAACATTTGGTTATAGGGATATCACTAGGCATGATCAGTTTATTAAGATGTGTAGGATTATATGTAATATAGTATTTACAAATTATTATTCGAATAACCATAACATGTGAGATAAATATTTATTTATTTTTTCTGATTAAATGATGAGCTGATACCTTTATGCGTAAAAGCATAAAAAAATAAGTAATGTGAATCAAATATTTAAGGGGGTCCGGGACACATAAAAACATAATTTTTATTTAATTATTATAAAATTTTAAAAATAAATTTTTTGTGATGGTTAATTTTATCTTTTGGAAACAAAATAACATGATAAAACTTCTCATAGTTTAAAAATATATATATATCAAAATTTAAAATAAGCAGTGATGTAATTTGAAACGTTATAACTCAAAATATTATTTATAAAATTTCGATGTTTTTATATTTAAATAAACAGAACTATTTAAGTTTAATTTTAATTAAAAAAAATTTTAAATATTATTTTAAAAAACTAAAATATTTAAAGTAAAAATTTTAAAAATATATGCAACTTTTACTTAAAAAAACTTATTTTTAAAAGTAAATATATTTTTGTTTTCAAATTTGCTGAATCAAATTTAAAGTAAAGTAATCAAAAAAGACAAGTTCCAAGTTTTAAGCATTTATGTTTCGGTTTCAAAGATTCTTGAGCTATAAGAATTTAAATAGGAGAAATGGGGAAAAAACCCACCATGAAAAAAAAAAAGCGCATTTTCACAAGAAGTCATTTCTATGGCATCCATTACGTGAAAGTTAGATTTTGAAAATAAACCAAAACGAAAAAATTAATACTTCCTCTTCTAATTAAAATAGAAACGGGGTTTAAATGTCATTTTAGGCATTAAAAAGTAATAGTGCATTTTTTGAAGATTTTTGTGTCCTATACCCCTTTAAAATATAAATCTCAAAATATCAGATGTATAATTCTGGATTAACCATTGTCACACGGAATTCATCTTTGTACATGCATTTAAAAATTGATCTAATCCATGTTTTACGACGTTACTAATTATTTTAAATTTTGAATAATTATTTATTGGTATATTATATTTAAAAGAGATACATTTAAATTAAATATCAAATTTTTTAATTGGTAGTTAGATTTTAAAGGTCATTATTTAAAAGATTTTTAAAAACTAGGCATATTTTTAATAATAATTGAAATAGTTATAGAAAGAATATTTTGTTATAATAATATAACTTGGCATGATCAGGTTATTAGATTATTTAGTTACTATACATAATATTGAAGCTGAAAAATGTTATTCGTACTTTAATAAATACATAATATATAATTTCGTTAATTTTTTTTATCATTTAATTATTTATTTGCTTTTTAAATAAATATATATAATATAAATTTTATATAATATAAAACAAAATTGAAAAAAAATGATAAATATTAACCTTTTAAAGAATTAATAAAACTTAATTTAAGATCTATCAAAGAAATCATAATAAAACTTTTCATTTTATTTACATCTATTGAATGATATTTTTAAACTATAAAACGGTAATGTTAAGAAATAATCTGAAATTACATTATTACATCCAGCATTTTTTTTTTCCTCTTTTAATTTCAAACCAAAATTCATTCATTTATGTTGATGCCAATAGATGGCGCCAAAACCAAAGTTGAAGTCCCAGAAATAAAGAGAAATTTTGTTCTGCCAAGCGAAGTCGATGCATATTGTAAACTTACTGCTAATAAATGTAAACGAAATTAAAAAATGTATTTGAAAACTTTTTTTAAAGTTTTTACAAATATTTTTAAAGCAAAATCGGATGTCAGCCTTTTTTTCACTAAAGAATTGCGAAGAGTCATTCATTTGTTTCTAAATTTAGAATTTGTGATTTTAAATGGAACTGTGTTATAGTCCGTCCAAGATAAGAAAAACTCTGAGACCGGTTTCGGCTTGGCCCTGTCGCCAGGGTAACTGGTCAGTCGACTTTTTTTTAGGGGAGTCCGGCGTTTTCATTTCTCGCCAATTCCTCCTCATTCAATCGGTCATTCGGAGAATTATCGCAGTCTTTCTTGTTCTTCCACAGAGACCGGTTTTACCTTCAGCGCTTTTGCTATTAATAAAATGCTAGGTCTGATTCTCAAATTGATTTAGAATCGAAATCTGTTTTTCATTTTTTATATAAATAAATTATTAGTCACTGAGCCATAAGCGATTTTTGTCACATGACGGCTGGTTCTTCTCCATTTTCTCGCTATTATGCCCGAAAATTCTATTAAAAACGCAAACTTTCGGCGTTTATTTTTTATATTAATGTGATTTAACATTAATTTTAATCTTCATTTTCCTAGTTTGATCTGTGTATATATATAACAATTAGCTTGATTAAATATTTTAAACTAGAAATTTGATTACATTTTGTAAAAAAAAAAAAAAAAAAGGTTACAAAATGTTTCTAATGATAGTAATCAACCCAAGGCATGTAATAATTTGCGCAAAGAAAAGCACAAATAAAAATACATACACTTATTTCAAAGATTTATAAAATGAGTGCATGCTTCTTTGTAAACTTAAAGGAAAACTGAAAATAAATAGTAATATATAATGCAAATAAAATATAAACGCTCTCTGTATTAATTTAAACAATTTGGAAATTGCACGTGAAGCGTAGCAAATGAGGTGCGTTCGTACAATAACGAAGTTTTAAAAATATCACTCTCATATATCAATCTCATAAAATTATAAATAATTACAATTAAAATGCGCACCAAACAATGTTCTCCCTATACCATTATGCAATGGAATACTTTTGTGTGGCCTTGTAAATCAACAACAAGTATTCTTTGCACCACCGAATATGCAAAATGTATATTATAATATGTGCTTTATAAATGCATATGAATTTTATTATGTTCGAATGAGTGTAACACCATTAAAATGCATTTGAAACATTTTTTTCCCCATTGACTGTAATGTAACGAAATACTTTTGATTGTCCCTGTAATTAAACTATGCAGCCGATTTTGATAAAATTTGAAATAACTCGATAAAATTATGTAATAATTATGTATTTAAAATATCAAACGATTAAAATGCATTTGAAACTTTTTCCCCCATTGACCGTAATGTAACGGAATTCTTTTGATTGTCCCTGTAATTGATCTATGCATCCGATTTTCATAAAATTTGAAATGACTCGACAAAATTATGTAATAATTATATATTTTAAATTTCAAACGATTCGGTTGGGTAGTTTTTGCGTTGTTATATGCGGACGGACGGAACGACAACAATAGGTGCTACGAATTTACATAATTACGAACGCACCTAAAAATGGATAAAAACGAATAAGAACTTTTATTTAAAAATTATAAAATGGATAAAAAAAGAACTTTTATTTAAAAATTATAAAAATGGATAAAAAAAGAACTTTTATTTAAAAATTATAAAAGCTGATAAAAAAACTTTTATTTAAAAATTATAAAAATGGATTAAAAAAAAAAGAACTTTTATTTAAAAATTATAAAAATGGATGAAAAAAAGGAACTTTTATTTAAAAATTATAAAAATGGATAAAAAAAAAGGAACTTTTATTTAAAAATTATAAAAATGGATATAAAAAAGGAATTTTTATTTAAAAATTATAAAAATGGATATAAAAAAGGAATTTTTATTTAAAAATTATAAAAATGGATTAAAAAAAAGAACTTTTATTTAAAAATTATAAAAATGGATAAAAAAAAGAACTTTTATTTAAAAATTATAAAAATGGATAAAAAAAAAGAACTTTTATTTAAAAAATATAACTCATATCGTGATTGAGAGGAAAGTCAAATTTCTAAGAAAGAATTCAGTAATTTGTATTTAATAATTTGAAATATTTTCCTTCATTTAAAAATCTCTAAATGAAACCGAAAACGGCATCTCTCCTTTTCTATGAAAACTGAGGAATCTTTAACTTATTCATTTTTTTTTTTCACTTTTTCTCCTAAATTTCATCTAACAAATTTCCTGTTAAGATTATAACAGTTCTGAAAACTTTTTTATCCCGAGTGAAGGCGGACGCTTTGGATGAGATAAGATAGGAAGAAGAAAAGAAAGAAGGGAAAATCTTTAAAGCCGCTGCCAATGTGGCAACCCCGCTCTTACCGGTGAATTTCCCCTTCCCTACCTACAAGATTTGGAATCTTCGAAACCAGCAACCCCATTCAGGGTTTTTCTTACCCGAGCCAGACAATATGTTTGTTTGTTTATAATAGCTTATTTTTAATTTAGAACTTACTGCATTATAACTAAATATAATATACATATTTCATATGAAAATATGCTGTACAAACATTATTTTAAGTAGAAGATATTAATCATTTAGCTGTCACATGCCAGCAATTATTTTCCATTAAGCCTAACGTGGCCTTTATCTACGTTCGATTCATAGACCAGAATGGTTCGTACCGGAATTGTTCCCTACACTTTTCTCCACTCAGATTTTATTATAAGTAGATTGACACTTTGTAAAAATATTAAAGTTATAGTCAAAAGTAAAAGAGACTGCTTATTGTTTCAGAGGGTCGATTATCTTCACTTCACTTTACGGCAGGAAAGCCAACAATGATCAGTATGATTTGAAATATTTTAAAGCAGTATGGAATGCTTGCTGTAAACACACTTGACTCTATAATAGTCACTATAGTATATAATACTATAATTATGATAGCATATAATAGTATACAATGCAATAATTACATTAGGTAAATTGACAATATGTAATAGGTTATTTTAGTAGAGTTACTAGGATATTGTTATAAGAGAATAGCTTTTCTAATAGTATGGAAGTTACATTCAGAGGCCGATGCTGCAGAAAAGCTCCAGATGGTTTTGAGGGTACTTTCACTTCATTTCACTTTACAGAATGTGAATAGATCATAATATGTTTTGATCGTAATCATGATTGCTTGAATTGATCCGAAATCAGCTTATTAGGTTAATCGATTATTTTCACCGTGTTGCCAAATAGATGAGGTTATTTTTCCCCCATTCAAATTGCTTGGTTGTTATTATTTTTTTAATTTTTTTTTCTTATGTGCGACTTATTAAATCTGTTTTCGTTTTTTTTATAAGGCGGCCATCATAATTTGAAATAAGTGGCTTTAATATAATATATATAGAAACTGGTTGGTTGTTTTTTTTTTTTCATTAAATTATGCATCCCTGACGAGTAGTTTAATGAAAAAGACTTCTAATGTCCATTTAACCATTTATTTTTTATTATTTTAGTAATCTGCTTCTATTTCACTTCAAAATTTAACTGTTTTCAATAATATGATTGTAAAAATACTGGTTTCATTTTGAATGGTATTGTCTGAATTATTTTGGTTGTATTTATAAAAGTATTTATACATACATATATATATATATATATATATATATATATATATATATGGGCTGGTTAATAGCCTCTGCTTATCAACCAGGAGAAGACCCTTTAATTGCCTTCTAGGAGGAGTTAAAGGAATCGACTGGGAGCAGAGACTTAATGTCCAATCCGCACCTTCCATCGGTACAGCCTGTTAGTACTCTTGTCAAGTGCAAGGAGAACGTACGCGGATGGGCTTCCTCCAACCCGCTTGGCAATTCTGGAGGGATTTGGTCACAACCCCCCTTATTTTACCATGAATTCACAAAACAAATCAAGGCTCTCAGTTCCCGGTAGTCTGCATGTTCCTGGTTACGGCAGCGATCAGACAGACATGAAAACAGAGGGTGCTAAGAATCACCGGGCTCGGCTTGGCTGCCATAAGTTGATGACCTTGGCTACGTACAATGGACGATCCATAACTTCTGAAAATCGTTTACAGGAAATTGAAGAAGAGTTAGATAAGATCAACTGGGACAGTTTAGGATTATGTGAAGTAAGAAGAAAAGGCGAAGAAAAGATTGATCTTGCCAGCAGACATGTTTTATACTACAGAGGTACAGAAGATAGAAGAACAAGTGGTGTAGGATTTCTGAATCATAAAAGGTGGAAGAATCACATTGTGAATTTGATAGTGCATCAGATAGAGTTGCAAGATTAGTAATACAAGTATCCAAAAGGTACAAGCTGCAAATTACCCGTGTTTATGCACCAACAATAAATTATTCTGATGAAGAAATTGAAGATTTTTATGAATAAGTAGCTTCAATGCATCAAAAGGGAAATTGCTACATAAAATTAATAATGGGAGACTGGAATGCTAGAATTGGAGAGAAGAAGAAAGGTTAATTATCTGTAGGAAATCATGGATATGGTATGCGAGATGAAAAAGGAAACAGATTGATTGAGTTTGCAGAATGTGAACAGATGTATATCATGAATTCATTTGAATTCATTTTTCAAGAAAAAGCCACAAAGAAAATGGACATGGCGTTGTGCAAATGGCTCAACAAGTGAAATCTACTACATCTTGACCAACAAAAAGTATCTTATTCAGGACTGCAGCGTTCTCAATAACTTCAATACAGGAAGCGATCACAGATTGGTTAGATGCAAACTTCTGTTAAATTCTAAAGTGGAAAGAATGAAGCTTTTGCTACACTCAAAGAAATCAATCGATATTATAAACCTCCAGAATCATAAAGAAGAATTTCATTTGGAACTTCAAAATCGTTTCCAAGTGCTTCAATCAACTTTAGAAGAAGAGCAAGATGTTACATTAGTGAACAAGAAGCTAACCAATACTCTACAAGAAATTGAAAAGAAGATAGCCGGTGATGCACAAGTAAAACATACAAAGAAAATAACAGAAGAAACAAGAAGATTGATGAAAAAACGCAGAGAATTTAAAATGAAGAAAAATGATCCTAAATCAAGAGTTGAATATGCTGAATTATGTAAAACTGTAAGAAAATGCGTTACAGAAGATATCAGAAAATTTAACTGTGATCTTGTTGAAAAAGTTCTGGAAGATAACAAAAGTTTAAAATCAGCTAAGCGCAAGTTATGTGTTGGAAGAAAAAGTATTTTTGCGCTGAAGAGAGCAGATGGAAAATCACCAAAATCAGCAACGAAATAGTACACATTGTTGAAAAGTTCTATAATGATTTATATAAATGTGAAGATCAGAGGGAAATCAACGTACACGATCAACGAGAAATCTTAACTGAAACTGAAGAGATAATCCCAGTAATGACAGATGAACATTTACAAGCTATTAGATTTATGAAAAAAGGTAAATGCCTTGGAGAAGATGGAATTACAATTGACCGGTATCAAAGAAGCAGGAGACGAATTTGCAAAAAGGCTATCCTTACTGTTTTCCAAATGTCTCAAAAAGTCAGATGTACCTGAAGATTGGAATAATGCTATGACGGTGCTACTTTACAAGAAAGGAGAGAAGAAAAACATAAAAAATTACCGTCCGATCAGCTTACTGTCAGTGATTTATAAAATTTTCACCAAAGTTTTAACTACAAGACTTGAATCCGCTCTGGACTCAGCTCAACCTAGAGAACAAGCAGGATTCCGATGTGGATTCAGCACAATGGATCATATCCAAACAGCAAGGGGACTCATAGAAAAGCATAAAGAATATAATTTACCTCTCTGCCTTGCCTTTATTGATTATGAAAAAGCTTTTGATTCCGTCTACACATCAGCAGTAGTAGATTCTCTGGAGGACATTGGTATAGACAAACCTTACATCAATATTATAAAGAAGATTTACAAGAAAGCCATCCGTTTAGATAAAGGAAAAGCGAAGATCAAGCTCGGAAGAGGAGTAAGACAAGGAGACACCATTTCACCCAAGCTTTTTAATGCTGTCTTAGAAAATATCTTCAAGAAGCTGGATTGGGAAAACAAAGGGATTAGAATAAAAAGAGAATTTTTAAGTCATCTCCGGTTCGCTGACGACATTGTAATTTTCAGTAACAGTCCTGAAGAATTAGAAATTATGCTAAAAGATCTTGCAGAAGCTAGCATCAATGTGGGATTAAAAATAAATTTAGAAAAGACTAAGGTGCTGTTTAATTCATTTACATCAAAAAAGAAAATTGTCTACAAGAACACTGAGATTAAAGAAGCGAAAAGTTATACGTACCTAGGACAGGAAATATCATCGGATAATAGTATCATGAATGAAATCAACAGAAGAATAAGAAATAGGAGGAGTGCTTTCGGGAAGAACAGTATTATTCTGAAGAGTAATATGCCTCTTTGTTTGAAAAGACAAGTTTTTAATCAATGTGTTTTACCTGCATTAACCTACGGAGCAGAAACATGGACACTAACAAAACGGATGATACAAAGACTACAAACAACACAGAGAAGCATGGAAAGATGTATGCTAGGCATAACTAGAAGAGACAGAAAGAAGATACCCTGGATAAGAAATCAAACAAAAGTTTTTGACATCCTTGACAGAATCAAGTAGCTAAAATGGAAATGGGCTGGGCACATTAAGACAAGACAATAGATGGAGCACAAATATACTACAGTGGTATCCCAGAGATGTAAAACGACTAAGAAGGCGACCACAAGTAAGATGGAGTGACGAAATTAGAAAAGTGGCTGGTGTAAATTGGATGACGAAAGCACTAGACAGAAAACATTGGAAAAATCTGGGGAAGACCTACATCCAGCAGTGGATCGAAAACGGTTGATGATGATGATGATATATATATCGGTTATGTGGCAACACTATACAGTCGATAGGATATTATTACAAGACAGGCACTTTGTAAAAGTATGATAGTTATAGTCGAAAGTCAAAGAGACTGCTTATTGGGTGAGTTCGTAATTATATAAAAACATAGCACTTATAGTCGTCTGTCTGTCCGCATATAACAGCGCAGAAACTATCCAACCTATTCGTTTGAAATTTAAAATGTATTATTGCTCCATGATTTTTTTCGTGGCATTTCAAATTTTCTGAAAACTGTATGTATAGTTTAATGACAGGGACAATCAAACGTATTCCGTTACATGACGGCAAATTGAAAAAATAGCTTTAAATGCATTGTAATGATGTTACACTCTTTCAAAAATAATAAAATTGATATACATCTATGAAGTATGTACTAAAAGATACATTCTATACAATCTATGCTGCAAAGAATATTTTTTATTACTTTACAGGACCTCACAAAAATATTCCATTATATAATGGTATAGAGGAAAACATTGTTTAAGGCGCGTTTTAATTATATTAAACTGCTTCATATTTTATAAAACTGATATACGCTGATGAGATTTACTATAAGTTACTTCTTGTATAATAGAAAACTGATAGTATTTACAGGGACTTGCAAAAGATTTCGGATACAATGCTGTATTCAAAGTACTGTATAGTATTACACCACGATCAGGTTATTTTTAAAACTTCGTAATACTACAAACACACCACATTTTCTACGTTTGACGTGCAATTTCCGACTTGTTGATTTAGAAGATAGTTTACCTTTACTTCACTTTGCAGTAGGAAAATCAATCGTAATTTCTTTGATTTGAAATATTTTGGTATATTAATGGTAGTTTCACGTCACTTCACTTTATAGAAAGAGAAAAAAAAATGAGATGTGCCTAATATAAAGTAGTTTGGAATGCAATAATTGCTCGTTATAATGACACTTTATTCTGAAATGGATATTTACATTATTTCGAAATCTGTGTATCAGGTCATTTTAGTAGTGTCGATAGGATACTGTTTTAGAGAGAGAAAGAAACAATACGTATAGTGTAATAGGTAATTTTTGTACGGTTAATGGGATGTTGTTACATTGCTGGTTTGTATTACAAAGGATCCTTTGTAGTACAAGCCTTCTCATCTCAGAGTATTCTGGAAAGTATATTCTGCCCATTATACTTTATGGAACGAGAGTAGATCATAATCTGTTTGATTCGAAGTGTTTTGGAATACAGTGAAAAGGTTGTGAAACAGAATAGTTCCTTCTATGGCGATTGCTTGAAATTAGCTTATTAGGTAAATTAATTAGACTCACCCTGTAACCTCTTGGATGACGTGTTTTTTTTCTTTAGATTGCTTGATTACGACCACTTTTTTTGAAACACACCTTTTTATCCTATTTTCGCGTTAGTAAATCTTTTATTTGATGACACGAATCTTACTATTTCGCTATAAGCGATTGCAATCTATATAAAAATACCGCCGAAAAAGCTACACTGTAGAGTCGATTGTATACTACAATACAAACATCTTTGTAACTATATAAAAGTTATATTCAGAAGGTGAGGCTGAAAACGGACTGCAGGTTGTTATTAATGGTAGTTTCTCGTCATTTTACTTTATACAACGAGAATAAAGCGAGATGTGTTCAATTTAAAATTGTTTGGAATGCAATAAAGTACTCGTTATAAAGACACTTTATTCTGAAATGACACTTACATTAATTCGAAATTTGTGTATCAGGTAATTTTAGTAGTTCGATAGGATACTGTTTAAGATAGAGAGACAAACAATAGGTATAGTGTATAGGATATTTGTAGTTAGAGTTAATGGGATATTGTTACATTGACTGGTTAGTGCTGAAAAGGAAACCATAGAGTATTTTGGAGGGTATATTCTGTTCATTATACTTTATGGAACGAGAGCAAATCATAATATGTTTGATTTGAAATATTTTGGAATATAGTGAAAAGGTTGTGATACGGAATAGTTCCTTCTATCGTGATTGCTTGAAATTAGCTTATTAGGTAATTTAATTATACTCACTCTGTAAATTCATGGATGACTTTTTTTGTTGTTGTTGTTTTTGTTTTTTACTTTAGATTGCTTGATTAAGACCACTTTTTTGAAACGCAACTTTTTATCCTATTTTCGCGTTATTAAATCTTTTATTTCATAACACGAATCTTACTATTTCGCTAAAACAATCGCAATCTATAAAAAAATAGCGCCAAAAAAGCTAAAGCTAGGAGACGATTGCATGTTTCTACAATAGAAGCATTTTTGTAACTATATAAAAGTTATATTCAGAATTGATGCTGTAAAAGCATTGCACATTGATATTAATATTAGATTCTCCTCACTCCACTTCATAGAATGATAATAAATCGAGATGTGTTTACTTTAAAATATTTTGGAATACAATAAAGTACTCAGTATAATGACACTTTATTCTGAAATAGACACTTATATTAATTCGAAATTTGTGTATCAAGTAATTTTATTAGTGTCGATGGGATACAATTTAAGAGGTAAAGGACACAATAGGTATATTGTATTAGATAATTGTAGTTACAGTTAATGGTATAGTGTTACATTAGGGCTACAAAGGAACTTCAGATTATTTTGAAGGGTGCATTCTCTTCATTATACTTTATAGTACGAGAATAGATCATAATCTGTTTAATTTGAAATATTTTGGAATACATTGAGAAGGTTGTGAAACAGAATAAATCCTTCTATCGCGATTGCTTGAAATGATGCGAAATTAGCTTATTAGGTAATTTAATTAGAGCCATGGTCTTGCCAAATAGATAGGGCTTTTTTTTCATTCAAATTGCTTGATTATGACCACTTTTTTAAAACACAACTTTTTATCTTATTTTCGCGTTACTAAATATTTAATTTGATAAAACGATTCTTCCCATTTCGCTAAAGTGATTGCAATCTATATAAGAATATCGCCAAAGCAGGTACACTGTAGATTCGATTGTATATTTTTACAAGAAAAACATCCTTGTAACTATATGAAAGTTATATTCAGAGGTTGATGCTGTAAAAGAACTGCAGATTGATAATAATGGTAGTTTCTCGTCACTTCACTATATAAATCGAGATGTGTTCAATTTAAAATAATTTGGAATACAATAAAGTACTCGTTATAATGACACTTTATTCTGAAATAAACATATTAATTTGAAATTTGTGTATCAGGTAATTTTATTAGTGTCGATGTTTTTTAAAAATGAAACACAGACATAAAAGCTTTAAAATAAATAAATCTTTAAACATCTAATTTTCTCTTTAATGCTAATAAATTTTAAATTAACAGTTAATTAACCCGTCCTTTTTAATTGGATAAATCTTATCTCATTAGCATCATGTATTTGATAATAGCATAGCTTTCTAAAAGACTAAAATAAAACAGACGCCATTTTACATTATTCAGTCATTAACGAAATACAAGTTACAGCAAAGCTGATTATACAGGCCGCTAAATAAAGTAATTGCTTTTTTTCAGGCATACGCTTTCAAAAGAATCGATATTTTTCGTTATGAAATTATTTTATAAAAAAGTTGTATCATTAGACTCAACTTTTTTGTCGTATGTAAAAATGTCATTTATAACCGATTTTTTTATTTTTTAAAACCTATAAAGAAATATTTTATTAAAAAAATGTTTTATTTAACTCAATTTCGTATTCCTATGTAAAAATGTGGTGGGTCTATGTAAAAATTTGTGATTATTTGTGTTATATTTGTTTTATTTAACTCCTCCCCGTTTTTAGACATATTCGTAATTATATAAATGTGAACCGCCTACACTGTAAAAAAAAAGGGTCGATCTACTAAAAAAACTTTAGTGATCCTTGTAATTACTAAAAAATTTTTAGTAATCTTAGTCGGTTACAAAACAATCTGTAAGAATTACTAGAAAAAAGTTAGCAACGAATAAGAGTTAATAGTTTTATGTTTTTAATAGCTCTTACTAAAACTCAGTTGGTGTGGCCTTGATAGCATAGTGGTTATAGTAACGGACTCCAGGTTAAAAGGTCCCGGGTTCGAAACTTGCCACCGCCAAATGCGCCACGAATGTATGTAGTGTCTCGTTAATAAAGGGATTATGAAAGTCCTGTCGGAGCAGGTAGGAATGTTTGGTGCTGCCATCTATTGCGGTTTTGCCGAAAATCTTCTGCTTCAGAAGTCTGGATGCAGCTCGAAGGAAACTCCTGCGCTTCCAGCCCACGTAATGGTTATTAAAAATAATTTTGGAGCTATTACTAAAATTTGCTGGGCGGCTCATACTAAAAATTTTTAAGTTAGTTGTACAAAAAATTCTGAAAGTGAAACAACCATTTCTTTTGTTCAGTTTACAAAGAAATGCTTGTTTCACTTGCAAAAAAAAGTTTGTAATGGTTACTAAAAAATTCTGTGGAATACAAATTTACTAAGAAATTTTTATTAACCTCTTGAATTTTTTTTTTACAGTGTATAGTCGTCGTTGAATTCGTCCGTCTGTTCGTCCATCCGTGTGCTCGTTCGTCTGTTCGCAGATAACAGAGCAAAAAATATCCAATCGAATCGTTTGAAATTTAAAATATATAATTTTTGCATAATTTTGTCAAGTCACTTCAATTTTAATGAAAATCTGATGAATTGTTTAACTACAGGGACAATGAGAATTATCAAATTATTTTACGGCGAATTTGGAAAAAAATAATTTCGGATGCATTTTAAATGTGTTACATTCTTTCGAACATAATAAAATTGATATCCATCTATGAAGTATATAATAAAATGCATGTCTGTACAATGTGTGGTGTAAAGAATATTTGCTATTAATTTACAAGGTTACGCAAATGTATTCCATTACATAATGAAATAGGGGGAAAGGTTGTTTGGGGTGTATTTTAATAATATTAAACTATTTCACTTATTATGAAATTGATATACGTTGCTGAAATTTACTACAAGTTAATCTCTGTATAATAGAAAGCATTTGGCATATGTAGAATTATACAAATGATTTCGGATACCCTACAGTACCCGAAGTACAGTATACTATTGCAAAAAAGATCTAAATACTTTTTTTTCGAGGTATTATGAACGCACCTCATTTGCTACGCTTGACGTGCAATTTCCGGCTTGTTTAACTAAATATGTCATTTTATAATCGATTTCTTCTACATTTCCTGATATGATGGAATTATAAAATAGTATGATCACAAGTGTGTTTCCAATAACAATGCAACATTTAATATTCTCATAGTTTAAGAGGGGGGGGGGTGTCCCGGACACATTTTAAAAATAATTCTTACTTATTGTGTTAAAATTTTCAATTTCTTTGTGATGGTTAACCATATCATTTGTACACAAAACTACATGATAAAATTTATTATATTTCTTAAAAAAATAAAATAATTTAAAAATTATTGAAAAAGTAGGAGGGGGGGGGGTAAAATTGTTATAACTCAAAATATTGCTCGTAAAATTTCTTTCTTTCTTTTTTTATTTAATTAAATAGAAGTATCTATAATTTAGTTTTGATTCAGCATTTTAAAGAGTATATTTAAAAAAAAAAATTAAAAATATTTAAAGTAAAAATTTGAAAACATGACGTAACTTTTATTTTAAAAAAAATCATAGTTTCAAAAGTATTTTTTTAAAACTTACTGAATTAAAAATAAACTAATAAACACGTGGGTAAGTGTGATCTTTGACCTCACAGAGGATTGCGTTTAATATATCTTTAAGAAAAACTGTATCCTTATCTTTATTATGTGTTATAAACTATATGTCAAAGCTTAAAGCGATCGATTCTTTTTTTTTCCCCAAATTTAGAAAATAGCACATCTTCGTATGACCTTCTCCTCTCCCTGAATTTTTTATTTTTTCAAATATTAATTGTTAAGAAATAATATTTATATCAGTGCTCAGCGATTAAATAAAAGCATTCAAAATGCAAGAAACAGTTTGTCTAAAGAAAAAAAAAGACAACATTACCCTTTCCACCAACAAAAATTCAATTTATCTTAAATTTATAAAAAAAATTTTATGTGTTATAAACTATGTAAAAGTGTAAAAGCAATCGTTTAGTTTTCCAAATTTTTAAAAATTCCTGCCAATTGTCTGTACAAAAAAGCATCTTTTTTATAACTTTTAAAACTTATTTTTTCATAAATTGGAAAGTTGTGACCCGATTTCTTTTTTTAAAAAAAGAAAAAAATAGATTTTATGAATCAGCTTACATCCGAGTGCGATAAAACCAAACTTTTAAAATCAATAGTTTAAAAAAATGTACTGCGATTATCAAACCCTGGTATAAAAATTCACCTCTGTTTCTTACCATGTCACGTGGTTTGCAAAAAATAATAATATCTATTTAAATTTAAACTAAAAACTAACTAAGTAAATTTTGCGTTAATTGCTTAATCGAATTATGTTTTGCTTTCAAAAAACAAATTCTATTTTTTTTAATACAGCTTTTAGTCAAGTTATTGTATTCTTTCTACTATATTTGATCAAGTATACATATCATATTGACCAAATTCATAGTTATATAATGAGAAATATGGTATACGTGTTATTCCATTCTTTCGACTATTTTTTATCAAGTATATATGAGGACCCCAGAAGCAAAGGGATACAAGTGACAAATTTTCGATTTGGAGTAAATTGAATTTAAAGATAATTGATATTAAATTGAAACATCAATAGCAATTGAGTGGATTGAAATAGGAAATTTCTGCTTGTTGCATTCTGGTCTTTGAACTTTTATTTCAATAACTGTTAAAAAAATAAAATACAATTTTCTTTAAATGTATAATTAATCAATATTGTTTGTTTTTCGAAAAAAGTGGTTTGCCTCTATAACTCAGCAAATAATAAGAAAATCACTTATATTTCTTTACCTGAAATGAAAAAAGCATATTTTTAGGTCGTCTGTTTATTTAGTTAATTTTTTTCAATTTTGTCACTTATACCCCTTGGCTTCTGGGATCCTCATATATTATATTGACCAAATACATCGTATATAATGAGAAGTATAGTATACGTGTTATTCCATTCTTTCGACTATTTTTTACCAAGTATACATATTATATTGACCATATTCATGGTATATAATGAGAAATATAGTGTAAGTGTTATTCCATGCTTTCGACTATTTTTGCTCAAGTATACATATTATATTGACCAAATTCATGGTATATAATGAGAAGTATAGTATACGTGTTATTCCATTCTTTCGACTATTTTTTACCAAGTATACATATTATATTGACCAAATTCATGGTATATAATGAGAAATATAGTGTAAGTGTTATTCCATTCTTTCGACTATTTTTGATCAAGTATACACATTATATTGACTAAATTCATGGTATATAATGAGAAATATAGTGTACGTGTTATTCAATTCTTTTGACTATTTTTGATCAAGTATACATATAATATTGACCAAATTCATGGTACATAATGATAAATATAATGCTTTTAGGTAAGTGACAAATGTACCATATGGTGCAGTGAAGGGTTAAGTTACTATGTACCATTTTTTAATTATAAACATATATGTAACATTGCTCAATATCAAATTTTATCAACCCCAACCTTTTTGTTTCTAACTTTAAAGCGCTGTTAGCTTATAAGATGGGAAAAATTTTACCCATCCGAAAACCTCGTATGCAGATTAGCCGTATTGCCACAGAATAAACAAGAAAATAAACTCTTCTCAAGCCTCTTTACCCTTGCTTTTTACCCCATCTGAGGGGTGAAATTAAATAAAAAACTAATTTACTCCGAAACGAATGCTAACACCATCTGTCACCAGCACCGCAGGCTAAGTGCACAGGTTGAAAAAAAAGAGTTGCAACTTCAAAAACACGAGAAGGAGAAAATTAAAACAGTCAGGAAAAAAAAATCTCACACCCTTTTTGCACTAATAACGCAGCGGTGAATATCCAATAATATCAGAAGAGACGAAAAATAAAGTTTTCTACCCACGGGACCCCCGGGGCTGAAATATGCAATAAAACTCCTTTATTATACGACAAAGTGCATGGGAGTACATAAAATGAGATTTTATTAAAAGCGATAGATCCCGATTTTTTGCTTTAATGTATCAGGAGATTGTGTTCCCTTGTAGGAATTTTTTCCTATTTTTTGTATACGTTTTACATGGTAATCACAGAAGCTTAAAAATAATTTATAATTTAAAAAATCATTTATAATTTTTAAAAAGAATTTATAATTGTAACGAACATTTAATGGTAAGCTGATGTATGCATTCATTCTTTTAAATGTTTAAACAGCTTCAAATATCAATTGCTTCGCGATGTTTTGCTAATTTTAATAAACTGATGTTGTAAAGCACATATTGTCTAGTATAACATACATATGCGACCGTACTTCTTTATCACATACTAACTGATCCACCCGGCGTTGCCCGGGACCATAGATGTTTTCAAACAAATGTGTTTGAATTATCCAATTAAGAAAATGCTTAACACTAGAACTGCGGGCGACGAGTCATTTTGACCCGTATCACATGCAGAGATGTTGATTCAAACCAGAAAACTCTTTATAAAATTAGCTAAATATAAGCTGGGCAAGAATATTTTCAATATATAATTTAAACAGTTTTAAATGAAAACTCTGGTGAGGAATATTTTTATAAAACATGAATGAATTTTCCCGCGGTTCTAGTGTTAATCGGCCAAGAACGGAAATAAAAACTTTAATTATTATCTGTTGAATGTTTCAGTTTCATATGAAACTCTTTCTCTCTCATAAAAGAAAAAAATTCGATTTCTTGAATTAGGCTAAGCGGTATATATGCCTGGTGCTTGCGTTTAACACGAAGAAAGAGTAAAATTGAAATTAAATAACTTACGTAAAGTGTTAATTAGGTGTAATTAACAAAAAACAATGGTTTTCAAAAACATGAAGATCGGTTGTAAATTAACTACGAAAAACAAACAGAAAAAAAATAATAAATGCGAGTGCAGTTTTTTGCTAGCATTCAGCCGTGAAATGCCGTGAAAAATTCCCATACTTAGGAAGCCAATATTTTATCAAATAAATACCAAAATCTTTTAGCGCTATTTACCCCACTGTGTATAATTTTAAAGTGACTTTACAAGAAAAATTCCGAATACAAAAAGTCAGGTATAAATGTTTTAATATAAAGTGTAACCCTAATTATCCGAGATAATTTGGACCGCCAGTATCTCAGATAATTATTTATAAATATCTCGGTTAATAGAAAATTTGCAGAAAAAATGCGGCAAATTTAACATCTCTTAGATGAACAAATGATAAAATATTTTCTTTAAATGATAAGAATAAGTATAACAGTTATATTTAATATCGCAGTAAATTTAAAAAGAAAATCAACTAGTAGTAGTAGATTTTAAAATGCAAATTGCAAGTTTTTTAACTATACTAAGTTGAATATTGAAAGATGCATTTTCAGAAATAAAACTAATGCAAAGAAATAATATGGCGATATAATTGTTTGATATCTTTTGCTTGACCTATGTAAGAAAATATAATTTGAAATTATTCTGAATAAACTATAGTAATAAAGTGAAAATAATTTACAATTACAATTTACAAGAGATGAAATTATCATTTTATTAACCGACTTCCAAAAAGGAGAGGAGGTTATCAATTCGACGCGTATGTATTTTTTTTTTTTATGTATGTTCACAGATTACTCCGAAACCATGCAACCGAATGACTTGGTTTTGTTGTTAAAGGAAAGACGATGCTCTCGAATTGGTACCACTTCAGTTTCATCGAAATTGGTTCAGTACTTTTTTAGTAATTAGGCAAAAATTAATAAAATTAGTGATTTTTCGCTAATTAAAAGTGTTGAATACGTTCGCTGAATGGACTGTAGATAGCATGGCCGAGCGGTCCAAGGCGCTCGATTGAAGCTCTGTTTTGCGAAAGAAACATTATTTACATCTATGTAAAATTTACAATTTTTTTTCCGGATTACAATTTTTTTTTTTTAACCGGCTTCAAAAAAGGAAGAGGAAGTTATCAATTCGACGCGTATGTATTTTTTTTCTATGTATGTTCACCAATTACTCTGAAACTATCCAACCGATTAATTTGGTTTTTGTATTTAATAATAGAGGCTACTCTTCAATTGGTACCACTTCCATTTCATTGAAATTGGTTCAGTACTTTTTTAGTAATTAGGCAAAATTTAACAAAATTTGTGATTTCTCGCAAATTAAAAGTAACACGGACTTTGAATAAGCTCGCCGGCTGTAGCGTTATCAGGGTGGCCGAGCGGTCTAAAGCGCCAGACTTAAGCACTTGCTCTCGGAAGAAAGCAAGGGTTCAAACCCTACTCCTGACATAACTTACATCCATGTATAATTTATAATATTTTTTCCGTATTATAATATTTATTATTAACTGACTTCAGAAAAGGAAGAGGAAATTATCAATTCGAAACGTATGTATTTTTTTCTATGTATGTTCACCGATTACTCTGAAACTATCGAACCGATTAATTTTGTTTTGTGTTAAATAAAAAAGGCTACTCTCGAATTGGTACCACTTTCATTTCATGGAAATTGGTTCAGTACTTTTTTAGTAATTACGCAAAATTTAATAAAATTGGTGATTTTTCGCAAATTAAAAATAACATGGACTTTGAATAAACTTGCCGATTGGAGCGCAGTCAGGTTGACCCAGCGGTTTAAGGAGCCAGATTTAAGCTCTGATGCTGGAAAGAGAGCGTGCGTACAAAATTTACATCCATGTATAATTTACAATATTTTTTTACGTATTATAATTTTTATTGACTGACTTCAACAAATCGTTAACTTTTAACTAAAAAGAGAAAAATAAACTTTTCTACCAAAAATTGAACCGACTTCAAAAACTACTGCAAAGTGAAAAATAATTTTTTTACATAATAGTAATAAGAAATTAAATTAAGAGCATAGTATTTACCATGCGTATTATTATATTTATGTACTTTAATTTGATTTTTTGGAGTAGGTGCCAGCCAAGCCAATTTCAAAATTAAAATTAAATATCCAATTCAATTCCTAAAAGAATAAAGGCTTGGCTGGCACCGACTCCAAAAAATCAAATTAATGTACATAAATATAATAATACGCATGGTAAATACTATGCTCTTAATTTAATTTCTTGTTACTATTATGTAAAAAAATTATTTTTCACTTTGCAATAGTTTTTGAAGTCGGTTCAATTTTTGGTAGAAAAGTTTATAGTAGCCCCGATTATCGGTCCGTAACTTGACACTCATGATGATTTTCGAGCAACAGAAAATTTATCGGTGTAACATCGCTTCTTTTCTCCAAGTATTTTAGAAAGATGGGCAGTGAATTAAAAGTGCTATTTTTAGGTGCGTTCATAATTATGTAAATACGTAGCACCTATAGTTGTCGTTCAGTCCGTCCGTCTGTCCGCATATAACAACGCAAAAACTACCCAACTGAATCGTTTGAAATTTAAAATGTATAATTATTGCGTAATTTTGTGGCGTCATTTCAAATTTTATGAAAATCGGATGCATGGACCAATTACTGAGGCAATCAAAAGTATTCCGCTACATTACGGTCAATGGGGGAAAAAAGTTTCAAATGCATTTTAATGATGTTACACTCATTCGAACATAATAAAATTAACATGAACCTATGAAGTATACATGTACTAAAACATACATTCTGTACAATCTGTGATGCAAAGAATATTTATTATTAAATTACAAGGCCACACAAAAGTATTCCACTACACAATGCTGCACGGAGAAACAATGTTTGGCGGCTTGTTTTAATTATATTAAACTATTTCACATTTTTGAATATGATATACGTTGCTGAGGTGTAAAACAAGATACTTCCTGTATATTTACATGAACACAAAAAAGATTTTGACACTATACTGTATCCGAAGTACTGTCTACTATAACAGCAAGTTCTGAAAATTTAAAAACTCTGTTCTCGTACGAAGGCACCCCATTTGCTACGCTTCACGTGCAATTCCCATCTTGTTTTTTTTTTTTTTTTTTTTTTTTTTTTTTTTTTTTTTTTTTAAGATTTATTCACAAAACTGAAAACAGAAATTCCGATGCATCGAATTTCACTTAATCGAGGTTCTATTGTACTAATGAGTTGAATTCTGTCGAATTTGACGAACGAAAATGATCAAAAGAACTGCAGTTGACTGAATTTATAAACATAATCACAAAAACAAATAGAATAAATAATCATTTTTACATTGGCTGGCCTACCGCTGTAAAACGAATATTATTCTAAACTAAAGTTCAATTTCAAATCTTCAAACTATTGAAAAATTAATTAGTAACTTGCAATTAAGATAAGAAATTGTCAAATTCAGGCTTCGATCTTTGGTATTTCGTAATGAAAAACCAATGAAAAATTCGTCACTATGGCGCAATTATTTTTCTGAAAGGAAATTTATAGGCATCGTCATTTTATCAGAAGCATTATGTACTACTTTCAAATAGCTGCAAGTGATATAAAAAGAAATAAAATGTTTTTTTCTCCTTATAACAATTTTATTGTATTATGAAACATTATGAATAAAATAGATCGCAATTTATCTCATTCTGTAAAGAAAGTGAAGAAAGAATGCCAAAAAAAAACTATCAAAAATCTTTTTGAAGCAACAACTTCTAAAAATGTTTACATATTATTCTATATTTACAATGTATTACATATTACATGTCTTTTTAAATATCGGTATCAACTTGATATTATTATTTATTATTTAATGTACTATTTAATTAACTAATTTTTCGAATGTTTAGGTCTATTCAATTTTATTTATTTTGATACTATTCAAAGTATTATTGCATATAAATTGATTTTTTTCATATAAAATTCTAAAATGAATAAAGAAAGCAGAATAACAAAATGTAAAATAAATATACATTTTGCAAATAAAAAAAAAAAAGAAAAACTGTAAGATTATTATGAATTAGCCACTTTTGGCGACCAGTTTGGTTTGCCTCGAATGTATTCTAAGCTTTGGAACATATTATTTTTATTCATATTTTTTTTTAATTGCGTACTTTCAGTATATCTGAACATGCTGATAGAGAAATCAACAAATCTACGTGATCGGGAAATTTGGATATACATACACACACAAACACACACACACATATATATATTATATATATATATGTAGAAACTTAAGTTCTTGAAATCTTAAGTAAACTGAGAGACATAAAGTAGATTCTGACACCGCTAAAGTTTTAGAACTTGTATTAACAATTAAATATTTACAAAAAGAATATTATTTACATAAGTCTATTTACAAATAAATTACAGACATTTCAAACATCGTAGTTCAAAATTCCATTATATCTGAATTCGTCATTGTGCGTCCTTCTCTCCAAACGACAACCATCATTCTACTTCCGCTGCTCTCACTTCAGTTCTTAAGTGTCAGTCCTTAGTTACGACTTTCATCTAGTTGCGTGGGATATACAGCAGCCGTGCTGTAGGACCTTGTCTTTATCGTCGGAGTTTGGAAATGGGACATATAGCAGTCATGCTGTAGGAGTAAGAAGGTGGTTCCCATATACGGAAAGCCTGACGTTACATTCGACCCGAATACATTTCAGTTTGGTGGTAGCAGCAATTGGATCACCTGGAAAGATAAGAAAAATAAACAGCAGTATCTAAAGTCTTATTTGAAAAAAAAAAAAAAAAAAAAAAAAAAAAGAACCCATTATGATGAAAATCTAAATTATTTCGTTTAAAAAAATCGTATACTTTTTTCTTTCTCTTTACGTCGTTTCGTCTGATTCTTCTTACAATTTCCTTATATCTTTTCTTCGTCTTTTTTTCTTACGTCTTTTCGTCTTCTTTTTATCTTACGTCTTTTCTTCTTCATTGTCTTAAGTCTTTCCGTCTTCATTTTCTTATTTCTTTTCGTCTTCTTTTTACCTTATTCTTTTCGTCTTCTTCTTTCTTACGTCTTTTCGTCTTCTTTTTACTTACGTCTTTTCGGGAATAATTAAGTCAAAATCCTTTTAATTGCCAGTCCAGTGGTGTGTCATAGTTGGGATAGTGTCACAATCGGGGAAATTCTTTTTTTTTTTCTTTGTCAAACTTCGTCCGCCCATGGCTTCTTGTACTCTGCGCAAGTACTGGTGACCATGGGACCTTCATTAAATCCAAGTTTCTTTACATCGTAGATGTCATTATTTTTTACTTTTATGACTTTATACGGACCTCAATATTCTGATTTTAACTTCAAACCTGGACCTTATTGTGTGCGTTTTATAGCATCCATATCATTAAGCTTAAATTTGTTAGATTTTTTTCGTCTGAGATTGTTCTCTTCTTGGACTTTTAAAATTTGTTTTTTTTTTTTTTTTTTTTTTTTTTTTTAGCATTTTTTCTCAAATTTTCGCGATTATTAGTAAAATCAGATTGTATTTCAGCATTCAAAAGGCTAGTAATCTCTATGTTATTTTTTAGTTTCATTTTAATACCAAACACCAATTCAAAGGGGGTTGTGCTAATACTTCTCTGAAAAGTCTAATTTATCACATGTTGCACGTCGCTTGCGTGTGTATACCATTTTTTAGGATCATCTACAGATAATTTAGACAGAACAGATATTTTGACAGAATTTAGACGCTCGACTTGGCCGTTAGACCTGGATAATCCAGTGGTAATCGGGATATGTTTAATATTTTCTTTGATGCAATAATCTTCGAAAGCTTTAGAGGTAAATGCAGGACCTTTATCGGAGATTATGCGAACTGGACTTGCAAAGACAGCTTTTTGGATTTCTAATTTAGAAGTTACTTTGGCAGCATCGGTAGATTTTGTGGGATACAACCTAACAAATTTGTGAATGCGTCAGTGACCGAAAGGATATGTTTGTAATTTTTATTCGTGCTCTCCAATGGACCTAAATGATCAACATGGTACGTATGTAAGGGAGTTTCTTCTTTTTCTATTGGGTGAAGTAAACTTTCTTGTTTACCACATTTTCTATTAATTAAAATACAGGGAACACAATGCCCTCATAAGTAAACACCAGTGTGAGAAATCCGATTGATTGTTGAGTTGTGTTCTGATAATATTGAACGTATTTTCATGATGATTCTTGTTTATATTATTATTCAAGTTAAACACATATTGAGGTTACCAATTCCTGTTTGTGTTGATAGCTTATCATCCATACAAAATTTTCTTACTTTCGTAGAATAAGATAGTCGATGATTTATTTCTACAATTGGAAAATGATGCACATTTTTTAGCAGCTCTGTAGATGATGTAGAAATTTATAGGTATTAAAATAATGCATTTCGAAATTTAGTTCTTTAAAACGATACATATATTTCAGTTAAAAATTCTCTTCATCAATTTTCTCTGATGGGGTGAATGGCATGTGAATACTTTTGCGCAGCCCTGTATATGAAGTACAGAATTTGTATATAATGAGTCATATGCAAAAAACTAATTAAATTTAAAATCACATACCGAATTTTAAAATGTACTCTCCAGAAATTATCATGCAAAGATATTCTATAACCGATTTATTTTTGCGTTTCCCAGTAAATTAATAAAAAAAATTCCAAAAGTCGATTTTTACTTCCTTATATAGGTGGGCCGAGAATTTTTTTTTTTTTTTTTTTTTTTTTTTTTTTTTTTTTTTTTTTTTTTTTTACTTAAAGGTGGGTAGCGTACCAACAAAGATTGGGAACCTCTGATTTAGAGCTTTTATTTATTATAAACACGTATAGGTAATAAGATACATTACTTCATATCAAGAAATGTCTCATAAATTAACTTTTATTACACGACTAGCTGACCCGCCCGTCGTTGCCCGGATCTATAATAATAATATTGAACGAACTTGAAATTTGTATGATTTTCTCTTTAACTTGAAATATATTGAAATACATTGTCTGAAATACGTGGCGATTGACTGTGTGAGAAATTGGTTTAAAAAAAAAAAAAAAAAAAAAAAAAAAGTATATTTAGATGTAAAAATGCTCAAAATGACTGCAATGGGAAACACGGGAGGGAGTATGTGTGCAGCGATTGCGTGATTTTCGTGTGAAAGTGTTGATATTTATCCGCAAAAATCACTGCTAAGTCATGTAACTAATTACTTTTATCTCATAGAAATATCAAGTGAAATATTTTGAATTTCAAACTAATTATATCACTCTCTAATCCACCTATAACGTGAATGAAATCTATACTTGAATGATTAGCTAAAAGTATATAATATTATAATAGCTAAAAGTATACTAGGAAAAGCCATGCTTTGTTTGGATTCGCGAAGCATTATTTTATAAAGCATATATTTGAAAGTAACAATATTTTTTAATATTATTTTTACATCTTTATTAAACAAAAACGTTATTTTATGTTTTGGCGCATTTTAATTCTACAAACGTAAGTTCAGCCAAATAACTATCAATTTCCTAGGAATTTTTTATTTATGATGTAAGACTGGCATAAACAAATATTTTCGAAGCAAACTTTTACAAAATATTTTTAAATTTTCAACTAAAAATTCTTTTAAAGATGTTTTTACAATTTCTAGTAGCCACTGGTGTTTTTTAAAGTTGTTTGAAATATGCATATTTCCAATATTTGTAATTACGTAACATCAAATAATCTTTGTTAGCTATTTTAGAATAATATGTTTGAAGAGAGCTTGAAGAAAGTTACTTCTTCAAAATCCTATTTTCTGGAAAAAACATTTGAAATCTGCTCTCGTCGATACTATGAATTTTTAACTGTAAAATTTTTTATTCTAATTTCTTCGTTTTTATACATGTTAGTGCATGAGAATTTTTGATATTGTAGAATTTTTCGTAAAGAAAATTTCTATTGGATGCTTAATTTTGAAGGATTTTCACTCTTGACAATGTTACGTACGTTTTTAAGCCAACTGGTGCCTATATATCCTCAATATATGCAACTGCTTCATCTAATGTTAAACCTTGGGATTTATAAATTGTAACAGCAAAAGCTAACTGCAGAGGAAATTCTTTCCTTGAGCAATTTAGGTTTCCATTTTTCCACAATTCATTTATTGGGGGAATTGGTACGCACCAATTCTTATAAGTTAAATTACTATAGTATTCAAATTTATCCATGATTATTCGCGATATCTGGTCTGGTGACTTGTGATTTTCTTTAATACTTGCAACAAAATTTAAAGTCCCGTTCACTAAACCCTTTTCGGCCCACAAATAAGAACGTAACATTACTTTCGATACAAATGATAAAGTAAGAAATGGTTGAAGTCCATTGGTCATTTCTGATTCGGCCAACTTTTCCTTTCGTACATTTATAAAGAGCTTGAATCAAGGAAACAAGTTCACGCAATTCTTTTAATTTTTCATTTATATAACAAATTTAACAATTAATTTTATTTGTTTACAATTCTTTTGTTGCCACTTTACAAAAAAAAAAAAAAAATCCATAATACAATTTTTTTTAAATGTTTAAGTGTCATCTGTGCATACGATTTTGCTGAAAAAAGAAAACATATTTTCTTTATTAAATTAATCATGATTCTATCTATAATTACTTACTCTATGATTTATATTTTTTTCTGAAAATATACGCGTTTCATTTTTTATTTATTTGCTGAAATGCGTCCGTTTTGGAAATGCATGTAAAATAAATTAATTAAAATAATATTTTTTTAACGTTTTACTGTAAAAAAAATTATATTCTGCAAATCTACAGATCATATTTTATTTTTGTGTTTAATTTGAAGTCAAAATATTGAATAGTTTTTTTGTAAAGTGTACGGCAAATTGTAATTTGAGTGGCCTAGTAGAGGATAAACGAAGCTGTCAACTTTTAACTAATCTTCCGTAATATCTGGATTAGTTTGATCCAGGTTAACTTTATTTCGAACCAAAAAAAAGTTATTTCATGAACCTTTATTTATTTACTTTCAATTTTTTAAATATCACTCATTTAATTTAATTTCTTTAAAAAAAAAATTCCTGGTTCGAAATTCATTAAACCAGATTCAAATTAACGCACGTATTACGAATATATTAATTAGACCTTTGAAGAATTGTTTATTAAAGGCTTTCATTTTTTGTCGTCTTTTGTTCTTTTTAATACCATTATTTTTTTTTTATAATCTTCCAGGAAGATTTATGTTAGAAATATTCTAGAAATATATTAAGTTAAACCTTTCTAACACAGTGGTTTCACATCTGAACCTCCTAATTTCAATTCGGTACTTACAAATAACATAAAGAATATTTTAAGAAAATTTAGTGAATACGTTGCACCTATAGAGGTCGTTCAATCCGTCCACCTGTCCCCTATATGACACAAAAACTAACCAACCGCGTTGTTTAAAATTCAAAATATATAATTATTACAATATGTTTTCGAGTCATTAGAAATTTTATGAAATTTGGATGTATAATTTAATTACAGAGATAATCAAAATTATTCCGTTGCATTAAGTTTGAAATTAACTTGAAGTTAAGTTCCTATTGATAGGAAAAAATAATTTCAAGTACATTTCAGCGATGTTACACTCTTTCGAACATAATGAAATTTATATGCATAAACGAAGTATATACTTAAATATACATTCTCGGCAATCTGTGGTACAAAGAATATCATTAATTTACAGGGCTACATAAAAGTATTCCATTACATAATGGTATAGGGAGTAACATTGTTTAAGGCGCGTTTCATTTGTATTAAATTATTTCACATTTTATAAAACTGAGATACATTGATCAGGTTTATTACAAGATACCTCCTCTATAATTGAAAGCAGGTAGTATTTTTGGGAAATACAAAAGATTTCAGCTACTATACTATATCCAAATTTTTTTTTAGCTTATACTATTGTGATGCCTTCAAATGAAGACCGGGTAGCGTGGTGCGGTTACTTCGGTGAGGCGGTGACTCATGTTTGAATTAATAAAAACATTTTATTAAATGTTATAGTAGATTCTTGGTTACACAAATCACAAATCACAAACAATAACTAATTAGCTTATGAAAGAGTTCTGATTTCAATAAAAGTCATTGAGATGAATAGTAGAGTCTAACAGTCTCTGATTATAGTCAATCAGCCTATTGTTATTTCACTACGAGCATTAAGTTGGTCAGATGGAGAAATGCAATCAGAATAGTTCCTTTGACTAAAGTAATCCGTTTTTCACAACTTCACGACGAGTGTCAACTCAGTCACACTTTTCTTACTCCCATATCCGGAGTCATCTCCCTTGACGCTCAGCCAGATCCGCTGAACTCAAGTCTCTTTACTAGAGAGAAATCTTCTCTGTCCAAGCAGGTGTCCTCACCTTTTTTCTCCTCTTCCTGAACAAGACTCTCTTCTCTTCATCCCCTTTTTTCGACCTCCCCGTCAAAAACTCTCCGTTACTTTTTATGTCCACTTAAATCTTATCTACCTTATGTCACTAACAAACTATTTTCTTATTCGCCAATCCCAGTTTCATTTGTGCCGTGCAATATTTTTTTCGGACCGTGGGATACTATCGGATTCTCACCGAAGCGGCAATTTCAAAAGGGCGACCTTCTGGCGCGCCTATTTTCTGCTTGTCTGAAAAACTGTCTATCTCTAAGATGAATTGTGATACTTTTCTTCTTTCTACTTTTCCGACCTTGTATGGGATTTTTTTTTTAATTTTGTACTGTCCGGGGGTTTTCTCTCACAAAATCATCTAATTTCCTACACTATTATACCAAGATCTGAATATTTCTAAAACTTCGTTATAGTACGAACGTACTTCATTTGCTACGATGCACATACGGGTATTTGAACATTCTAGGCGGCCAAAAGTCAATTTTTAAAGTATGAAAATTGTTAAAAAGATTGATAACCTGAGTTAGAGAACAGTTTCGGGAACTATATCCAATCCCTTCTAACTTTTTCAAGCGCACGCTTCTCGTTCAACTTGAGTCGGAATTCGATTGTTTAACTTGTTGCTTAAGTCTATTCTTGGCGTTCGTGTAAACACATTATCTTTTCTGTGAAATATTTATAAGTTTATCTTTATTTTGAAAGTTTTTCTGATGGATCCTGATACAACAGATAATAAAGCAAAACTCTAATATATTTTTTGTTGTTTTATCATTATTAAGTTCAGTTGTTGTGCTTTGAAGTTACCCTCTTATTACAGTAAAATTATTTCTTAAATATTTTATTTAATCGAGTATCTGTTGTATTACCCAGTCAGATCCTGTTATAATTTCTGACTGAATCGAAAGTTTGAAGCCTTGGGTGGAGAAAAATCAAAGAAACTGCCGCCGAAAAGTGCGGATGTGTATTTTTTGGTGTTTTGAACTTTTTTTTTCCAAATTCAGAAAAAAATTGATTATCGTAAATAACATTCTAAAAGAAAATATCTTTGCTGTAGGTTCACAAGGTGACATGAGATTAAAGATTGTAGCCCGTAAATATTTGTTTGATCGAATGCAGAGTTTTAATTTGTCTAATTTAGAAGATAAATTAATTTTTTTTTAAGATTAACTATTATTGCGCGAAGATTGCACAGAAGACCAAATTGAGGTCTTAAAACACAATTCCGCACATTTTAAATCACAAATTAAACAGAGATTGTTAAAAGCATATAAGAAGGAAGACGTATTTCTGAAATACAATTATTTTTTGCTAGAAAGAACATTTCAGATATCTGTCATATGTTGCCGTCCAATAAAATTTCGTTATGTCAAAGAAAATACTGATGTTGCGGTGGAATAATCTAACTTTACAAAAAATTTCGAGGTGTCACTAAACGCCAGTGAGGTTAATTTAAATGGCAACTGGTTCTCAGCCATTTACGTCTTCATCATGACAGTGATAGATGGCAAGATCTTCAACGATGCGACTTGCATAAAATACACAAGTCGATGCACATATGTGCAACTTCTAAGCATTTCAACAAATTTGATATTCAAATAGAAACTAATTCTGAAGCCATCAAGTTTGGCCTTTAAATTTTACATGCTAGAATTATAATTTTTTAAAGCATTCTCAATTTGGCTTTTAAGTTGCAAGTAAAGATATATAGAGAGAGGAAGACTGAAGCACAGAAAAAACCGCTCGAAATCCAGAAAAGACTTCGCAAAGAAACAGGTTTATTAGTAGACATACTAAAAGCAAATTTTGGCAATACCAATGATGGTAATACAAACAGGGGGTTTTTTTAATCCAAAATTCGCTTCTGACATAACAGGCATTAATTATGACCTAATATACCGCTAAAAAGTCATACTGAAGACAATTTCAAGCGAACATATAATTGATCCGGAACAAGACTTCGTGCAAAAATTCTCTTAGAAAACTTGCAGCAAAGGTATTTTTTATTGACTACTTTTTAACTTCAGACCCTCTTATAAGTAGCGTGAAAAAAGTAAAAAGAAGAAGGATGAACAGGTTTTTTCTAGAAACATTTCTTCTTCTTCTGCCTGAGAAGCCCAGTATCAGTGATGAGTTTTCAGAGACTTAAAAAGAACATTAGTTTTAAAAATAAAAATGTGCTTTATTTTAATAAATCTAACAGACAAGCTCCGGGTCAAGTATCATTCTCGGGAGCACCCTTGTATCTATCTATGGAATTTATTTGTGGATAATGTGCAAGTAGCTGGTACTAAACTTCATACATATGTGCATATGCATAAATTTTGTACTCAGTACTGCTCGGATCTGCATAGAAGATATCCCAAAAAAAGATGATGATAGCTTTAAGAAAAAGTACTAGTTTGATACTAATAGAAAAAAAATGATAGATTGGTTAACATGAATATTTCTTTGCAAACTTTTTCTTTTCTTATCTGCGTACGGGCCCTACCAGTGGCCGAGAGGTTCAGACCTCTCAACTGGTAGACGGCAGGTGCTGGGTTCGAACCCAATCGCGGCTGTCGGCCTAACCGTTCGGAGTTTTCGTGGTTTTCTTCGAACCTTGCGTAAATACGGGTTAGGTTCCCTTAGAAAGACCCCCACGAAGGGCACTCCCCCCTGGTCTTGTATCCCATTAGTGTAGATAATCGGACGACAAAAATAAACCAATCTTATATGCGTACATTATAAGTTATAAGGAAAAAGAAAACTAAAAAATTGTCATAATTAATGATTTTAACTTGTCGCGTTACGAGGAAATATTAATAAAGAACTTCTTTTAAGGACTACAGAATACTAAATTGTTGTACTAAAATATGAATCATTATTTTTCTAATGATATAATCAATTTTCTGCATGGTGTGAAGGGAAATTAGAAGCAGAGAGAGCAAGTGGGACCGCACTCCGCTCCTAAATGTTTAAAAAAATATATGGATTTTAATCACTTTTGGCTAATTTTATGTATCCTGTAATGAAAATCCTGATTAGTCTCATGGGAGCCTCTTAAAGAGGGGTATTGACCGGGGCAACTGCCCCACATGCCCCTGCATAAGTCTGGCCCTGAATAAATCACCTTTATGAATTTACCAAATGTATTTTTTCTTTCAACCATATCCTTTAGAATAGATATATATCATAAAATAATTTTGGCCGCGTAGATAACGCAAATACCCGTATGTGCGATGGACATGCAGTTTCCGATCTGATATTATTGTAATTATAATAATTATTATTATTATGCTTTTTAAGTATAATTTCTAACAACTGCATGATCCATTTTCTATAACTAAATACTTTGTTAGCCATGCCAGTATAACATTTCGTTAATTCCTTTACTTTAATAAATGATATTTCAGTCTAAATAATTACAACAAAAATATTTATTTCAGCGAGGACAAGAAACAGATACAATTTTCCTATCTTTATATATATATTATGAATTTTTTCAAGGTATTTCGCACCAGAAAATAAATAAATGAATGAAAAGAAAAAATAAATGTATATAAAAAAAGAATAAATAAATGAAAAGAATAAATAAATGAAAGATTGCTTCTCATAAGCTAGAATTACTCTTTAAAGCGCAGGACTGAAAAATGTAATCAATTTATCTAGCAGACTGTGTAATCAGTTTTGCTGAGAATTCAATTTTATTAGTAAGGGAGCCATGTAAAATGGCGGCTGTTTAATTTAAGATTGTAAAACATGCTTGCAACATGCAATTAATGATGAAAGCCAAATTAACTAAGAAAGGGTCATGCTATTTATTTTTACTTTTAGATATATCAGCTTTGATAGTAATATTATATATTTAAAATTTTTATTTATTACTAAAAGCATTTATGTTTACTTCTTAATAAAAAACTCATTTTTTATCTTTAACTTCATTCAGAAAAATTTCTCAAATAAGTCTTGAAAATGCTTTAAACGCCTTATAAGATCAAATTAGATTGATTTTCATATCTAAGTAATAATTTCAGTAAAGAAGTAAAGGATTGTTTTAAATACAAAAATGCATGCCAGAAAAAAAAAAAACTTTTTTTAAATTATTTGTACTTTTTTCTCATTCCTCAATTTTTAAAAGTATTTTTTAAAAGGTTTTTCATGCTAGAAATAAAAGTAAAATTTTTTCATAAAATAATTTCTTCTCATAAACATGAATTACTTTAGAAAGCTTATGACTGAAATAAGCAATTACTTTATTTAGCAGGCTGTATAATCAGTTTTGCTGCAATGTTTCATTTTGTAAATAAATGAACCATTTAAAATGGCGGCTGTTTAATATAAGATTGTAAAACATGCTAGTAACATGCAATTAAGGAAGAAAGCCACATTAAATAAAAAAGGGTCACCGTTTTTATTTTCACTATTAGATATATAAGCTTTGATGGAAAAATTATATGTTTAAAACTTTTATTTTATAAAAGCATTTACGTTTATTTCTTAATAAATCCCTCATTTTTTATCTTTAATTTCTTTCAGAAAAATTTTACAATTAAATCTTGAGATAGCTTTACACTTTTAATTACATCAAATTAAATTGTTTCTTCATGTCAAAGTAATCATTTTAGTAAAGAAGTAAAGGATTGTTTTAAACGAAAATTTTAAATACAAAAATGCATGGCACATGCCAGAAAAAAAAAATCAAAAACTTTCTTTCTAAATTACTTAAACTTTTTCTCATTCTTAAATTTTTAAATGAATTTTTTAAATAGGTTTTTCATGCCAAAAATAAAAGTAAAATTTTCTCAGAAAATAATTTCAACTCATAAACATGAATTACTTTAGAAAGCATTTGACTGAAATCAGCAATTACTTTATTTAGCAGGCTGTGTAATCAGCTTTGCAATGTTTCATTTGTTTGCAATGTTTCATTTTGTTAGTAAATGAACCATGTAAAATGTCGGCTGTTTAATTTACGTCTTTAGAGCGTACTAGCAACATGTATTTCATGAAGTAAGGCACATTAAATCAAAAAGCATCGCGCTAATTATTTTTATTGTAACATATATCAGCTTTGAAAGGAAAATTATTTGGTTAAAAGTTTGTTTCATTAAAAGCTTTTGTTTGCTTCTTAATAAATCCATCTTCTTTTTTTTTCTTTAACGTTTCACCAGAAAGATTTCAAAAATATGTCTTAAAATTATTTTAAACTTTTTATAAGATTAACATAGATAGCTTTGTACTGTCCAAATAATCATTTTAGTAAAGAAGTAAAACTATTTTTAATGAAAATATTAAATAAAAAAGTATGCAAAATCAATAAATATATATATCAATTAATTAATTAAAAATGAATTGAAAAAATTCTTAGTAAGTTAATTTTATTTTTATTTTATCTTTAAATTTTTCTAAGTATTTTTCAAAAGGCATGTCGTACCAGAAAAAAAGTAAAATTTTCTCACAAAGCTATTTTTACTCATAAACATAAATTACTCTAGAAAACGTGTAACTGAAATAAGAATGGAAGAGAAAATTATGAGTTCAAAGGTTTTATTTGCTAAAAGCTTTTATGTTTGCTTCTCAGAAAATCCCTCATATATCTTCTTTAACTTTTCATAACCAAAATTTCACAAGTCTTGAAAATATTTTAACTTCCTTATTTGTTTAAGTTAGATTGCCTTCTGATGTCTAAATATTCATTTTAGAAATGAAATAAGACATTTTTTAAATAAAAATTTAAATAAAAAATATAAATGTACCAGAAAGAAAACAAAAAAATTCTTATTAACTGCTTACTATTTCTTTCCATATCCTTACATTTTTGTGACTTTTTTTAAAGATACTTTATACCAAACGAAAAACAAATAAATACAAATTTTTCACAAAAAAAAAAATAATAATTCTACTCGTTAACACGAATTACTTTAAAAAGCGTTAGACTGAAATAAGCAATTACTTTATTTATAGGGCTGTATAATCAGTTTTGCTGCAATGTTCCATTTTGTTAGTAAATGAACCATGTAAAATGGCAGCTGTTTCATTTACGTTTGCAAAACGTGCTAGCAACACGTATAGTTAATGAGACAAGGAACATTAAATCAAAAGAGGTCGCATTAATTATATTTATTGTATCATGTACCAGTCTTGAACAGAGAAATATGTATTCAACGATTTTATTTATTAAAATTTTTGTATTTGCTTCTCAGTAAACCCGTCATTTTTTAAAAAGAGTTTCATCAGAAAAATTGTACAAATAAGTCTTGAAAATATTTTTAATTCTTTATTAGATCAAGTTAGATTATTTTCTAATGTCTAAATCAACATTTTAGTAAAGAAGAAAAACATTTTTTTAATTAAAAAAAACAATAATAATAATAAATAAATAAAAACTCTTATAAAATTATTTCTATTTTTTCTAAACCTTCATTTTTTAAAGCATTTTTTAAAGGTATTTCCCCCTCCCCCATCCCCGCATAAAAATATCACAGATCACAAAACAACTTCTACTCATAACCATGAATTATTCTAGAAAGCGTGCACCTGAAATAAGTAATAACTGAAAGAAGTAAAACATTTTTTTTTTTTTTATCAAAATATTAAATAAAAGATAAATATAGAATAAGTAAAAAAATGACTAAAAAATTTCTTAGTAAAATATTTCTATTTTATTTCTTATCGTTAAATATTTCTGAATATTTTAAAAAAACATTTCGTATTAGAAAAGAAAATATATATTTTTACTCATGAACATGAATTACTCCAGAAGGCGTGCGACTGAAATAAGCAATTACATTATTTAGCAGACTGTGTAATCAGTTTTGCTGCAAGTTACATTTTGTTAGCAGACAGAGCATGTAAAATGGCATCTGTTTAATTTGTGTGTGTAGAACGTGCTAGC
The DNA here is from genome assembly GCA_964019185.1 of Maratus speculifer. Taxonomy (NCBI): domain Eukaryota; kingdom Metazoa; phylum Arthropoda; class Arachnida; order Araneae; family Salticidae; genus Maratus; species Maratus speculifer. Next base: position 245,797,827 of record OZ025302.1, on the reverse strand, counting down.
AACATATAGTTAACGAGGTAAGGCAAATTAAATCAAAAAGGTTAGCGCTAATTACCTTTATTGTAACATATATCAGCTTTGAAGAGAAAATTATATGCTTAACGATTTTATTTTTGAATGTTTTTGTTTGCTTCTTAATAAATCTGTCATTTTTTTCTTTAATATTTCATCAGTAAAATTTCGCAATTTTTTTTTAACATTTAAAATTCGTTATAAGATCAATTTAGATTCCTTTCTATTGCCTAAATAATCATTTTAGTAATAAAATAAAACATTTTTTATCAAAATATTAAATAAATATAAATAAATAAAAAATGACTATGAAACTTCTTAGTAAATTATTTCTATTTTTTTCTTACCACTAAATTTTTCTAAATATTTTTTAAAAAGCATTTCGTATCAGAAAAGAAGTAAAATTATTTTTACTCGTCAACATGAATAACTCCAAAAGGTACTATCTGAATTAAGAAATAATTTTATTTAACGAACTGTATAGTCAATTTTGCTGGAAGTTATGTTTTGTTAGCATATGAACCATGCAAAATTGTGGCTATTTAATTTACGTTTGTAGAACGTACTAGCAAAATGTAACTAATGAGATAAGGCTCATTCAATAAAAAAGGGTCGCGCTAATTATCTTTATTCTAAAATATATCAACTTTGAAGGGAAATTTATAAGTTTAAAGTCTTTATTTATTAAAAGATTGTACGTTTGATTCTTAGAAATTCTCTCATTTTTTTTCTTTAATTTTTCATCAGCAAAATTTCACAAGTCTTGAAAATATTTTAAACTCTTTGTTCGTTTAAGTTAGATTGTTTTCTATTCTCTAAATAATTATTTTAATAATGAAGTATAATATTTAAAAAAAAAAATTTAAATATGTATATATATATATATATATATATATATATATATATATATATATACTAGAAAGAAAACAAAAAAATTCTTAATAACTGCTTACTATTTCTTTCCATATCCTTACATTTTTGTGATTTTTTAAAAGGATATTTTGTACCAGAAAAAAAATAAATAAATAAATAAATACATTTTTTCACAAATAAATAAATAAATAATAAATAAATAAATAAAAAATTCTTCTCCCTAACATGTATTACTTTAGAAAGCGTAAGACTGAAATAAGCAATTACTTTATATAGCAGGATGTATAATCAGTTTTACTGCAATATTTCATTTGTTGGTAAACGGACCATGTAAAATGGTGGCTGTGTAATTTACGCCTTTAAAACGTGCTAGCAACATTAGTTAATGTGACAAGGAACATTAAATCAGAAAGGGTCCTAATAATTATATTTATTGTAACATATATCAGTTTTGAACAGAAAATTATGTATTTAACACTAGAACCGCGGAGACGGGTCATTTTGACCCGTATTCAGTGAAAATTATGTCGATTCAAACCAGATAAGTCTTCTTAAAATAATTTACATATAACTGCACAAAGAATATTTATAATAAATAAGTTAAATAGGCTTAAATAAAAGTTTTGGTGCGAATTATTTTTAGAAAACTAGGGTAAAATTTCCCGCGGTTCTAGTGTTAACGATTATATTTATTAAAAGCTTTTATGTATGCTTCTTAGTAAATCCGTCATTCTTTAAACACGTTTCATCAGAAAAAATGCACAAAAAAGTCTTGAAAACATTTTAAATTCCTTATTAGATCAAGTTAGATTATTTTCTAATGTCTAAATCAACATTTTAGTAAAGAAGAAAAACATTTATTTTAACTCAAAAAAAAAAAAAAAACTCTTATAAAATTATTTTTATTTTCTCTGGTCCCTCATTTTTTAAAGAATTTTTTAAAGGTATTTCTCCTTCCCCCATCCCCGCAAAAAAATCACATATCACAAAACAATTTCTACTCATAATCATGAATTACTCTAGAAAGCGTGCGAGTGAAATAAGCAATTACATTATTTAGCGGGCTGTGTAATAGTTTTGCTGAAAGTTACATTTTGCTAGCAGACGAACCATGTAAAATGGCATCTGTTTAATTTGTGTCTGGAGAACGTGCTAGCAACATATAGTTAATGAGGTAAGGCACATTTAATCAAAAAAGTTCAAGCTAATTATCTTTATTGTAACATATATCAGCTTTGAAGAAAAAATTATGTGTTTAACGATTTTATTTTTAAAAGTTTTTGTTTGCTTCGTAAAAAATCCCCCTTTTTTTTTTTCCTTTAACGTTTCATCAGAAAAATTTCACAAATAATCTTTTTAACATTTAAAACTCGTTATATCAATTTAGTTTGCTTTCTAATGTCTAAATAACTATTTTAATAATGAAGTATGATATATTTTAAATAAAATTATTCAATAAAAAGTTACACATACCAGAAAGAAAACAAAAGATTTCTTACTATCTGCTTACTATTTCTTTCCATATCCTTACATTTTTGTGATTTTTTTTATAAAGATATTTTGTACCAGAAGAAAAATAAATAAATAAATACAATTTTTTCAAAAAAAAAAAAAAAATCTACTCATTATTATGAATTACTTTAGAAAGCGTAAGACTGAAATAAGCAATTACTTTATATAGCAGGCTGTATAATCAGTTTTGCTGCAATATTGCAATATTTGTTGGTAAATGGACCATCTAAAATGGTGGCTGTTTAATTTACGCCTTTAAAACGTGCTAGCAACATACTTAATGTGACAAGGAACATTAAATAAAAAAAGATCGCATTGTAACACGCGCATTCCAAAAAAAATTGGTTGCCTGTAAAGTCGGTATACGGGCGAAAGTTTTACGTGACAACGACTTTGAGTTGTAAAATAATTTTAATGTGAATATTCATTCGTATAGTAGGAAGAAGGATGAAATAATAGTAACAATTTAAAACATTTATTTATACAAAGAATTATATTTAAAACATTAATTTATACAAAGAATCTCGCACTGAATTTCATATTAACAAAATTTTATTTTTACCTTTACACATACATACGTATTTATATACAAATATACATACAATAACTTGCAATACACTGTGTTTGTTAAACACATTTTACTTCATGTTTATTGATGTCCAATGTTGAATTTTGTAAACAGCATATTAAAGAATTTTTCAATGAGCAGAATATAACTAAAGTAAAATGGCTTTCACTAATCACATATCATTAGTTTTCCATAATATACCACCGAATTACGAAATAAACTACACTTATTTTCTTTGTACTTTATACTAATAACTAATACATAACGTATTTCGTCTTAGTTTGATACTATCTAAAATTCCTATTAAGCACCGCCCCTTCCTTGCAGCGAATTCACATTCACGTTCAGAAAATGGTCCCACAAGTGACCGGAAAAAGTTAAGAGAAAAGTGAGCGCGTATCGTGAGCGGAGCGTAACGTAACGTAACGCAGTTTCTTGAAGTGTCTCCCGGCACCAATTTACAAGACGTTGTCACGTCAAAAAAAAAAAAAAAAAAAAAAAAAAAAAACACTGTTACAGGTCACGTGACCTGGGTTTTGCTAAATTACAAATGTAGTTAAAATATTTTTCGTCTTAAAAAAATATCTGGCAACACTAGTTCTATTAAAAATGTTCTATTCTTAGTGATGTTCGGAAATACGAAAAGTTGGTTGTGAACTGTAGTTCATGTCTTGTGATGGTGGCGTGCGCCAGAATTATGTAAAAAGCTTTATTTGTATATAATGTGTGTGGGTTAGTGTTCTTTATGTGAGTGCTGTTTTTTTCAAGTAATAAAAAGTATTTAAAGAAGCCAGTAGCCAATCTACTCATTATTATGAATTACTTTAGAAAGCGTAAGACTGAAATAGGCAATTACTTTATATAGCAGGCTGCATAATCAGTTTTGCTGCAATATTTCATTTGTTGGTAAATGGACCATCTAAAATGGTGGCTGTTTAATTTACGCCTTTAAAACGTGCTAGCAACATACTTAATGTGACAAGGAACATTAAATAAAAAAAAGATCGCATTGTAACACGCGCAATTCAAAAAAAAAAAAAAAAAAAAAAAAAAAAAAAAAGACTGTCACGCGTTACGTGACCTGGGTTTTGCTAAATTAAAAATGTAGTTAAAATATTTTTCGTCTTAAAAAAAATATCTGGCAACCTAGTTCTATTAAAAATATTCTATTCTTAGTGATGTTCGAAAATACGAAAAGTTGGTTGTGAACTGAAGTTCATGTCTTGTGACTGTGGCGTGAGCCAGAATTATGTAAAAAGCTTTATTGTATATAATGTGTGTGTTAGTGTTCTTTATGTGAGTGCTGTTTTTTTCAAGTAATAAAAAGTATTTAAAGAAGCCAGTAGCCCCGAGATATGCATATTAAGATAAGTGATGATCTTATTTCTTTCTTCTTATAAATTTATAAGACGACTTCTTACAAAATAGCGCCTAACGTGGGGCCCTTATCTGGAAATATTTTTGAAATGTTCTCACATCTTCTTAATTCTATAAATGTTTGATGCTTTTAAGTGTGATATGTTATCTACAAGTAAGCAAAAGGAAAAAGGAAATGGCGCGAAGTCTTTCCAAGCTATTCCACATCTTCATGAATGAAGCTTGATAAATATTTTTTAATTGTGAAATGTGCACGAAATAAAAATGCATGCATGTTTAATGCAAGAAAATGGCTCGAGCAGTCGTTGCTCGTTTGTTTGTGAAATGTGTTCTTCAATGCTTTGCATGTTCTTTGCCTTTAAAGTTCTCGATTTTCGTTTGTGAAAGTATGTTCCACGGAATAATCTTATGCCAAGCACCATTTTCATTTGTTTGCGATATATGAACTACGGATTGAATTTGTTTAATTTTCTGCTTCAATCATCGTCGTTTCGTCTAATGTGTGTTTATTTTGGAACATTTTAAAGTTCTATAAATATTTTCGTCATATATTTTCAATAAGTAAGCCAAGTTTAAAAGTATCTATAATTCTTTTCGCAAGTTACCATATTTTATCTATCTATAACATTTCGCATATCATATATTAGTTTTAATACATTTTATGATGATTTTACAATTTATTTATGTGTTTTGTAATTCTCTTTCCCCAGATGCTTATTTTTATTCTTTTAGTTTATTCTATGAATGCATGTTTAATTTTACCTTGATTAAATAAGAAATTTTCTTAATTCGAATAAAAAAAAAAGCAAAAAAGGTTGAGGAATAAGGAAATAAGCATTTATTTAAGTTGATATTATTTTTCTTTTCTTTTTACAAACAGAGAAATGAACTGACAGTCAAAAAATATTAAAATGTATTTATACCTTTATTTCAAGTATCATATGGTATGTGTTTATTAATGAATTTTTTTGTTTATTTTGTTGTTGTTGGTTTCGCAAGATAACAGAATTTATTAGAAATTTTATTTGAGAATTCTGTTGTTATTTATTTTTAAGCATTTAATTTATTTAAGCATAAATTTTCTTAATTCGAATTTTAAAAAAAGCAAAAAAGGTTGAGGAATAAGGAAATAAGCGTTTATTTAAGTTGATATTATTTTTCTTTTCTTTTTACAAACAGAGAAATGAACTGACAGTCAAAAAACATTAAAATGTATTTATACCTTTATTTCAAGTATCATATGGTATGTGTTTATTAATGAATTTTTTTGTTTATTTTTTTGTTGTTGGTTTCGCAAGATAACAGAATTTATTAGAAATTTTATTTGAGAATTCTGTTGTTATTTATTTTTAAGCATTTAATTTAGAGTTCCTGATATATTGTGAAATAGTATTGAATTTGATTTTCAAAAAAAAAGGTTGAGTAAGTTTTTGCATTTATATATTTATTTATTTATTTTATGAAATAAGACTTTCTTTTTTTTAAGGTATATTGAAAAATCTACATTGCGTAGTCTTGTCTTAATAATATGATAATAATATTGATTGACATTTTAATTATTCAGATATGTTTTGACTTATTTAGAACATTGTTTACGAATGTTGCCAACAATTCAGTACTAGTTTTATATCAGTTAAAATAACGTTTTGATTAAATGACACGTAATGACAAACTAATTTTTATATAAGCAATAATTTAAAATATATTTTCTTTCAAAAAAAAAAATCTTAAAGATACTTAAAAGTTTAATGAAGTTTAATTATTAAATAAATTTTGCTAAAGTTAATGCTCACTATTTTGTTTTATTAATGTCTTATTTATATGAGTTGTAAAGCAAAGCTCACGTCTGGGGAACAGTTTATTTAATCGAATTTTTAGCATTTGTTGGGTATATATCTTGTTGTTTTGCTAAGGTTACAAATGTCCGAACTTAATAAAGCACGAAAAGAATACCTGTTTCAGATCGCTGTAGAAATGATTACAGATGTACAGCCCTCTATGAACGTTGTCACATTCATAGAGTTCGTTCTATGTCTGTTAGAGATTGTTTCGTGATAAGATTAAATCCTCTCCCTTGTACGAAGTTGATTTCGTGAATTCGTTAGTCAGGAACCAAATTGCGACTCGCGAGGAAGAACAGCGTAGACGAGACTTAGAGGAGAAACAAAAAGCAGCTGAGTTAGAACAGCGTAAATTAGAAATAGAAGAGAAGCGTCGTTCGGAAGAACTGGAATTAAAAAAGTTTGAGATGAATTTTGAGCTTGAGAAGCTTAAGTTACAGGCTCAGAACCAAAGTGTTTCCAGTGGAGCGGTAGATGGTAATGCGGCAGGGATAATGTCTCATCCAGAGAGTAAAATAGATATCCAGAAGCTGTTGCCTACATTTAAGCCAGAGACAGATAATGTGACATTGTTTCTGGTGCTCCTGGAACGACAGTTAAAGTTTTCGAAGGTACCAGAACACCTCTGGGTTTCTTATTTACTAAGTGTTGCACCCTCTTCTATATCTACGCTTATTGCGCGCGAAAAAGAAGAAAACGCTTCAGATGTTTCACATGTTAAAGGTCTACTTCTAAAAAGGTTTAAAATTAGCGCCAAAAAGTTTAGGCAGCTGTTTTTCACGCATCGCAAAGATAAAGAAATTACTTGGAGAGACTATTACTTCGAGTTAAGTGCTTACTTTGAAAACTGGCATAAAGAGTTAAATGTAACGTCTTTTGAAGCTCTTTAGGATCTGATCATAGCGGATCAGATGAAAAGGCGCGTGCCTGTCGAATGCAAACAACATATGTTAGATGATTGGGAACATTTAAATTCGCCAGTCGACCTTGCCGGAAAATTAGATGCGTATGATACTATCAGGTCTACGTTTTCTAAAAAAGATTCTATTGTACCCCAGGAGAAAAAAGAGTATTCTCGCCGAGAAAATTCATGGAAGCAGAGTAATCCTCCAAAAGAAGACAGATCTTCTCCTAAGTTTGCTAATCGACGCTTAGAATCCGATGTATTTTGCTATGGTTGTGGCAAAGTGGGATTTATCAAGAAGAAATGCCCAGATTGTTTCCCTACGATTGAGAAACAAACAGTGCAAGCTCAACGTCTTAAGCTGTATTGTTTAAATACGTCAACAGTTTCAGCTCTACCTATTACGATCCGCAATAAGAAGGTATTAGTCTGTGCAGATACAGGAGCGAATCGTTCTATTGCAGGAGAACATACGTATAAATTATTTTTGAAAGCTGGTGTTGCAAAGAAACCTCATACTCATGAAGTAACATTAGCTGATGGAACTACGATGACTAGAAAAACTCTGTCCGCCATTGTGCCCGTAAAGATTGAAGGCCGAGTTTTCAAAACAGAATTTATTGTATTACCAAATGCCAAAGGTAATAGAACTCTTTTAGGAATGGACTTCCTGCGCAAAGCTAACATAGTGTTAGGCATAGCTAACAAAAGATGGCATTTTAGTGCTAAACCTCAGAAAAGATGTATACGAAGTAGAACAGTAGAGTTTTAGAACGAAGTAGAACAATTTGTAGATGTATACGAAGAAGAAATAAGAATGTCTGCTGATGCGGTCGAAATCTGCCCGTATGCCTTTCGTAAAGATGCAGGCAAGAAGTTAAATGAAAGGAAGAAACTTAAATATATTCCGAAAAGGTATGAAAAATGTTTTCAACCAGGGGGAGCGAAGACCCCATATCTTAAACATCTTGCAAATATTTCGAAAAGTGTGAAAGAGCGTGTTGAAATGAAACAAGATCAGCGAAAGAAATATCATGATAAAAATCGTAGATATGTATATTTCCAGCCTGGTGAAAAAATATGGGTTAACCTACACCCAGTGAGCAAGGCAAGTAAAAATAAAACAGCCAAATTTATGCCTAAGAAAGGTGGGCCATACATAGTTTTGACTAAAAAGTCACTAGTGACATATGACATTGCTAGTCTGGATAATCCTACTGAACGAATTGGATCTTACCACTTTTCTGCATCGTTGCCTTTCCAAGAATCTGAAACTATTCCAGTTGCACCCTTAAGAAAAAGACCCAAAAAGCATCCTGTTTCCTCTCCGAGACGTAGATCGGAAACAGAGGGGGGGGATGTAACACGCGCATTCCAAAGAAATAAAAAGAAAAAAAATAGACTGTCACGCGTCACGTGACCTGAGTTTTGCTAAATTAAAAATGTAGTTGAAATATTTTTAGTCTTAAAAAAAAACTGGTTACACTAGTTCTATTAAAAATGTTTTATTCTGACTGATGTTCGAAAATACGAAAAGTTGGTTGTGAACTGTAGCTCATGTCTTGTGATGGTGGCGTGCGCCAGAATTATGTAAAAAGCTTTATTTGAATATAATGTGTGTGTGTTAGTGTTCTTTATGTGAGTGCTTTTTTTTTTTCAAGTAATAAAAAGTAATTAAAGAAGCCAGTAGCCCCGAGATGTGCATATTAAGATAAGTGATGATCTTCTTTCTTTCTTCTTATAAATTTGTAAGACGACCTCTTACAGCATTAATTATACTTATTATAACATATATCAACTTTGAACAGAAAATTCTGTATTTAACAATTTTATTTATTAGAATTTTTGTATTTATTTCTTAGTAAATCCGTCATTTTTTAAAAAGAGTTTCATCAGAAAAAATGTACAAATAAGTTTTAAAAATATTTTTAATCCCTTGTGAGATCAAGTTAGATTATTTTCTATTGTCTAAATCACATTTTAGTAAAGAAGAAAAACATTTTTTACTCTAAAACTAGTCGTTGGTGGCCACCGTAATACTTACCCATCGTGGATATGTATATGGAAATAAAACATGTGAAAACTATTTATACAATGCATTGCAATTCATAAACAAAATTTAAATATTGTTAATATACATAGTAATGCTATATTAAAGAACTGCTGATGTACCAATTTCGACAAATTATATAAAACGCCAAACTACTCAAGTAGTACCGAACTGCGTAAAAGAAACATTCTTATAACTCCAAAAATAATAATTCTATTAACTAACAATTAACTGCGTCGGATTAAGCGTCTCATTTCCAATTGAAATTTTAATGAAATACAGGGTCATGAAAAATCGAAGAATGTGGAAAACAAGATTACAAATATCTCGGCAACTAATAATCCGATCGACTTCGTTCTATATGCAAAATGTGTGTTATTTTATTGCCTTTTACGTCCATTCCTTAAAACAAAAATATTTGAAAATGTTTATATACCTTTCATCAGAACGAATTTTTCGAGAGTCCGAAAAAAATAGTTCCGGATAATCGAGGTTGCTGATATTAAATAGGCTTCGTTCTATTCTTACATACTAACTACATACAAAATTTCAAGTCTCTATCTCAATTTGTTCGGGAGATAGAGCGTTTACAGACAGACAGACGGACGGCAAAATTTTTTTCTAAAAATATGTTTTTCGGAATCTCCACTATCTAAAACGTGTAAATCCGTCAAAAAAATTTTTGATATTCAAAACGATTGCAAGATTTACTCTATACTACGTATGATGGGTAGGTAAAAAAAAAACTCTTAAAAAATGATTTCGATTTTTTCTTGTCCTTCATTTTTAAAGCATTTTTTAAAGGTATTTCCTCCCCCCTCCTATCCCCGCAAAAAAATGTCAAATATCACAAAACAATTTCTACTCATAATCATGAATTACTCTAGAAAGCGTGCACCTGAAATAAGCATTACTTTATTTAGCTGACTGTGTAATCAGTTTTGCTGCAAGTTACATTTTGTTAGCAGACGAACCATGCAAAATGGCATCTGCTTAATTTGTGTCTAGAGAAAGTGCTAGCAATATATACTAGTTAATGAAGTAAGGCATATTAAAGTCAAAATTCTTTGTATTGTAACATATATCATTTTTGAAGAGAAAATTATATGTTTAACGATTTTATTTTTAAAAGCTTTTGTTTGCTCCTTAATAAATCTCTCACTTTTTTCCTTTAATGTTTCATCAAAAAAATTTCACAAATAATTTTTTTAAACATTTAAAACTCGTTATAAAATCAATTTTGACTGCTTTCTAGTGTCTAAATAATCCTTTTAGAAAAGAAGAAAAGCATTTTTTTTAATCAAAATATTAAATAAAAGATAAATGTAAAATAAATAAATAAATGTGTAAAAAACTTCTTAGTAAATTATTTCTAAATTTTACTTATCAATAAATTTTTCTAAATATTTTAAAAAAAACATTTCGTATTAGAAAAAAAGTAAAATTATTTTTACTTATAAGCATGAATTACTCTAGAATGAGCAATTACTTTATTTAGCGAACTGTGTAATCAATATTGCTGCAAGTTATGTTTTGTTAGTATATGAATCATGCAAAATTGTGGCTGTTTAATTTACGTTTGTAGAACATTCTAGCAAAATTTAATTAATGCGATAAGGCTCATTCAATAAAAAAGAGTCGTGCTAATTATCTTCATTCTAAAATATATCACCTTTGAAGGGAAAATTATAAGTTTAAAGTTTTTATTTATTAAAGGATTTTATGTTTGCTTCTTAGAAAATCGCTCATTTTTTTTTCTTTAACTTTTCATCTGCAAAATTTCACAAGTCTTCAAAATATTTTAAACTCCTTATTAGTTTAAGTTAGATTGCTGTCTAATGTCTAAATAATTGTTTTAGTAATGAAGTATAATATTTTTCAAATAAAAATGCTAAAAAAATGTATACCAGAAAGAAAACGAAAAAAAAAATTAGTAAGCAATTTATATTATTTTTTTCGGATGCATACATTTTTTCTGATATTTTATAAAAAATATTTTGAACCAGAAAAAAAAAATCACAAAATAATTTCTATTTATAAACATGAATTACTCTTGAAAGCTTACGATCAATTTAAGCAAGTGCTTTATTTAATCGGCTGTGCAATCCATTTTGCTACAAGTTACATTTTATTAGTAAATGAACCATGTAAAATGGCGGCTTTTTAATTTACACCTGTAAAACGTGCTAGAAACATGTAGTTAATCAGACAAGGCACATTAAGTTAAAAAGCTAGGGATATATATATTTATTGTAATACATATCAGCTTTGAACAAAAAATTATATTTTTAACGATTCTATTTATTAGAAACTTTTATGTTTGCTTCTTAGTTAATACCTCATTAAAAAAAATGCACAAATAGATTTTGAAAGTATTCTAAACACCTTATTAGATCAAGTTAGATTGTTTTCTTATGTTTAAATAGTCATTTTAGTATAGAAGTATAACTAGTCGTTGGGGGGCCCACCGTAATACTTACCCATCATGGATAGGCATATGAAAATAAAACATGTGAAAACTATTTATACAATGCATTGCAATTCCAAAACAAAATTTAAATATTGTTAATATGCATAGTAATGCTCTATTAATGAATTGCTGATGTACCAATTTCGACAAATTATATAAAAGGCCAAACTACTCAAGTAATACCGAACTGCGTAAAAGAAACATCCTTATAACTCCAAAAATAATAATAATAATAATATAAACTAACAGTTTACTGCGTTGGATTAAGCGTTTCATTTTCAATTAAAATATACCTCTGAATTGAAATTTGAATGAAATACAGGGTCATGAAAAATCGAAGAATGTGGAAAACAGGATTACAAATATCTCGGCAACTAATAATCCGATCGACTTTGTTCTATATGCAAAATATGTGTTATTTTATTGCCTTTTACGTCCATTCCTTAGAACAAAATCATTCGAAAATTTTTATATACCTTTCATCAGAACGAATTTTTCGAGAGTTCGAAAAAAATAGTTCCGGATAATCGAGGTTGCTGATATTAAATAGGCTTCGTCCCCTTCTTACATACTAACTACATACAAAATTTTAAGTCTCTATCTCAATTTGTTCGGGAGATAGAGCGTTTACAGACAGACAGAGAGACAGACGGACGGCAATTTTTTTTTTTCTAAAAATATGTTTTTCGGAATCTCCACTATCTAAAACGTGTAAATCTGTCAAAAAAAATTTCGATTTTCAAAACGATTGCAAGACTTACCCTATACTACGTATGATGGGTAAGTATAAAAATAATCGAATTGCAAAATGAAAGAAAACATATTGTTACTAAATGAATTTCATTTTTCTGGTTCTTAAATTTTTCAAAGCATTTTTGAACAGTATTTTGCCTCCCCCCCCCCCAAAAAAAAAATCACAAAACAATTTTTACTCATAATTATGAATTACTGTAGAAAGCGTGCACCCGAACTAAGCAATAAAAATTTAAATAATTTTAAATAATTTTAAATAAAAATTTAAATAAAAAATATAAATGTACCAGAAAGAAAACAAAAAATTTCTTATTAACTGCTTACTATTTCTTTCCATATCCTTACATTTTTGTGACTTTTTTAAAGATACTTTATACCAAACGAAAAACAAATAAATACAAATTTTTCACAAAAAAAATTATAATAATTCTACTCGTTAACACGAATTACTTTAAAAAGCGTTAGACTGAAATAAGCAATTACTTTATTTAGCTAACTGTGTAATCAGTTTTGTTGCAAGCTACATTTTGTTAGTAAATGAACCATGTAAAAGGCGTCTGTTTTATTTACGTCTGTAGAACGTGCTAGCAACATGTAGTTAATGAGGTAAGGCACATTAAATCATAAAGGATAATTTTCTGTATTGTAACATATATCAGCTTTAAAGGGAAAATTATATGTTATATTTTTTTTATCTGTTAAAATATTTTATGTTAGCTTCTTAATAAATCTATCATTTTTTTACTTTAACTTTTAGCCAGGAGAATTTCCCAAATAAGCCTTGAAAATAGTTTAATATTTTCATTAGATCAAGATAGATTGCTTTCTGATGTCTAAATAATCATTTTAGTAAAGAAGTAAGCATTCTTTTTTTTAAATCAAAATATTAAATAAAAAAATGCATGCCAGAAAAAAAAAAAAAACTTTTCACTAAGTTACTTCTATTTTTCTTATCCTAATATTTTAAAATATTTTTAAAAGGTACATCGTACCAGAAAAAAAAATTGTATGTGAATATTTTTTTTTCAATAACACGAACCACTCTAGAAAGCCAGTGACTGAAATAAGTGATTACTCTACTTAGCTGACTGTGTTATCAGTTTTACTGCAAGTTACATTTTATTATAAAATGAACCATGTAAAATGGTTTGTTTATACAAAACAATTATTGTTTTATATTCAACTTTTTACGATTCTTGAACTGCTTTGCTTTAGTTCTTACCATGTTTAAAAATAGAAGTCAATTCATTGTTTATAGTAAAAATATTCTAATTTAACCTTTAAATGCATTTTTCTCAAAATTCATTTTTACACAAATACTCGTTTAAAAAATGATTGATAACTAAAAATATTATTATTATTATTCCATGAAACCTTGCAAGCTTTGTTTATATAGTATTGTCTATTTATTCGACTGAAAAAAAATTAATTGCATGAATATTTTTAAAATTATGGCCTGTTATTTGAAAAAAAAGCAAATTTGTTATTTGAAAAAAACTGCTGAAAATTTTATAATTGACTCTTAAATCTTCTCTTAAATTTTTATTTACTAAATTATCATTTAACTTATAGTATGATACGAGATAAAAGCTTATAATTTAATATAGTAGTACTGTATTTCTAACACGTTTATTTATATTTCATGTAGTATTAGTTAAATTTAAAAAAAAATTCTTCAAATTTCCATTCATATTTAACATTAAGTAAATACGTAGTACCTATAGTCATCGTTCACTCCGTCCGTCCGTTTATCCGTCGGTCCGTTAGTCAGTCCGTCTGTCCGCAAATAACAGAGTAAAAACTACCCAACTGAATCGTTTGAAATTTAAAATTGATAATTGTTGCATAACTTTGTCGAGTCATTCCGCATTTTATGAAATCGGATGCATAGTTTAATTACAGGAATAATCAAAAGTATTTCATTACATCACGGCCAATGGGAAAAAATAATTTCAAGTGCATTTTAATGATGTTGCACTCTTTCGAACATAATGAAATTGATATGCATCTATGAAGAATGTACTAAAGTATACATTCTGTAGAATCTGAAGTTCAAAGATTATTTGTTATCAATTTACAGGAACTCTCAAAAGTATTCCATTACATAATAGTATAGAGGTAAACATTGTTTGGGGCAAGTTTTAATTATATTAAATTATTTCACACTTTGCGAAACTTATATACGCTCCTGAGGTTTATTACAAGACTAGGGGACTTTGCCCGCTACGAGCTACCCGTAAAGCGTGGTGACGTCACTGCAACGTCGTTGTGAAGTCACATTGTGACTTTGTGACCATCGATTGTCGATGTGACGTCACGTGACGTCGATGTGAAGTCACAGTGACTAAAATGTGAAGTCGTTATGGCCGTTTTAGAGCTCTTTTGTGACGTTTCACAAAGTGGTCACAATGTGACAAATTTATGAAAAATGTGTCATTTGTGACTAATTTGACATTGACATTGTGACAAAACTGTGACAAAAGCGACGATATTTAAATTGCCAGAAACATGTTTTTTTAAAGTAAATAACATGTTTTGAAGGATATTTATAAATATTTAAAGATTTTTAAGAAAGTCACATCTCAGTCACAATGTGACGTCACTGAGTGGTGGCATTTTGGTCATAGATGTGATGTGACCAAAGTGACTCACAGTGACGTCACTGGGACCATGCATGCTATTAGGGTACGCTCATCAACCCCCATTTAGGCACCATAAAGCATACTATCTGTACAATAGAAAGCAGATAATACTTATAGGGACGTACATAAGATTTCGGCTAGTATACTGTATCCGAAGTATACCGTATTTACTCGTGTATGACGCGCACTTTTTTTTAAAAAAAATTACGGCGAAAATCCTAGGTGCGCATTATACACTGAATAATTTTTTATTGTTGCGTGTAATAACACGATATACATGTGAAACAGGAAATTATACAAAGAAGACATTAAAACTCGGAAAATGTTACTTAATTGAAGTATTACACTGTAAAAAAAAATCTGTAAAGGTACTATACTTTATCTAGGAAACTGGGATTCCAAGAACTTTTCCTGTAACGGTAGCAACAAAAACTCAAGTTTACGTCCTCATATAGTTTTAAATGTAAATTGTTATTTTTTTTTTTAACTCAATCAAAAAGCATAATATTTCTTTTAAAAGAGAGAATAATATAAATTAAGACAGACGTGAATACATTTTTGTAAAAATAAAGGTTTGTTCACTTGTTTATGATCGCCAATTTTGAATGATGCTCGTACTGTTCCGAATGCATATTCACAGTATCCGCAAAGAAACTCTTCGAGAGGGTTGAATTCTGATAGGGATTGGCCGACGCGTTTTCACGTAACTTGGCGATAATTATACTTGGCGAGCGATAGATGCTTCCGTCGAGGTGTTTGATTTCCTTCCGAACCGGGTACAAAGTAACTCTTCTCTTGCAGTATTGCATTGGGTGGAACGTGTCTAACTGAAAGCTGTTGTACTCTTTAAAAGTTTTTAAACACAAATTTTTACTTTGTACTCGGTTTACTTTGTACTCGGATCCGAAGGAAATCAAACTCGACGGAAGTGTCTATCGCTACGCCAAGTATAATTATCGCCAAGTTACGTGAAAACGCGTCGGCCAATCCCTACCAGAATTACCCTCCCAAAGAGTTTCTTTGCGGATACTGTGAATATGCGTTCCGAATGAATATTATCTAAACCAGCACTCTTAAATAAAAAATCATAAATTCGTAACATTGATTGAAAAAAATCAAGGACTGTTCCAAATGCCTCCTCGGGACCTTTTATATGATAATGATGATGAGTCATGGAACTAACCAAACAAACTTTTACTTTAAAACAGTTATAGAATTTCTGTTACTATTTAAAAAAAAATTTATGTGTTATGCATCTGTAAATAACTCAACTAGTTTATTTTACTATTGTTACCTATAGTTATTTTATTGTTTCATTATCTCAATTTTTTTTTGTTACCTACCTTTATTTACTGTATAATTGTTCCTTTTTTTTTTTTTTTTTTTTTTTTTTTTTTTTTTTTTTTAATAAACATTGTTGGGTGGGGCTTGTTGAGCTCAAACCATATGGTAGGCTTCCCCACCTGGCAGAATCTGAATCTGAATATTATCTTTTTCTAAAAATTAATAACTAACTGTCACTGTCTTTATTTGTTGTTGTTCCAATGTTTGTTATGCAATAAATGATTATTTGTACTGATGATGATGCCTTGCGTATAGCTTGGCGAAACTTTTATTCAAACTTTTATTCTTGTATTTTAAAATGTTTTTTATTGTTTTACTTTTTGTACATAAACGTTTATTTATTTTTAAAAAATGTATTCAAGTCTGTCTTAATTTATATTATTCAATCTTTTAATGTTTTTTTTTTTTTTAATTCAGATATTAAATGTATGTATATTGCAAATAGTATTTCTTTGCAAACTTTTTCAAAAATGTGCTTGAAAAAGAGATAGATACCTTAAACGGTTAGAATAACTTTAAGCTTTTCAAATTTTCGAATTTTAATTTTAAATATATTTTGACTTCGTAATCATTTCTGAACAATATGCAATAAACCGCATTAAAAAATTCACATTATTATGACAGTTTTATTAAGGCTAAATGTGTGATGTGAAATGTTAAAGTAAAACTTTGAGTCGCGTTTTTTCAAAATGGTGAATTTTGGTACTACGCGCAGTGTTACTAAAAAAATTATTCCTAGAAATCAAAAGAAAATTTTGTCACCTATTTCTTACTGTATTATATAAAACTTAAATCGAAAAAAAAAACTAAGTTTTATTTTTTATTTATTATTATTTTTTTATACTTTGAAAATATTCTTAAAAAACAATTTTTTAACTTTTTTAAATTCTTAATTTAGTTAATTAATTAGTAATAATCTTTAATTTAGCCAATAATTTTTACAAATATTCTGATTTTAGTATAAAGGTAACGCTAAAAGATATTTATTTTCACCAAAATTTGCTCTTTATATGGACATTTTGTGACTTTATCATTCGCGCAAGAGCTGTTTATTTTCTTTTCTCGTGTTATGATATATATTTTTGAACTTATAATTTCAATATTTATATGTGAATTTACAAATATGTATATATTTTCAAATATAAAGTATCAGCTTGATCTTTAAATAAAGATTGATTTTTATTTTTGATTTATTACGCAAGTTTTAAAACTTGGAAAATAGTGACATTTTTTTTGTTTTTTCGTCGTGTTTAAAGGTATCCTACGTCCTTAAGATTAAATAATTTATTGGTGATTTTTCCAACCCTTAGAATTAGCACCCTAGGCGGCGCACTACTTCACTTTAGTCTAAAGCCGCCGATGGCTTTATATAAAATTTTACAGATTTATAAAAGAAATATCTTATCGAATTATTAAAAATTTTGAAGAGTCTTTTGTCATTAATCCTCGAGGGCTTCATCTCCTGTTACCTATCATCAATTCTGGCAACAGAGCTTTTCAACTGTAGAAGCATTGTTCTGTTTTCCTTTCATTATATTTTTTTAATTCTCATTTAACTTTAGGAATATAGATTGCTTTAAAAATTAATTCCCCGCATTAAAAAAAAGAAAGCGTGATAAGGCATTCTTTTTTAACTCGGAGAATTTAATGATTAAAATCTATCTTTTAAATAAAGTGGTTTTCCGATTCAAAACCGTTATCTCTTCGAATCCCAAATAAAAGAAAGGTGATATCATTTTTATTTCATCTATATCTTGAATAATTAGAAATTGAGGAGGGAATCATTTATTGTATGTGAAGCATGATGAATGCTGCATTCCGGGAATACATACAATAAAAGGCAAGTAGAGATAATTTTCTAGAAAAATTCTTCAAATGTTATGTTCCTGTATCAGAGGCATTTTTCATTATAAAAGAAGTGGGAAAAGCTGCAAGTAAAATTGAGAATTATAAAGACATTTTTGCCTTAAAAGTCACTTTTAATATAAGGACAGAGGGAGGGGGGATTAAACATGACATTCAATTTTTGCTGCAGATCTGAAAAGGATGGGTTTTCCCCTGGGCACTGATTTTGATCCTTTTTAAATGCACCTCCTTCCTCTTTCAGATCCCTTCATAGATTTATAAAAATATCTTTTTTTCAACAAGTCATAAAGTATGACGATCAAACCTCCCAACGAAAGAAAAATTTCGCATGTTAAGCATGAATTACAGAATTTTTCATCTTACGTACATTACATTGCGTTAACGTATAATCTTACGTTATGTATATTACACCAAATAAACTGCAATTAAAAAATAATAATAAGCATATTCCTTTAAAAAAAATTCATGTTCGCGATTTCTAATGCAGTTCAGGCATTCGCATTACTCCAAACAAACTATCGCCTTTTTTATGTAGCTGCTATCTAGCTGCTTAAACAAATCTTAAGTTTCGGGGAAAAATCATTAAAATGCATTTTAATGTATGGTGACCCCACAAGCAGTTCTTACCCTTTGAGAAAACTTTTTGAAACATTGCGCTGTTTCATACGGAAATTAGCAAGATGTGGTATATATATGTTACCGTTAATTTGGTAAAATTTCATTTATCATATGTCAAGCATGAAGAACACAGCATTCCGGGAATATATACAAAAAAAAAGGCAAGTAGAGATAATTTTCTAGAAAAATTCTTCAAGTGTTATGTTCCTGTATATCAGATGTATTTTTCATTATAAAAGAAGCGGGAGAAGCTGCAAATGAAATTGAGAAATGTAAAGAAATTTTTGTCTTAAAAGTCACCTTTAATCTAAGAACAGGGGGAGGGAAAATTAAACACGTCATTCAATTTTTGCTGCAGATCTGAAAAGTATGGTTTTTCCTCCTGGGCACTGATTTTACTCCTTTTCAAACTGATTTCCTTCATTTTTCAAAGCCCTTTTCAGATTTATAAAAAGATGTATTTTTCTAAAAGTTATAATTTATGCCACTCAAATCTCAATAGGAAGACAAATTTCGCATGTTATGCATGAATTACATAATTTCTCATATTACTTACATTACACCATCGTTACCTCCCCACCTTTCATCTATACGTTGCAGTTTTATAATGATATTTGTCTTACAAATTCCAAATTAAGGCACTGAAATCTTAGAATAAAAGTTTTTGTCTCATGTCACGCAAAAATTACAAAACGATTTCTCATTATGTGCGTATACAATGCACTATGCTACTGACCAGTCTATTTCAGCAATATGCTAGAATCTTATTAAAATTGCTAGGTACTTGCTCCTTCAAAAAAGTTATGCTGGCGATTTATAATGCATTTCAGATAATCAGTATTATTCCAAAAGGTTACCCTGTTTACGAAACTATTATTAAACTACTTAAAATAGATCTAAGTAGACCTTTTTTTATGGATTGTATCATTTATGTTTAGTTTACTTCTAAAATTTAAAAGTTAGCAAATAAGATAAAAACTTCGCAGCACAGACTTTGTTTGGTCAACTATCGACTGAGTCACCTTACTGTAAAATAAAATTAAGCACAATAACAGACGATTGAAGTTATTTTCCATAAAAAAATTTCAGGTGTTAAAAATTCTGTTTCACTGTCATTTCTCATTCTCAACTAAAAATATGAAGACAAATAGGGGAGAAAAATAAAAAATGAAATAAAATGAGAAAAATCTCATCTTTAAAATTCACATTTAATAGAATTAATTAATTAATTAAGAACAGAAATGTGGAATAAAACCTAGCATTCAATTTTTGCTGGAGATCAGAAGAGGTCACGCAGCCCCCTGGGCACTGATTTTGCCCTTTATTTTATCCTCATGCCCGTTCCCTTTCAGCTACATGTCACAGTTTTATAATGATATTTGTTTTACAAATTCCAAATTAAGACACTGAAATCCCAGAATAAAAGTATTTGTCTCATGTTGTGCAAAAATTACAGGATAATTTCTTATCTAATGAACATACAATACAATGCACTATGTTACTGTCGAATCTATCTCAACAAAATTCTAAAATCTTATAAAAATTGCCGTATAATTGCTCCATTAAAACTTATTAGAAAAATTTATATTCACGATTAATATTGCATTTTTCAAATATTCAATATTACTCCAAATTATGACTATTGTTATATTTATAAAGTTATTATTTAGCTATTTAAAACAGGTCTTGAGTTTGAACAAGAAATAGTTAAAATGCATTTTAATATGCGGTAAATTTAAATAATATACCATAAAAGTCTAGTTATTTTCTAAAAAATTCTTCAGGTGTTAAAGATTTATCTGTTTTATCGGCATTTTTCATTATCATCATAAAATATAAAGACAAATAGAGGAATAAAATAAACTAGTCGTTGGGGGCCACCGTAATACTTACCCATCATGGATATGTATATGAAAATAAAACATGTGAAAACTATTAATACAATGCATTGCAATTCATAAACAAAATTTAAATATTGTTAATATACATAGTAATGCTGATTAAAGAATTGCTGATGTACCAATTTCGACAAATTATATAAAACGCCAAACTACTCAAGTAGTACCGAACTGCGTAAAAGAAACATCCTTATAACTCCAAAAATAATAATTCTACTAACTAACAATTAACTGCGTCGGATTAAGCGTCTCATTTCCAATTAAAATATACCTCTGAATTGAAATTTGAATGAAATACAGGGTCATGAAAAATCGAAGAATGTGGAAAACAGGATTACAAATATCTCGGCAACTAATAATCCTATTGACTTTGTTCTATATGCAAAATGTGTGTTATTTTATTGCCTTTTACGTCCATTCCTTAGAACAAAAATATTTGAAAATTTTTTATATACCTTTCACCAGAACGAATTTTTCGAGAGTCCGAAAAAAATAGTTCCGGATAATCGACGTTGCTGATATTAATTAGGCTTCGTCCTATTCTTACATACTAACTACATACGAAATTTTAAGTCTCTATCTCAATTTTTTAGGGAGATAGAGCGTTTATAGACAGACGGACGGCAATTTTTTTTTTCTAAAAATATGTTTTTCGGAATCTTCACTATCTAAAACGTGTAAATCCGTCATTTTTTTCAATTTTCAAAACGATTGCAAGACTTACCCTATAGTACGTATGATGAGTAAGTAAAAAGTAAATAAAATGGGAAAAATTTCATCTTTAAAAGTCACATTCAATAAAAGAACAGGGATGTGAAATAAAACCTGACATTCAATTTTAGCTGCAGATCAGATGAGTCCACTCTGTTCAACTAGCTACTGATTTTACCCTTATTTTACCCTCATGTCTTTCCCCTTTCAGCTGTCCGTCATAGTATTATAATGATATTTATTTTACAAATTCCAATTTAAGTCACTGAAATCTCAGGATAAAAGCATTCGTCTTATGCTGCGCGAAAATTATTGGATAGTTTCTTATGTAATAAACATACAAAACAATGCCCTATGTTACTGTTCAATCTATCTTAGCAAAATCCTATAATTTTATAAAAATTGGTGCATAACTTCTGCATTAAAAATAATATTAGAAACATTTATAATCACGATTAATATTGCATCTTTCAAATATTCAATATTACTCCAGACTATGACTATTGTGAAAAAAATCTTTAAAATGCTTTTTAATGTACCGTAAATTTAAACCATACACCATAAAAGACAAGTGAAGTTATTTTCTAGAAAAATGCTTCAGGTGTTAAAGATTCATCTGTTTCATCCGCATTTTTCATTATCATCATAAAATATAAGGACAAATAAAGGAATAAAGTTAAATAAAAAAAAAAAAGGGAAAAATTTCATCTTTAAAAGTCACATTTAATAAAAGAACAGGGATGTAAAATAAATCCTAACATTCAATTTTAGCTGAAGATCAGAAGAAGCCGCTCTTCCCCTAGAGCACTGATTTTGCCCTTGTTTTACCCTCATGCTTGTCCCTTTTCAGCTACAGTCACAGTTTTATAGTGATATTCATTTTACAAATTCCAATTTAAGTCATTGAAATTTCAGGATAAAAATATCTGTCTTATGTTGCGCAAAAATTATAGTATAATTTCTTATGCAAGGAACATACATTATAATGCACTATGTTATTGTCCAACCTATCTTAGCAAAATCTAGAATCTTATAAAAATTACCGAATAATTGCTCCATTGATAAATTATTAGAAAAATTCATGATTATAAAATCCTGAAAATATCACGATTAATATTCGTGAATAATTAGCGATTAATGTTCGTGAATAATTAACGATAAATATTCGTAAATTCGTAAGAATCGTAAAAATGTCACGATTAATATTGCATTTCAAATATTCAATATTTCTCCAAACTATGGCTATTGTTTTATTTATAAAGCTATTAATTAGCTATTTAAAACAGGTCTTGAATTTGGAAAGAAATCTTTAAAATGCATTTTAATGTACGATAAATTTAAATCATATACCATAAAAGACATGTAAAGTTATTTTCTAGAAAAGTTTAAGATTCTTCTGTTTCACTGGCATTTCTTATTCTCGTCATAAAATATGAGGTCAAAGATTGGAATAAAAAAAAAATAAGTAAAATGGGAAAGAATCTCATCTTTAAAAGTCACATTTAATAAAAGAACAGGGATGTGGAATAAAACCTGACATTCAATTTCAGGCGCAGATCAGAGGAGACCGCGCTGCCCCCTGGGCACTGATTTTGCCCTTTATTTTACCCTCATTTCGCCCCCTTTCAATTCCCTCAACGCCCTTCACGACTTTATAAAGTAGATTTTTCTAGTGTAAGGTCCAAATTACGGCGCTAAAACCTTGTCAAATGATACAAGATGTGCGGCCATTAAACACATGGCGGGATATCCATCCGCTTTTGACAGCAAAAGAGGGGACTATTTTTTTAGGTTTTTCTTTGTCTCACTTCACACTAATAAACTACGACGGTTTGGAGGTAGTGAAACGGTTGTCCTGTAATTTACCGGAAAAGTTCACGGAGGGATATTTTGATTGGAGGGAAAGAGGGATCATTTAAGTAATATTTGATAGACTCACCCCCCCCCCCTCTTTTTACTTCACACATGCAACAGCAGGAGATGATATCGTAGGGAATGTTTTGTCAGCACAGGTGCAGTGGATAATAAAAATTGTTTATGTAGACTTTTTTTTTTACTTATTTACTTAAGTATTAGATGTTCAAAAATAAATTATACAATATTGAAAAAAAATGTTACTACAAATATTTATTTC
This sequence comes from Maratus speculifer, assembly GCA_964019185.1. Classification (NCBI taxonomy): domain Eukaryota; kingdom Metazoa; phylum Arthropoda; class Arachnida; order Araneae; family Salticidae; genus Maratus; species Maratus speculifer. Next base: position 245,774,254 of record OZ025302.1, on the reverse strand, counting down.
TAGATTTCATTTAAGGCTGTTCTGAAATCCAAAAGAACTGCTAAATGTTAGCTACTAAACTTTTTAATCAAAAAAATTTTTTTTATTATTTTTTTTATTTTTTCATTTTATTTTATTTTATTTTATTTTATTTTTTTTTTATTTTTTATTTTTTATTTATTTATTTATTTATTTTTTTTGTAAATGAGAAAAAACACCTTTTAAAAAATACTGTCAAAGTTTGTATTTTGAATCGGATTTCCGAATGCGACGCGCTATTTAGAAAAAAAATGGGTCCACGTGACTATAATTGCTTATAACTCGATTGGTAATTTATTTAAGGATAAAATACGACTCATATAGTTTCAAAATCGTTTCAGTAGTCAGGCCTATCAATTTTATCCCTTTGTGTTTAAAAGTTAGTCAGAATTTTATTCAATTTTTTTTTAATATTATTATTACTGTTTTATCTGCATTCGTAATTATGTAAATAAGTTGCAATATGGTCGTTGCCTGGTCTGTCCGTCTGTCCGGTGCATCTCTAACAGTGCAAAAACTGCCCAACCGAATGGTTTGAATCTTAATCTTACATTATAATGCGAGCAAAAATTGCATGTGTCTGTGTGTGAATTTTATCTCAAAAACGGCTCTAACGATTTTCGCAAAAATTTGCATTTTACCATTTTCGGGCACAAGAAGACCATTTGGCTAGGTCATATGTTCGAGAAAATTCGATTATTTGGTCATTTTGGGTCATGATGGGTCAGTATCAAGCTATTTATATCTGAAGAACGGCTGGATCGATTTTAAGGAAATTTTGTATTCAATCGTTTTTTGGCACGAGAAAACTATTGGGGTGGGTCACATGTTCGAAAAATTTCGATTAGTGGGTCATTTTCGGGTCATTATGGGTCAAGCCATTTTTATCTAAAAAACGGCTCTAACGATTTTTACCAAATTTTATATTATATCGTTTTGGATTACAAGAAGACCATTGGGTTAGGTAACATGTTCGAGGAAATTCGGTTAGTGGGTCATTTTTGGGGTCATTGTAGGTCATGCTATTTTTATCTAGAGATTTTCTCACGCAATTTTGACTAAAAATTCCATTCTATGGTTTTCGGGCACGAGAAAAATATTCGGCTAGGTTATAAGTTCGAGAAAAAATTTTAATGGGTCATATTGGGTCATTAAGGGTCTGGGACAAGCTATTTATATGTAAAGAACGGCGAGATCGATTATAACGAAATTTTGTATGTATCAGTTTTTTCACATGCAAAAACTAATGGGCTAAATCACATGTTTGAGAGATTTCGACTATAAGGGTCATTTGTGGGTCATGATGGGTCATAATGGATCGTGCCAAGCTATATCTAAAGAACAGGTGGATCGATTTTAACGAAATTTTGTATATAACATTTTTTTTTAGCACGAGAAAATCATTGGGCTAGGTCACACGTTCGAGAAATTTCGATTAATGGGTCATAAAGGGTCATAAAGGTTTTCGGGCACGACAAAAATATTCGGCTAGGTTATATGTTCGAGAAAAAATTTTAATGGGTCTTATTGGATCATTAAGGGTCTGGGTGAAGCTATTTATATTTAAAGAACGGCGAGATCGATTATAACGAAATTTTGTATGTAACAGTTTTTTCACATGCAAAAACTAATGGGCTAAATCACATGTTTGAGAGATTTCGACTATAAGGGTCATTTGTGGGTCATGATGGGTCATAATGGATCATGTCAAGCTATATCTAAATCTAAAGAACAGGTGGATCGATTTTAACGAAATTTTGTATATAACATTTTTTTAGCACGAGAAAATCATTGGGCTAGGTCACACGTTCGAGAAATTTCGACTAATGGGTCATAAAGAGTCATAAAGGGTCTGGGTCAAGCTATTTATATTTAAAGAACGGCTGGATCGATTTTAACGAACTTTTGTATGTAACATTTTTTAGACCCGAGAAAACTAATGGGGTAACATGGGCTAGGTTTTACATGTTCAAGAAAAAATTTTAGTGGTCATATTGGGTCATTAAGGGTTTGGGTCAACCTATTTATATTTAAAGAACGGCGTGGTCGATTTTAACGAAATTTTGTATGTAACAGTGTTTTGACATGAAAAAACTAATGGGCTAAATCACATGTTTGAGAGATTTCGACTATAAGGGTCATTTGTGAGTCATGGTGGGTCATAATGGATCATGTCAAGCTACAGGTGGATCAATTTTAGCAAAATTTTGTATATAAAATTTTTTTGGCACGAGAAAACTATTGCCTAGGTCACATGTTCGAGAATATTCGATTAATGGGTCATAAAGGGTCTGGGTCAAGCTACTTATGTTTAAAGAACGGCAGGATTGATTTTAACGAAGTTTTGTATGTAACAGTTTTTAGACACGAGAAAACTAATGGGCTAAGTCACATATTCGAGAAATTTAGATTATAATGATAATTTGTGGATCATGATGAGTCATGCTAATTTTATGTTGAAAATGGCTCTTACCATTTTGACTATACTTTGTATTATATCATTTTTGGGAAAGAGAAAATCATTGGGCTATGACACATGCTCGCGAAAATTCTATTAGTGGGTCATTTTGGGTCATAATAGGTTAAGGTCATTCTAATTATATATAATAACAACTCAATCAATTTTACCTAAATTTTGTAACGAAACGTATTTTGTCACGGTAAGACTATTGGGCTGAGTCGCACGTTAAACAAAATTATATTAGTGGGTCATTTCGCTTTATTGCTGAAGGCTGTCAAGCTAATTTTACCTAAGAAATGACTTAAACGATTTTGATTCAATTTTACATTCTATTGTTTATAATTTCCGTAAAACCATTAAGCTAAGTCACATGTTTGATCAAATTTCATTCGTGGGTCATTTTGGGTAATACGAGTTAGAGTTACGAGAATATGGCAACAGTCAATATGTTGGCGATATTTCACAAAATATTGGCGACATTTGACCGAAAAATCGACTATTAAGATTACGAAAGCTAAAATACGTATTTGTCGCCAAATTAAAAAATGTCTCCAAATTTGGCTACATCTGGCAAGAAAATATTGTCTTTCAGAATGTGAAGAAACTTTTTATACATTCTTAATAGGATTCGAGATGCATGGTTAAACCAATCAGAGTCGAGCTAAAAAACTGATTTGGATCGATATCCTTTCGTTGTAAATTTTAAAATAAAGTAAAATTTATGAACATGTGCATACAAACATAGTTTTCTTATCGATTATTTTTGAAAATACTACTATTATAAATAACATGTTTTACAGTTGTAATACAGAGTGAATGATACAGTGATAAAACTATATCCAGTTGAATACAAAGTTAATTTTGACCGAGCTTAGCTCGGTCATTCCTGCTAGTTTATATAATCGTTGCAAAATTTTGTCGAGTCGTTCCAAATTTCATGAAAATGGAATCAAAGCTTAGAGAGATATTAATATTTTTTTCATTCTATTAAATCCAATCATGTATAATTAATTCAATAATATTGCACTATAGATAATGATTCTAGATTGCCATAGAAATTACGTCCTATGTCAAATGGAGTATTTCCGTATTAGTGAATTTAACACTCAAAAAATCGTAATGAATTTAGTACTCATGCATTTTTGCATAATAGTGTAATAGCTATTGTAAGATTATCTGAATATTTGTAAAACTAATTATAGTAAATTAGTTTCACAAATCTTCCCGACCCTGCAAAAATTACTGAACCGTATAGGGATTAAACAAAAGTAAATATGCAGAATATAGCACGTGATGACGTGTCCTTATATAGCACTTGATTGATTCCGCGTTGGTAAGAATTCCGATTTTACCAAACGACAGGTTACGTTTGGGAAGACGAGGGACCAGTATACGTGCCATGTAATGTGATCAGAAACTTGCATTGTTTAAACCTGCAATTTATCATTGTAAAGTTTACCTTATTTAGTCAGAGCATTTTCGCGATGGTTTTCTGTATGGAAAAATCGGTGTTAAAATGCAAACTAGGCAAAAGTTTCTCGCCGCGAAGGAATTGAGATATGTCGTAATATGTTTAATTATTTAAAAGATTATTTTACGAATAAACTAGTCGTGGGGGCCACCCATCATGGATATGCATAATATAATATATGAAAGTAAAACATGTGAAAATTATTTATACAATGCATTAAAATTTCACAACAAAATACGTATATTTAAATATTGTAAATATACATAGTAATTCTCTGTTAATGAATTGCTGAAGATTCAATTTCGACAAATTATATAAAATGCCAAACTACTCAAGTAGTACCTAACTATGTAAAAGAAACATCCTTATGATCCTATAAACTAACAATTTACTGCATCGAATTAAGCTTCTTGTTTCCAATATATCTCTGACTTGAAATTTGAATGAAATACAAGGTCATGAAAAATCGAAGAATATGGAAAACATGATTACAAATATCTCGACAACTAATAATTCTATTGACTTTATTTTTTATGCAAAATTTGTATTGTTTTATTGCCTTTATGTCCACTCCTTAAAATAAAAAATATCGATAATTGTCATGTACCTTTCATCAGATTGAATTTTTTGAGAGTCCGAAAAAAAATTCTGAATAATTGAGGTTACTAATATTAAATAAGCTTCGTTCCATTCTTACATACTAACTACATACAAAATTTCAAGTCTCTATCTCAGTTTGTTTGTGAGTAGAGCATTTACAGACACACAGGCAGACTAACAGACAGAAAGACGGATGGCAATTTTTTTTTCTAAAAATATGTTTTTCGAAATCTGCAGTGTGTAAAACGTGTAATTCCCTCAAAAAGTTTTTTCGATTTTCAAAAACGGTTTCCAGACTTACTCTATACTACGTATGATGGGTAAGTAAAATTATTTATTTCATTAATTTGCTTTTGGAAACAACCATGATTTTTTAAATAAAAACATATGACGGAACAAAATTTTCACCTTGTTTTAAGCAGAAAATATGTACTATGATTTTTAAAACGTTCAGTTTTACTTAAAGTAATCAAATAGAGATGTTAATATTTAATTTTATTTAATATATCTTAGTACTTTCATGACTTAATCAGGCTCTTCATCAGAAAATATTTTCACAAGTAATAATAATAAAAATAATAAAAAAATAGTTGTAAAAATATTTTCTGAGTTTTAAAGTTCATATTGTATATCTTGTATCATAATTTTTTATTTCTTGTAGCAAAGTAATATTATTACCATATAAATTATTATTATTATTATTAATACTAATAGATATAATAATAATATTATTACATTATATCTATCAGTATTAACAGATACAATATTTTATATATCTTAGTACTGTCAAGTCTTAATTATGCTCTTTATCAGAGAATATTAACACAAGTAATATTAATTAAAATAATCAAAAAATAGTTGTTAAAATATTCTCTGAATTTTAAAGTTCATATTGTTTATTTTGTGTCATAATTTTTTTAATTCTTGTAACAATATAACAATAATAATAAAACAATCATAGTAATAATAATAATTGAATAACGATCAATCTTTTAACTATCCTGCCCCTATGCCTCCCTCGATTAAAATCAAATCAGTTCTGCACTCAAAATAAAACTTCTAAAAAAATTCGTTCCAGATGTTCATCCCCTTCCCGCCCCTGCAAAAGTTGTTGAAACGTATAGGGGTGAAACAAAAGGAAACATGCAGAATATCGCACGTGATGACGTGTCCTTATGACAGTTCGTGATTGATTCCGTGTTGGTAGGAATTCAGATTTTACCAAACGCGTGACATACTTTTTCAAGTCCCCCTCCAAATTCTGACATCTTCCAACTTAGGGTTTTGGAACAGCTGTGGCTGTGCCGACTGCAGTCAGTCATAGGTCTTTGTATTTTCCAAAAACGCATGAATGATGTTTTTGTTTTCTGTTGTATTTATTACCTGACTCGTTAATTTATGTTTTCCTTCAGTTTTTGTCACGCGTATGGGGGCGCTTTCGAGTAAACAGGAGTATGTCTACCATTTGTTATTGTGTGGGGTGTATCACTGTAATATGTAAAGTATGTGAAATTTGTGGGGTTGGGTGTTATAAATATGACCGAACTGGTTACAGCGTAACAGACATTTTGCGAGGTGAGAAAGAATTATTAGCTAAAATTTTTGTTATATTGTTGTGCATCTGGAAAATGGGGTCTGGCGGGGAAGGGGGGGGGACAGAAAATGTTTGAAAGGAAAAGGGACCACGGACCCAGTACTCAACACTGTAAAACTTTTTCTAACTCATTTTTAAATCTAAAAGCATTAATTTCGCCAGTAGAAACGATTTTGAATTAAATGGTGTTTTCCATTTTTTACCTATTATTGCTAGTGCAGAAAGTAATTACACAGTATCAACTTTTTCGGTTCCTGGGTCCCCATTCGGAGACCTCTGTTCTTTTACTTATAATAACTAAAATGGTTGATTTTTTTTTTTTTTTTTTTTTTGTATTTTTACATCAATAAAAACTTCTTATTAGCTGAATGTTTTTTTGCGTTAAAAGCAAACAAACAAAGGCCTGCATCCAAGTTGAATCCCTCTTAAAATAACTGCCATTTTCATCTGAGTTTGAAAAATGCATAAAAATATCCAGAAGACAGCGTAAGTAAAAAAGCGATAAATTTTTATAAGTATTTAATTTATTATTTTTTTCAATATATATAGATATATTGATATAGATATATTTTTTCTTTTAAGAATTTGTAGATTATTTACTTGTTTAAGGGTGTATTTCGATTCAAACTGCTTATTTTCCGATTTATTTTTGAATTCATTTTTACTCTCAAATACACCAAACTTTCAAAATCTCTTATTTGGAAAGTATACAAGGTGCCATGATTGTCGATTCTTTGATAAATGCAGAAAATATTGCAAAAAAAAAAAAAAAAAACAATCAAAAACGGCATTTCGAACTGTATTTTCCCAAGTGTGTGATCTGAGAACGAAAAAAAGGGGTCATACTGATAAGGTAGTAATTGTTCATAACTCAAATTCTAATGAATTTAGCGTTAAAAGACATCACACGGCACCTCACACGTCTTTTCAAGAATCCCCTCAGCAAGTTTCATGTTTCTACTTTCAAAAATAAGTCTGGAAATGTATCGGAAAATTTCGAGCTGTTGAAGGTGGAAAAGCGTTTTTTCGAATACACCCTTAAAGCTCTAAAATTTGTGATTGCATTAAGTTAAGTTAATGGTTATTAAATTAATGTTTAAAGAAGCTTTATAGTTTTAGATCCCTATTTCCGAACCTAAATTAGTAAGCGCCTAAAGGGTTCATTTCAGAAGAGATATTTTCCCTGTCATTTACAATGTCATTTTGTTTGGAAAAAGACGATGAATAAGTATTTGTATTATTATTTTAATTTTGAAACTTAAGAGTTTAAAATACACAAAATAATCGCATATTTCTTAAAATTTTTCGCTACTGAATATTAATGTAGAATTATTCATTATTACTGATTTTTTCCCCCTTCTATTTGACTTTAGAGCATGAAATTTTAGTCAACTTGTATTATTTGAAATCTTAGATATAGAAGCATGTCATTCTAAGATCAAAATTGTAATTATGTTTGAGCACCATTAATGCAAAGGTAAGGAATGGAGATTCACATATGTGGGCCTCCGAATATATATGGGTCACGGATAGCGCCAAAATCATTTACTTATGACTTCAATGCCCGGGACTGTAAATAGAAAAGGAAAAAAAAAAAAAAAATGAGAAATTGAAACCGGACAAATTTAACAGAAAAATTAGACAGATTAAAGATATTGAAAATCGGTTAGTGGGTGGGTGGTGCTCTAAAACTAGCGAATTTCCCCGCCTTCATCCCGAATATATGTCTCGAACGGCGGTTGGGGGTGGGTGGGTCATTAGCGATACACACACTTGGGCTGCTTTAGAATTGGCAACAATATTTTAAAAGATAACCAGTGTTGCGAGGGGGCTACTTTTTTAAAATTCAGATTTCTTGATTGGCACCACTTTTTTGAAACGGTAAATAACCTTTTGTTTTCATCTTAATTATCATGTCGTTGAATAAGTCAACTTTTATCATTTGAAAAAAAGTGGTGCCAATCAAGAATCTGAATTTTAAAAAAGTAGCCCATCTGGCAACACTGAAGATAATTTAGAAATGTGAAATGTTTCGTGTAAATAGTTTGTTACTTTATACTGTTAGGCAATATTATTACTTCGAAATTTCAAATAGGGCGTAATTCCCGCCAATCTATACATATAATAAAACAGTAGGACCCGGTGTGTCTGTACATTGAAGATAATTGACAAAAATGGAGTCAGGGCGATAAAAGAAAACCAATGAAACACAAAAAAAATTTTTTTGAATTTTTTGTCTGTCTGTCTGTCTGTCTGTTTGTTCGAGGTTATCTTCGTAACTACTGAATGGATTTTTATGCGGTTTTCACTAATGAAGAATGCACACTCCCGGGCAGTGTATAGGCTTTGTTTCATCAAAATCGGACAACAGACAAAAAAGTAACAAAAAGAAACAAAAGAAACTATTAGGTGCGCTGCTCACGTTTTTTAGTACATAACGTTTTTTAGTACATATAAAATCCAATAGATGTCACTGTGCGATTTTAAAACGCGCTATCGTTATGTTTTCGCCAGTCTACTTAAGTATGAGAAAGTTTCAAGCTGGCTGTCGTTCCATGTGGTTTAGTCGGTAGAACGTCAGTGCGCCATACTGATGGCCCGGGTTCGATTCCCAGCATGGAATTTTTTTTCACTATGTTGGCATTAACGCCTATAAGCAATTAAAAGAATTTGAAATATTGTATTCAAGGCGAATTTTCTCTCTGGGAAAATTTCCTTGCATTAATATGTCAGTGTAATTTTTTTTTCGATTTAATTTTTTTTTTCGAAACTTTGTTTTTCTTAAAAAATTACAGTAAATATTTGATATTTCCCAACGTTTTTTGAATGATCGACTTGCTTTTTTTTTTTTTTTAATGTATGTCTGAACCTTATCTAACTACTTCTTCAAGATTTCTTTAGATAAACCGACCAGCGTAGCGGGCGAAGGCCGCTAGTTATAGGATAAAATTCACAAAACTCACTATGGAAGTGATTTAGAATTGAATGTTGTTTTCTATTATTCGCATCTCATTGCAAGAGCAAAAAGAAAATATACCATGCCAAAAAAGGTAGGAAGACATATTTTAAAAAAATTGTGATTACCTTAAATACACAAGGCTATGCAGGCAACTGTCCCTACTTTCACCCCTCGATTTAGGGTATCTCTCAAGGGCAGATATCAGTTTTTAATTAAAATGTAGTCAAATGATAGACAGAGCCCCAAATTGACCAAAATTCTTCTTTTCCAGATTTAAAAGGGCTCCCTTCCCCCCCCCCCCCCCTTCTACTTCCTTCCTCATGCTACTGTGAAAGTACCAGTATTTCATCATCAAAAAAGCTAATGATTAAAATTTTATACACTGTAAAAAAAATTAAATAAATAAATAAAATAATAATAATAATTTCACGGCAAAAACTGCTATCAGCAACATTGCCAGCAGTTTTTGCCTCAAAAATCGCTATAAACATGAATGTAATAAGAAAATTTACAAATAATTTCACTACAAATTTGCACATCAAAAACTACTGGCAACATTGCTGTCAGTAATTTTTAAAAGAATTTAAGGGATTTTTTTTTTTTTTTTTTTTTTTTTTTTTATAGTGTAGTTACAACTTAGTTGAGCATTGTTTTCTGCTTAAGCTTTTGTCCAACCATGGCAACTGGTATTAGGAAAAATTAGTGAATCTCTGTTAGAGAGAGTCTACATATTAAAATAACGCATGTCGCCTTTCAAATTCAAATTTAACTTTATCCTAAATAAGAAAATCCTGTAAATACGGACAAAGTAATCTCATATATATTTAATAAATATTATTGATAACACACATGCACAAAATATGTAGTATCTACTCATAAATAACAATATTCCATCTTAATTTTAAGCCAGGAAAGAAAAACGGAAGGTAAAATGTCTTTTATCTATTTTTATACCGAATGCTTCCAAAAAGTTACGTTAAACTTCCACAAGCAATCACGATGTAATTTAAAAGTCCCCAAATATTTACTACGTGCAATAATTATAGCATTGATACATATATTAATTTCTTTATCTAAGTGACCAGTTTTTGAAGTTGTCATGTTCCAAATTACCCAATTTATAGTTAAAACTTGAAAAAAAAATTGCTTTAATATATATATATATATATATATATATATATATACATATTACAGTGGCGCAGCCAGAATTCGGCTCTGGGGGGGGGGGGGGGATATAGTTGCTTAGATAACAAAGTCGCCATCTATCTCTCTCTCTCTCTCTCTATATATATATATATATATATATATATATATATATATATATAGAGTTAACTAATTTATATATATATATATATATATAAATTAGTTAACGAGTTATAAGTGATTTTGATCGTATGGCAGCCATCTTCTCTTCTTTTTTATCACTATCACGTCGTAAATTCGTTTCAAATCATCCACTGTGAGTATCGTCTTCTGAAAGATCTTTTCAAATAAGGAAGAACATTTCTCACTTACATAGCTTTTTAAAGCTATCGTTCAGTTAAAAAAAAGATGCTCATGCTCAATAGATGGCGCGGACTTTCACACTTCTCGACGGGGGGTGGAGCGATAATTTTCATGTTTTGGTAATCCTACTTTTTTGTTAACTACAAATTTTTTATATATGACCCCTTATATTTCCCTTGTAGTGCAGGAGAAAAGGGGTGGGCTCGGCTGATCTTTATCTGCTGCGAAGAAGGGATCTTCATGTTCAAACTGATTATAGTGAGTTAATTTTTTCTTAGGATCTGCATGGCAGATTCGAATGCAATACTCATATTGTCACTGTATAGTTCTGAAAGCAGTCTTTTGAAATTTACCTGTTTACCTACAAAGACATAATTTTAAAACACATTTTTTAATCGTTATAGATCCTAATTATGATATTTTTTATAGTTACTTTAATTTTTTTTTTCTAAACTATATTAATTTCTTTAATGTATTGGATTGCTTGAGGACATACAGATTTAAATATGATGTAAAATTACTGTATATGATACAGCAATCGAAAAAAAAAAAAATAGTATATACCATTCAATTGTAATCTCTGTTATTTATGTAAGCAGGGCCGGCGCTAGACATTTTGCCGCCTGAGGCGAGCTTTGTTTTGCCGCCCCTATGATATTATTTTTTTTCTTTTTACCACTACTCAAACTTTTTTAAAAATAAGTAAATTAGTATAATAACTATAATTTATTTACATGCATATAAAATGCATTATAAAATATATTTATATTTAACGAATTTAAAATAATTAAACTGCTTTATTTATTTTATTTTATTTTTGCATATTTTTAAAAATAACAACAGCTACTTTGAAATTAAATTAATAAATAATATTATACTAGTATATAAAAAAAGGCCAGAAAGTCTCATGTAAAGAATAACAGTAATACTTCAAAATCTCTTTTACCTTGTTTTTCATTTCGAAAAATCAAGCACGTTATGGATATTAGAAAAAAAATTGTTACAATAGGTAAAGAGTGTTTAAAAAAATATATATTACTGAGACAAAATATGTTAAACATTTAAAATAAATCACATTGCGTATAATATTTGTGTATGAATTTAAAACAGAAAAAGAAAAATAATTATTTAGTATAACAAGTTATTTATCTTTTGAAAATTGCATAACACAAAATCGCATATTGATAATATTAATAAGAAAACAGCTACTAAAAATAAGACAAAAGTTTAGAGACGAGAGTAATTTCTCTTGATTTAGCTTCGACGAAATCACACATTATCATGTCAAAATTAATATTATAAAATGAAAAAATATAAATAAATAAATAAATTTAGCGCAAACTTCGCAATATATTATTGATATTAAATAGAAAAATGATGATAGACAGAGAAAATTACCTAATTATTTCAAATGAAACACTAACAATTAAAACAATAAAAATATTATTTTCAAACACACAACTATCAACAATGAAATATTTAATTCAATAATAAATTCACCTTGATTCTTTTTTTTTAATTTGTGAAAATCGTTTGCTATATCACGCTAATCAATATAGAAAACAATTAGATTTTCATTTACAAAAATAATTTAATCACAGCTAATCTGATGGGCGCTGCGTTTCCGGGCACCTAAAAAAATTGCACAAAACGCAAAATCGCAAGAAAAATAGCAAAATATTTTTAAAAAATCGATCCATAAGTTCTTATTAAACGTTATAGTAAAGAGAACAAAATGTACTATATTGGATTGGAAGATTGAAACTGAATTTTTTTTACTAATGCGAAAAAATCGCAGCGAATCGCGAAAGAAAATAAAAAGGGGGGGGGGGGGGCACTAAAAATAGTATATAAAGAATTGTTAAAATTTCAAAAATTGTAGACAGTAAAATTTATTTAAGATTAAAAAAGAATTTCTTTTGTAAAGTCAAAAAACATCCACAGAAAAAAAAAAAAAAAAAAAAAAAAAAAAAAAAAAAAAAACATAAAAAAATTTACAAAAATTTGAAATTTGCTCAACGAGTTTCGATTAAATTTATCTGAAACGAGGACAAATTTTAGTACATTAGATTAAAAGATTATAACAGGATTATTTTTTAATAACGTTAAAAAATTGCTTCAAAACTAAAAAAAAAAAAAAAAAAAAAAAAAGTAAAAGTTGCTAAAGATTAAAAAGTTGCAGAAAAACAAAATTTATTACAATGCTTTAACCTATTCTAAAAGGAATTTTTTCACAAATAAATTCACAGTTGAAGTTAATAACAAAATTCCTGTTACGAATGTCAAAAACTCATGTTGAAAATTGCATTAAAAGTCGCGAAAAAATCAAAAATTGCGGATAAATAAACGTAATGTATTACACTGAAAATCGATACAAAGTTTTATAAAATTTACAACAAAATTTCCTATAATTAGGCTAAAATTAAAAAAAAAAAAAAAAAAGGTTGTGTAACGAATGTCAAAAACTTGCAGCAGAACGCAAAAGAAAAAATAAATAACAATCGCGAATAATCGTATTGAAAATGCCATTTAAAATAACTAAATATTCAAAAATCGCGGAGGATAAATTTTAATATATTTAGCTAAATTTTTTAGCGTAGAATTCCTTTCAAGAAAGTCAAACAAGTAGGTGAATGTGATATCAGATCGCACTGGGGGTTTCGTTTAATATCTCTTTCAAAAAACGTTATCCTTATTCTTACTACGTGTTATAAAGTTTAAAGCGATTGATTCTTTAGGGTTCCCAAACTTATTAAAATTTAGAAAATAACTCCTAGTCGGACGACCCTCTCCTCCCCGTGAATTTTTCCAGCGAATGAAATAACATCCTCATGCGGAAGTACCACAGTATTTGAAAAATCAATAATTAAAAAAAAAATTGTACTGCAATTATCAAATCCTAATAATAATAATAAAATATATGGGTCATTCCACAAGAATCTGGTAACTTTAGAGGTGAATTTGACATGCACTATTTTTACCTCAAATTTCAATTATTTTTATAATATCAATGAATAATAAGTTAATTTTGTTATATTTGCAGAGCAACACTCAAATATCTGAATATTTTTGGAAAAATGGATCTTTTTTAAAAATTAGATTCTAGGGGATTGATTCAAACTTTTTATTAATAACTATTAATAATTATCCAAAGGATTAATAAAAACATTTTTAATACATATTTTTTATATTAATCATCTTTAACTAATACATGTTTTATCACTTATTTTGATAACACCAATTAAATTTTTAAAGCTTTGAATAAAACTTTTTTAAACAAGTCATAACTTTAAAATCAAAGCAAACAGTAACAGTAAATGTTTTTCTCAAACAAATAGTTTTATTAAATGTATAAGTGATTCTATTACGTTTGGTACTTGAAATAGGTATAGGTAATTTTTCCAATACCTGCTGAAACGAAATTTTATCTGTATCATTTTCATCTAATAGAAATAAGGTTTTTTTATCATTATATTTTTTTAGTGATATCACAGCCAACTTCTCACTACTTTTTACTTACCCATCATACGTAGTATAGGGTAAGTCTTGCAATCGTTTTGAAAATCGAAAAAAAATTATTGACGGATTTACACGTTTCAGATACTGGAGATTCCGAAAAACATTTTTTAGAAAAAAAAAAAATTGCCGTCCGTCTGTCTGTCTGTCAGTCTGTCTGTCTGTAACCGCTCTATCTCCCGAAAAAATTGAGATAGAGACTTGAAATTTTGTATGTACTTAGTATGTAAGAATGGGACGAAGCCTATTTAATATCAGTAACCTCGATAATCCGAAATTATTTTTTTCGGACTCTTGAAAAATTCATTCTGATGAAACGTACATAAAAATTTTCGAAATTTTTTATTTTAAGGAGTGGATATAAAAGGCAATAAAATAACACAAATTTTGCATAAAGAACGAAGTCGATCGGATTATTAGTTGCTGAGATACGTGTAATCCTGTTTTTCACATTCTTCGATTTTTCATGACCCTGTATTTCATTCAAATTTGAATTCAAAGATATATTTTAATTGGAAATGAGCCGCTACATCCGATGCAGTAATTTGCTAGTTAATATGATTATTATTTTTGGAGTTATAAGGGTGTTTCTATTATGCAATCCGGTATTACTTGAGTATTTTGGCGTTTTATATAATTTGTCGAAATCGGCTCAGCAGCACTTCATTAATAAATCATTACTATGCATATTAAAACTATTTAAATATGCGTTAAAATTTTATTTTGAAACTGCAATGCATTTTATAAATAAGTTACACATGTTTTATTTTCATATTTTATATTATGCATATGTATGATGGGTAAGTATTACGGTGGCCTCCAACGACTAATTTACTTACCATCATACGTAGTATAGGGTAAGTTTTGCAATCGTTTTGAAAATCTAAAAAATTTTTTGACGGATTTACACGTTTTCGACACTGGAGATTTCGAAAAACATATTTTTAGAAAAAAAAAATTTGCCGTCCGTCTGTCCATCTGCCTGTAAACGCTCTATCTCCCGAACGAATTGAGATAGAGACTTGGAATTTTGTATGTACTTAATATGTAAATATGGGACGAAGCCTATTTAATATCAGTAACCTCGATTACCCGGAACTGTTTTTTTCGGACTCTCGAAAAATTCGTTCTGATGAAAGGTATATAAAAATTTTCGAATTTTTTTATTTTAAGGGATGACCGTAAAAGGCAATAAAATAACACAAATTTTGCATAAAAAACGAAGTTAATCGAATTATTAGTTGCCGAGATATCTGTAATCCTGTTTTCCACATTCTTTGATTTTTCATGACCCTGTATTTCATTCAAATTTCAATGAAAAGGTATATTTTAATTGGTAATGAGATGCTTAATCCGACGCAATAAACTGTTAGTTGATAAAATTATTATTTTTGGAGTTATAAGGATGTTTCTTTTTCGTAATTCAGTACTAGAGTAGTTAGGCGTGTTGTATAATTTATCAAAAGAGATTCATCAGCAACTCATTAATACAGCATTACTATGAACAATAAAAATATAAATACACGTTTAAATTTTGTTTTGGAATTGCAATCCATTTTATAAATAGTTTTCAAATGTATTATTTTCATATATTATATATGCATATATATGATGGGCAAGTATTACGGTGGTCCCCAACGACTAGTTTTAACAAGCGAACAAATTGCGACAGTTGTACAGTTTTCGGTACTGAAAATTGTAAACTTCTAAGCATCGCACATTTTCCTTTCTTACACTGTCGTATAGGAAGAAAATTTACTTTTAAATTCAATTTCTTTGAAATCTGTATCTCAATTTGTTTTTTAGTTTTTAATACTTTTTTGTCATTGTGACAATAGAAGTACGTCAGATAAGTCACAGATATATCTATTTCTCTCCAAAAACAACAGCCATTTTCTAAAAGATAGAAAAGGGAAAAAATTAGTTAAATATCTATATAAAAAATCTATTTAAAATATTCACATTTTTTATCTCAATCGTTCATGGACCCCTTACCAGCAACCCGTGTGACGAATTTCGTAGCCCTGAACGCGCACAGATTTGAATAGTATAGATCAGTAATTAATTAATGCATAAGCGAATTTGTAAAAAAAAAAAAAAAAAAAAAAAAAAAAAAAAAAAAAAAAAAATGTAAAATTATTATAGAAATGATGTGAACTAGCATTCATTAATGCGTTTAATTGTCTTTTGAGTATACGTCAGTTCCCTGGGAGTTTTTCATCTGAAAAACTGCCAGGGGACTGATACCAGGGGACTGACGTATTCACTATAAAACACAAAAAATCTACTTATTGGAACCAAGTACCATATTATTCTATTTTAATATTAAATATAGCAATAAAAAGATGTTAAATTAAGCACACATTAATAATAATTATTTATAAATTATTAAATTATTACTTACCAGGGGACTGATAAATTGAGTGTTTGAAATCTGTTTGTCGACACAAGAATGGCAACAAACATTAAATAAAAATGGCTGATGGATAAATATCATTCGTCACTGCCATCTTTATATTATAAATAAATATGAAAAAGACAATTCAGTTATCAACAATGGATAATATCAGAAATTTTCGGAATTTAACATGCGCCAGGGGACTGATGCGCAAAGTAGGGGTACACATCGAAATATTAAAAATAATAATAATAAATAAATAAAATAAAATAAAATTTTTGTTGTTTACCAAAAATTTAGCCTTGGGAAATTTTGTTGCCAAATAATATGCCACGACAATGGGTATTGAAATATATATATATATATATATATATATATATATATATATATATATATAAAAAAAAAAAAAAAGAAAGAAAAAGAAAAAGAAAAAAAAACTTTTGTTGTTTACACAAAATTTAGCTTTGAGAAATTTTATTAGAAAACTTGGTTTTTCCAGCTTGACATTATTATAAACAATTGAAAAAGAAATCTTCTACCCGATTTTTGGAGATGTAAAATGTTTATTTTCCCTGGACTGCATACAACAACCGTAAAATCTTTGAAAATGAAATCTCTATATACGAATTCAGGGATGATGCCAAAATGCATGTTTTGCATGGGTGCAACAAAGGAAGTTTTTGGTCCTGAAACATATAATTTACTACTACCAATATATAAAGTATTCTTTTAAACAAGGCTGTGGTAACAAGTTTCGAGATATTAAGAAAAAAAAGAAAAAAAGAAAGAAAGAAAGGTACTTTTTTTGGGGGGGGGAGGGAGAGGTTGGCTATCAAAAATTTTCCTCAAGAATTTATTGGAAAAAAAATTTTCCATGTTAGTATCAATATAAATAAGTAAAAAAGTAAACTCTTCTGCCGGTTTTTTTTTTTTTTTTTTTTTTTTTTTTTTTAAGATAGCCGCATTTTTATGGTATAAATTCCCCTTTGACAGAAAAGTCTGCCAAAGTTAGTGTTTTGAACTGAATTTCAAGACGCAACAGCGCCGGAGAGGAATAAACTGCCACCCTGAGACAAAAATTTCGTGTAACTCAAGATATAATTTATATATTGGAAAATGAAAAAAAAAAAAAAAAAAAAAAAAAAAAAAAAAAAAAAAAAAGAAAGAAAGAAAAATAAAAAAAGAAAAAAAAATCCGATTACACAGCAGTTTAATAATCATCCCTGCAAGTATCATGCTTTTAAGTTTAAAAATGAGCAAGGAATTTTCAAGTTAGGTTGTTTTTCTTTTGAGAATGAATTTTATATTTGTCTACAAAATTAAGAAAGGTTATTTACAAAGCCTAAAAACTAACAATAATAATAATAGTAGGCAGCAATATATTTTTGCTCATTTTATATACTTTGTATTATAAAATTAACTTATAGCAAGTATAATTTTCCCTCATTGGATTTAAATTTAGTTTAAAAAAGTCATTTACAGTTAAAAAGTAAAAATTTATCATTTTTTATGCTAGAAGTGTTGAAATTATCTTATGATTTAATATCTAATATTATTATTTTTTCATTTTTTTTTTTCCAAGAGAAATTTTATGACACAAATGTCAACGTGCATAACCATTTTGCTAAAATGTAGAACAATGAATTTCACATTTGTCTACGGAATTAATAAAGTTGTTTACAAAGCCTAAAAATTAACAACAACAATAATAATAATAATAACATAATCAAAATCAAGAAAATGTATTTTTTCTTTTAAATTTGTACTTGCAAAGGCTTTAATTTTTTTTTAAGTTCAATGTTTAGAAATAAATTATTATATTTCTATGTAGAGGGTAAAATTTATATTAAAATAACCCGTATTTTATTTTTAAATACTTAATTTTCATAACTTAATTCTCAAGTGTCTCTTGTCTTCTTTTTTCTTTTCTTTTTTTTTTTTTTTTTTTTTATATTGGGTGCACACCAATTTTATTTTTAATCCGCTATCATCCTAAATAAACATTAATGTTTAGTTGAATACCGCATTTTCAGCGCAAAATTAAACCAATGTCAAAAATCACTTTCCATGCATTTCCTTGCTGATTTCATAATTCAATTAATGCAATCAATTCAATTTTTGCAATGCAATCCATTGATTCAAAATACGAAAAGAATCATTCAAAGTTTAATTAACTTATTAATCCTTTTAAAAAGTTTAACTTTTCGTACAAAATTTGATCCATTGAACTGAAAAACGACTAAATAAATATACTGAAAACCTCGACTTTTCTTATCTCTCACAAGTTACTAGAATTACACTAAACTGTAACACTTTACTGTAGGAAAACCATTCTACGCTTATCAGCTAGAGGGAGGGAGAAATAGGGTGGGAGTAGTCTCCCCCTTGATGCGAAGAGTAAGGGACCATCTCTACCTCTCTCTTGCAAAAAGTCAGTCATGGGGTTTGCTGGAATAAGCAACATTTTGCGTCATTTCTTGTACGGCTTGTCCAAATAAAAAAGCTTTTTTAAAAAACAAAAGGACTTTTTGAACAATATTTTATATAATAAGGTATAAAATATATCCCTTATTGAATTTATTAAAAAATTAATGATAATATATAAAAAAGTAAATACATAAAAACGATAAAACAATCCTTGTTTAATCCACACTGAAAACCTAATAGAACCCGTATCTCCATCTGTTGGTGTCTATTGGAAACATGGAAAATTTTTTTAATTTAAATTTAAAAAAAAGCGGTGATATATTTTATCCAAAAAATTATACCACTTTCAAGAAACGAGTCTTATCTTTTACCAAAAAAAATTTTAAATCAATCACTGCAATAGCAAATGCGTTATAGTGATTTTTAGAATGTATCATAAGCAGTATATGAGAAGGTAATACTGACGGTTACCCTAATGATGTCTACTTGCCTGAATCTAGGAAAAAAAAACGTGACCGGAAAAAAGTGACAAACTACAAAAGCGGAAAAAAGTGACACGGAAAAAAGTTACCGGAAAAAAGGGACAAGGACAAAATGTTACCGGAAAAAAGTAACAAGGCATTGATTTTGGGGATTAATTGTTAATTTTGGAGATTTATTAGTTAAGTTTGAAAGGGGGGCTCAGGGGGAGGCTCTTAATTTAGGTATATGGGTTTTTCGTGCTGAATTAACTGTTTTGGTTCAATTTTTGGATATACGTTCATACTGAAAAGACGCTTGCCTGATTAGTTTTGGGAACGGACGATTACCCCTCCCCTCTCCGCCCTAAATAAGATGAATAGGTTTTTAAGCAGAATTATCCAACGTGTGTCAAATTTTGGACATAGGTTCTTTTTGATAAGGCTTATATATAATATTGTGGTGTCGCGGCCTGAGTTTCTCTTTACTCTGTTTCTCTTTACTGTTCTTTCTTGTACATTACCAGAACATGTCTCTCTTCCAATTACCTTCCTTCCCTCTCTATGCTCAATAATCCCAGTGTCCCCTTCAGCTCATTGCCACTAGACCAGTGCAATCATTTTCTGGTTATGTCCCTTGAGGTCAATAGCAACTATTTTTCTCAGCTTTTGAATGAAGATACTTTCACCCCTGTATACATTTCACAATAAGACTTTGCTATCTATCTTCTGCCACAGTTAAAGTTGTCAGTACATGTCACAGTATATAATGCCTGGAGAATTTTGAGAGTTTAGTGGTAATGTATAGAAGGGGAATGGGGGATAACCTCTCTTAAAATAAATAAATGGCTTTTTCTACGAAGAATTATCCGATTTGCTTCAAATTTTGAATGCAGTTTCATTAAGATAAGGGGTATCCCTGATTAGTTATAGAGTTCTTTTGCTAATTAAAAAGGGGGTAGCGGAGATTAGTCCCTCCTTAAATTAGATAAATTGTTTTTTATGCACAATTATCCGATGTATTTCAAATTTTGGCTATAGGTTCTTTCTCAGAAAGTGAACCCCTGAATAGTTTCAAGGGTTTGTTTATGTATCATCAATAGCTGTTTGCATTTAAAACTGTGTCTTATGTTTCTGCAGTTTTAAATGCAAAATGAATGGAATTTAATTATTATAAGAAAAAAGGTAAAATGTGTTATAATGTTTTCTGACATAATTGTTTTCAATCATTAAATTAAAAAATAAAGAAAAGTTGTTTATATTTGTTATTTGCGTTCAGTTGCATTCAACTCGCTTTTTTATGTTACTTGGTTATTTTTCCGGCAAACCTTTACCGAGAAATCCAATGATCGACAAATTTCCTAATAGACTAGCCGCTCGTGATATCTACTGGACATCCCCCTCCGTCGAATGGGGAAAGCAAGCTTCTTTCCCCGAAAAGATTCCCTGAATGGACGGCTGCATCCCTTCGTATTTTAACTACATTCATTAGCTTATACGCCTTATCATAATGATCTTACATCCAAAATTTGAAGCAAATCGGATAATTCTGCGTAAAAGCCATTTATGTAATTTAAGGGGGGTTATCCCAGTTCCCCCCTTTATATTTAGCCATTAAGCCCTTATGACTATTTAAGGATCCACTTTATGAGAAAGAATCTATATCGAAAATTTGAAATACATCGAATAATTATGCGTAAAAAAGAACAATTTATCTAATTTAAGGGGGGATAATCGTCCGTTTCTCTATTTATACTCAGCAAAAGAATCTCATAACTAATCAGGGATACGCCTTATCATAAAGAACGTACATCCAAAATTTTAAGCAAATCGGATAATTCTGCATAAAAAGTTATTTATTTAATTTAAGGGGGGGGGTCCTCTGTTTTTGCCTTTATACTTAGCCATTAAACACTTAAAACTATTCAGGGACTCACCTTATCAGAAAGACCCTATATTTAAAATTTGAAATACATCGGATAATTCTGCATAAAAACCGAATTTATATAATTTGAGGGAGAGATAATTGCTTACCCCCCTTTATAATAAGCAAAAGAACCTCCTAACTAATCAGAGATACGTTTTATCATAATGAACCTATGTCCAAAATTCGAAGCAAATCGGATAATTCTGCATAAAAAACTTTATTTAATTTAAGAGAGGTTATCCCTCGCCCCCCCCCTCTTCTTTATATTTAGCCATTAAACTCTTAAAACTATTCAGGAATTCACCTTATCAGAAAGAACCTATATTTAAAATTTGAAATACATCTGATAATTCTGCAAAAAAAAAACGATTTATCTAATTTGAGTGGGAGGTAATTGCCCATCCCTCCTGTATAATAAGCAAAAGAACCCCATAACTAATCAGAGATACGTTTTATCATAATGAGCCTATGTCCAAAACCTATGTCGAAGCAAATCGGATAATTCTGCGTAAAAAGCCATTTATTTAATTTAAGAGGGATTATCCCCCGTTCCCCCATCCCTTTATACTTAGCCATTAACTCTTAAAACTATTCAGGAATTCCCCTTATCAGAAAGAAAAATATTTAAAATTTCAAATACATCGGATAATTCTGCATAAAAACCGATTTATCTAATTTTAGTGTTGGGGGGGAGGTAATTGCCTATCCTCCCTTTATAATAAGCAAAAGAACCCCATAACTAATCAGATATACGTCTTATCATAATGAACCTACGTCCAAAATTCCAAGCAAATCGGACAACTCGGCGTAAAAAAACTATTAATTTAATATGAAAGATTACCCCTTCCATCTTTTTTCATAATCATTAAACTCCCAAAACTCTTCAGGTATTATATACAATAGATTATCCTTATCAGAAAAAACCTAATCTAAAAAATGACACACGTTTGATAATTCTGCATAAAAACCCGTTTATCTAATGTAGGACGGATGAGGTGTGTGTGTGTGTGTGGGGGGGGGGGGGTAATCACGTCTCCAAAAATTGAACCAAAACAGTTAATTCAACATGAAAAATCCATTTACCTAAATTAAGAGCCTCCCCCCGACCCCCCCTTTCATACTGAATCAATAAATCCCCAAAATCAATTCTTTGTCCCTTTTTTCCGCTTTTGTAGTTTACGTCACTTTTTTTTCCCGATAACTGTTTTTTGGTCACATTTTTTCCGTTTACCCACTTGGCTATTTCAGGCGTTTTTTAAATAAGAATTAATATTATTTAAAAAAAATTGAAGTAGTCCCTTTAAAGTAGTAGAAAGTAGTTAGAAATTTGACGCCCCTTAAATCTCTGCACCTGGTGCGACTGCCCTCTTCGCCTCCCCCCCCCCCTTTCGCAGAGCGCTGTTAATATCTTTCCAGAAACATAAATATAAACAAATTATATACTTTGCAAACATACCTGGATTTTAAGAATGCTTGAAGGAATTCGAAAGATTTAAAAAAATGATTTCTTATATCTATCTTTTTCATAATTTTCTTCTCTGAAGAGGATTTAATATCAGTCTTAGCGAAACGCACAATAAAGGAAACAGCCTTAGCACTACAGCAACTAACAACAGAATTTTTGCGGAATCAAGCCACCCTTCTTCAAATCATGTGAACATGCGTTTTTGTGTTTTTCCTGGAATTTGAGAGCCCAGTGCCGTTTCCAAGAGCAAGAAACAGATGTAACTAATTAAGACCCCCCCCCCCCTCCCAATGGTTCAGTATTGAAAAACCTGAGACGGCATTGACAGCGACAGGAAATGACCATTCCTTTTAGCCTTAGGCTGATTTCCAGTAGTACAAGTGAATGCAGTCTTCATTCAAAACGAGTGACTGGTTTTCGTTAAAAGCTGATATCTTAGCATGTACTTTCCCCATTTTTAAAAGAAAATATATTACTGCCGCTTAAACGAGTCAAACTTTTAAATAAAATTTGATTCAATAAAGCGGCGAATTTCGAGAACAAAACAAAAAAAATTCTAACTTTAGTTTTGTTTTAAATGATTCGGTTCGTAAAAATGGAAATTTCTGCACTTTTGCCATGGGTCTGGGGAGGGTTTTAACCCCCAAACCCCCCCCCCTCCTCGCTGCGCCACTGCATATTAATAAGTAACACATTTAAAACATTTCATTAAAAAAATGTTTCTGGGAATCTGTGGCCCCTAAAACGTGTAAATTCGTCTAAAACCGGAAATCAAATATTTTCACGAATCCAATACTTTTTTCTTATAGAGATAGAAGAAAGTGGAATGTAATTTAAAAATAATTTTTATTTACAAAAGACACATTAAATTATAACCTCTATTAAATTTTGTCAATTTGTTAATAAATTGTGAAGTAATTGTATTACTTGAAGTTTAAAATATAGTAGTAAGTAATATACATCTACACATACTGCAATTGTTATAAAAAGAAAATATTAAAAAAAAGTACAAATGGATATTTTAATAAATCATGATTGCCTTCCTCAGAAAAGAATCACATATCTCTTTAAGAGATATCAGCGGTAACAAAAGAAATCATATCCTCGAATGAATAAGAAAATTCCTTCATGATATCAATTCAGAAAAAAAAAATAAAAATAAAAATAAATAAATAAACCCTTGATCGTAAAAATGGAATTAACACCGAAAATTGCCTAAATGAGGGGAAAACTAAATTTCGAAAGTCAATCATAAAACTACTATAACACAATAAAATTAAAAATCTTAAAAAGAAATCCACAAAAGAATTATTAAAATTGTACAATGAATTTTCTCATTTCACTTTACAATTTCTTATCTCAGAAGTAACGGAATTTTTTGAAGTATACATAATACTGATATATGTCTACGCGCACTCTATGTGATAGAGGAAATAAACCCCAAAACAATATTTCAATAAATCCTGAATTCTCCAGCACAAAAGATTCACACATTCCTTTAACAGATATCAGCGATAACATAAAAGTCATATCCACTAATGAGTAACAAAATTCCATCTTCATATCAATCCAGAAAAGAAAGGAAAAGAATGAAAGAAAGGAACTGACGATAAAATTCAATTTACTTCAACTTACACCAAAAGCTAATATAAGAGAGGAAAACTAGATTTCCAAAACCAATAGCAAAATTACAATAACGCCCTGATGTAATATACCCTGAAAAAAAATTCCGCAGAAGATCAAATCAAAACCTCCAACTGCTTCCGTTATTCGCCTTTGAAAAAACTACCTCTTGCCGTGCAAAGAAAGAATTTGGAAGAAAAGTTACCTGATACACATATGAGAATCAAGCAACAAAAGACAAAGGCCGTCAGAAAATCACCGAACAACCATTAAGACACAAAGGATTTGCCTCTGTAATACGCGTAGAAAGGCACGGCAGAAAAATTCCCGAAACTCCAGTAGGGGGTCATTAGTAGAGCTGTGATGTATGAAAAAAAAAAATAGTTCTTTTGATGAAAAGGAAGAGAGTTGATACGAGTGAAATAATTCTTGCCGTTTTTTCCCACATTAGAAAAGAAAGAATGAGCAGTATATTTGCAAAATAAAACTGATAGTAATTGTCCGACAATTATTACACTTTCTGAGAATTTCGTGTGATTTATTTATTTAACTGATACCAGTATTTTTATTCATAACCACTTAACTTAGTCGATTAAATTATTTTTATAAAGTATAAGTTTATGTTTCTTTATGAACTAATTTCAATATCCATTTATTTGGCACAGATCAAAATAATTTTTTAGAGCGGTTCTAGCGTTAAATAATACTAATAATACTACGCACATTTTAATTCTAAAAAGGAAAAATAGTGTGCATAATATATAAAATTGGACAAAGAAGCATTTTTTATAAATCTTGATTGATTTAATATCAAAGAATCACACATATTTTTAATAGATACTAGCAAAAAACATAAAAAAAAACTTAAAAAAAAACATTTCTACTAATGAATAACAGCATTCCTTCTTTATCTCCTACCAAAAAAGTAAAGAAATAAAAAGAAAAATAGGCGATAAAATGCAATTTACTTCCACGGATACCCAAAACTGTCAAAAGAGAGGAAAACTAAATTTCCAAAACCAATCGCAAAATTACAATAACGCCCTCATATAATAAACCCTAAAAAAATCCGCAAAAGATCAAATCAGTAAGACGCTAAAAAAATAAACCTTCAACTGCTTTCATTATTAGCCTTTGAGAATACTACCTCTTGCCGCGAAAAGAAAGAATTTTCGAAGAAGACAAAGACTGTCAGGAAATCATCGAACAACCATTAAGGCACAAAGGATTTGCCGCTTTAATACATGTTGAAAAGCACGGCAGTAAAATTCCCGAAACTCTAGTAGGGGGTCATTAGTAGAGGTGTGTTGTATGAAAAAATAGTTCTTTTGATGAAAAGGCAGAGAGTTGATACGGGTGAAAAAATTCTTGCAGTTTTTTCCAGCTTATAAATGAAAGAATGCGCAGTTTATTTGAAAAATAAAACAGATAGTAATTGTTCTACAGTTATTACACTTTCTGCGAATTTCGTGCGATTTATTAATTTATTTCATATCATTAATCACCTCTTAAGTGAATTGATTAAATTATTTTAATGCAGTATAAATTTAAGTTTTTTTAAATTTTTTTTTGGAAATTTCAATATTTATTTATTTGGCATAGATCAAAATGCTTTTTTATAGCGGTTGTAGTGCTAAATAATACTTATGTCAATCTACACACATTTTAATTCTAAAACGGAATAAAAAGATGCATAATATATAAAATTGGACAAAGAAATGCTTGTATAAATCTTTATTGATTTAGTTTCAAAGAATCACACAAATCTTTAATAGATACCGGCAAAAACATTAAAAAAAAACATTTCTACAAAAAAATAACAGCATTCCTTCTTTCTCTCAACCACCCCTGCCCCCTCTCCTTAAAAAAAAAAAAAAAAAAAAAAAAAAAAGTATTAAAATGCAATTTACTTCCACGGATACCCAAAGCTGTCAAAAGAGAGAAAAACTAAATTTTCAAAAACCAACCGCAAAATTACAATAACGCCCTTATATAATAAACCCTAAAAAAAAATTCCGCAAAAGATCAAATCAGTAAGATCTTTAAAAGAAACCTCGAACTGCTTCCGTTATTACTCTTTGAAAATACTACCTCTTGCTGCAAAAAGGAAAGAATTTGGAAGAAAAGTGACCTAAAACATATATGGCGGAAGAAGACAAAGACTGCCAGAAAATCATCGGACAACCATTAAGGCACAAAGGATTTGCCACTTTAATACATGTAGAAATACATGTAGAATGCATGTAGAAAAAATACTTCTTTTGATAAAAAGGGAGATAACTGATACGTGTGAAAGAATACTTGCAGTGTTTTTCCACATTCGAAAAAAAAGAATGCGCAGTTTTTTTTTTCAAAATAAAACAGATAATTGTCCGATAGTTATTACACTTTCTGTGAATTTCATGTGATTTTTTATTTATACTATACCAGTATTTTTATTCATAACCACTTAAGTTACTTAATAATTGTTACATAATATATAAAATTGGACAAAGAAATACTTGTATAAATCTTTATTGATGTAGTTTCAAAGAATAGATAAATTAAGTAATTTTTATGCAGTATAAATTTAGGTTTTCTGGTTAAACTTTCTAGTTTTTTAAGTTACAAATTTCAATGTCCATTTACTTGGCGCAGATCACAATGATTTTTTATAGCGGTTCTAGTGTTAAATAATACTAATATTAGTTTATGCGCATTTTAATTCTAAAAAGGAAAAAGAAAATATAGATAATGTATTAAATTGAACAAAGAAATATTTGTATAAATCTTGATCGATTTAGTATTAAATATCTCTCAAATCTTTAATAGATACCAACAAAAACATAAAAAACCCATTTTTACTAATGAATAACAGCATTCCTTCTTTATCTCAAACCAAATGAATAAATAAATAAATAAATAAATAAATAATAAAAAAATAGAAATAAAAAGAAAGGAAGAAAAATAGGTGATAAAATGCAATTTACTTCCACTTCACTGACACCGAAAACTGCTAAAATAGAGGAAAACTAAATTTCCAAAGCCGATCGCAAAATTCCAATAATACCCTGATATAATAAACCCTAAAAAAAAATCCTCAAAAGATCAAATCAGTAAGACGGTAAAAAAATAAACCTTCAACTTCTTCCATTATTAGCCTTTGAGAAAACTACCTCTTGCCGCGAAAACGAAAGAATTTTAAAGAAAAGTTACCTGATACATATATGAGAAGACAAAGACTGTCAGAAAATCATCGAACAACCATTAAGGCACAAAGGATTTGTTGCTTTATACACGTAGAAAGGCACAACAGAAAATATCCCGAAACTCCAGTAGGAGGTCATTAGTACAGCTGTGATGTATGAAAAATAGTTCTTTTGAGAAAAAAGGGAGAGAGTTGAGAATGCGCAGTTTATTTGAAAAATAAAAGAGTTAATTGTCCGATAATTCTGAGAAATACCCCTTCTGTGAATTTCATGTGATTTATTTATTTATTTGATACTAGTATTTTTATTCATAACCGTTTAACTTACTTGATTAAATAATTATTATGCAATATAAATTTAGATTTTTTTTTTTTTTATGGAAAAATTTCAATGTCCATTTATTTGACACAGATAAAAATGATTTTTTTTTTTTTTTTTTTTTTTTTTTTATAGCGGTTTTAGTTTTAAATAATACCAATGTCAATCTGTACAAATTGTACTTTTAAAAGGAAAAATATACATATCTATAAAATTAGACAAAAATATTTGTATAAATCTTGATTGCTTCAGCATAAGATTTACACAGATCTTTAATAGCTACGTACAACGATAACATTTAAAAAAGGGGAAAGAAAATCTACAAATGAATAACAACATTCCTTTTTTATTTCAAACCGAAAACGAAAAACAGGTGATACAATGCAATTTACTTCCTTTGACACAGAAAATACCAAAAGATAAGATAATTAAATTTCCATAGTCAATCGAAAAATTACAAAAACGCCCTAATATAGTAAACTCTGAAAAAATTCCGCAAAAGAGCAAATCAGTAGACGCTCACAAGAAACATCTAGCTGCTTCCATTATTAGATTTTGAAAACATTACCTCTTGCCTCGAAAAGAAAGAATTTGGAAGAAAAGTTAGCTGGTGTATATAAGAATCTAGCGGTATAAGACAAAGGCCGTCAAAAAATCTTCAAATAATCATTAAGGTACAATGGATTTGCCGCTGTAATACGTGCACAAAGGCATGACAGAAAAATTTCCGAAATTCCAGTAGGGGGTCATTAG
Organism: Maratus speculifer; assembly: GCA_964019185.1. Taxonomy (NCBI): domain Eukaryota; kingdom Metazoa; phylum Arthropoda; class Arachnida; order Araneae; family Salticidae; genus Maratus; species Maratus speculifer. The sequence goes on along the minus strand of OZ025302.1, from coordinate 245,745,572 downwards.
TAGAGCTGTGATGTATGAAAAAATAGTTCTTTTGATGAAAAAAGAGAAAAATTATACAGGTAAAAAAATTCTTGCAGTTTTTTTTATTTTTTTATTTTATTTTTTTTTTTTTTAAACATTAGAAAAGAAAGAATACGCAGTTATAAATCTTGATTGATTTAGTATCAAAGAATCGCACAAATATTTAATAGATACCAACAAAAACATAAAAGAGAAAAACATTTCTACTTATGAATAATAGCACTCCTTCTTTATCTCAAATCAAAACAATAAAGAAATAAAAAGAAAAGAAGAAAAATAGGCGATAAAATGCAATTTACTTCCATGATCACCCAAACCTGTCAAAAGAGAGGAAATCTAAATTTCCAAAGCCAATCGCAAAAGTACTATAACGCCCTGAAATAATAAACCACCCTTAAAATCCTCAAAAGATCAAATCAGTAGATATTAAAAAGTAATTATTAATTCAATTTGACATTTATTTTATTTTATTTTATTTTATTTATTTTATTTATTTTATTTATTTTATTTTATTTTATTTTATTTATTTATTTATTTTGAGTGGGTAGGGGGAGAGATTAGATTTGGGTTCAGGTCTTGTAAGACTCAACTTTGAGTAAAATTTAGAAAATTCGAAACATTCGCTCCTAACTAACAATATATTTTAATAATAATAGAAAAATTAAAAGTTTTTTATATCTTCCACTTCATCCTGATCTAGACAAGAGCTTCCTTGCATTAAATACTACTTCTTAATGAATTTCCGTTTCTATTTCTTTGCATGAAGGCTTTTAGATAATGGACAAAAAACGAATATAATGGGATAAAGACCACAATAGCAGCCTTCCATATATTCCAAAAATTAATGTAAAAAAAATGTCAACATTTTTTTTTTTGTCTTTAATTTCTTTTTTTTTTCCTTAATGTTTTTTTTTCTTTTTCTTTCACTATTTTATTTTACCTTTAATATTTTACTTCGATTTTCTATTTAGCCTACTAAGTTTTTAGGTGTCTTCGTAATTATATAAATTCCTAACACCTATAGCCCTCGTCTGGTCTGTGCGTCTGTCTGATTATAACAGCGCAAAAGCTATCCAGACGAAGGGTTTGAAATTTAATATATATAATCGCTGCAAAACTTTGTCAAATTATTTAAAACATTATGAAAATCAAATCAAAACTTTAAAAAAGATAGTATTTTTATTCTGTCGAATCCTAGAATTAACTCAGTGATATCCCATGATAGGTAACGATTCTAAGTTGCCACGGTGATTACTTCCTAGTTAAGACGGACTCCTTTTATTTCCATATTGTAGAATTTAATATGCAAAACGGTATTATTTTTTTATACGTGCATTTTTTCATAAAGTTCAGCAATTATTCAACCAGGTTCTGAATCTTTATAAAACTAGTTGTAGACGCATGACGTACGCCATCATTTACCATGCCTGACGTATAATTTCAGACTTTTTCCGACTTTAATCGATTGTCTTTTTCCGACTTTAATCGATTGTACGTTAGGGTGAATCGAAAAATTTTTTTTTTCACAGTGTCAAAACCTACCTATGCGGAAAAGATGTTCTCTTGGATGGAGATTAAGGGAAAAATAATTAAAAAAATTAATTTTAAATTTTACTACTGCCACAATGAGGTTGAATTTCGAAAAAAAGTGAAAAAAGACCTAATTTTGGCTAGATGATTTTTGATTCAAAATAATAGTTTAAAAAATTATCCAAAACCTACCTATGCGTAAAAGATGTTATATTATATGCTTAGTATGAAAAAATAATTAAAAAAATTAATTTCAAAATTTAAATCTGCCGCAATGTGGCTCAAATTTATGTATTTAAACGTTTTTACAATAAAAAATCATTTTTTTTTTTTTTGTGAAATAAAATATGAATTTTAGAATGTTTAACATTTATTGCAATGATGGGGATATTTAATTGATTACAAGATAAAAACTTTAGTTTCTTATTTAACAGCTTCATTAGTATTAAATCAAGAAAAATCGTCAACATTGCAATTGGCGATAATGACGTTCGGTATTGAAAATCGACATGAGATTTTGTAATTCAATTCGATTTTTATAAAACCGTCTCTTATGTATGCTCCATACACAGCAGAAAATGCTTCCGTAACTATTTTGATTATTAGTTTTGTAGAATGAGCGTTGCGTGAATAAATATTATTGATAGTAGATGTTATTGCCACTGAAATGATTGCTGAATTTATCTATTGCTTCTGAAATCATGTCGTTACTAAATCCATCAGTTAGTGGAGGTTCGACACATTTTCCTATTTAATTAAATCTATGTAATCCGTCGCAAAGGGTCAAAAAGCTGGTAAATGGAAAATATAGATATTTTTTAATGCGATGATTAGGATTACAGCAGATCGTTTGATTTCACTCGCGCGCTTTTAGAATTCATATACTGACATAAATGAAAATACAAAAAGCTTCAAACATGCTGTGAATAATCTATTTCACCAGTGAAACATGTGTGCCCAGCCACGGTTCCATCCACGCTGCAAAAAGATGACATAGTTGAACCTCATTGGTGTGTAACTAGCACAAAAACCATTGTAGTGGACGCTTGAAGACCAGTTCCATATTTCGAATAACACATCCTTTAACATCTATGTTAACAGATATTCCGTCACAACCGATCGCAACCAACTTTGTTACATGCATATTATTGTTCACACATGACAAAAAAAGTACGTCGTGTTTTCAAATTGTTTCGTATTCTCCCAGAATTTACATATATGTGGCCAATGTATTCGGAACCAAGTTCTCTTTTCAAGCTCAAGTCTACTTCTATTATGATTTTTCTTCTGTTGTTTTCTAGTGATGTAATCTGTCTTTACACCCATCAAAGTTTAAAGAAAATGGCCATGATCATAATCTTTTACAAATGACTAAAGAGAATGACTAAAACAATGGAGTGGTCTTTGGTTTGTTTTGTCATGCCGATTTTTTTCTGTCAATAGCATTCGATTCATAGTTTTGTGAGATAATGTCCACATCTTGAAGTGCACGATACACGATGGCAGCACCTGCTTGGTCGGAAATGCATGCCCAAACTGTCCAATATTCTGGCTGATGCCAATCTTCGTCACTACAGGTGATGTGACACCTAGCTCGGCAGCATTTTAGCTTTTCAATGATAGCTGATGATGCAGAAAATTGAGTTTGCTCTCAATACGTCGGTTTAGTTTACATTCAATATTCATATTCATATTCAAATCTATTGAACTGAAAACAAATAGGCAGTATTTTCGGAAATGGTCCAAAAGACTGTTGTAGTAGCTTTCAATATCTTATTTTGTTTTACAAGAATTAAGAAGAACACAACATTTGTAGTTAACCAGTTTAATTTTTCTTAAAATGCTGCTGTGATAAATTATTGAGATTGAATCTCATTTACAGGTCACTTGTAACTTATTAACAACTCTTTCTCACTGGCAGGAAATAAATAGATGTTGACCGATTCCTTTCTTCGGTTATTTTTTAAATACCAATATATAAATTTTATAACTTTTTGTAATAGGGAGCATATTTACTGACATACCGGGTGTCCAGTAAATGACTGACCTATTTTGAATGTAAATAACAAAAAAACTGTTTGAGATAAAAATGCGCGGCTTGCTGTATTGTTATTAGAATATAAATAAATTTTAAAATATGCACTTTGTTAATGTATTACAATAATATTTAAAATAATATCTCAGTCTCAAGACTGAGGAGGGGCAATATAATACAGATGGTTCAATCACAAATATTATTTTAAATCACTTTCCAACCAACGTACCCTATTTCTGAAACTGATTCGAGAGTCGATTCAACATATAGATTCAGATTCGACAACATATACATACGACAACATAGCTACACAATACACAAGCAGACAAATCCTAACTGAAAAAACTGGAACTGCCAGTTTTTCGAAACTTTAAATCACTTGCAGCAGTATTAAATTTCGAAATTAGTTTATTTATTTATTTACTTATTTTTACTTAATATCCATGCAATATAATATTTCTTACGCAAAGGTAGGTTTTGATTGATATTAAAATGATTATTTTGTGTTAAATATAAATCTAACCAAAATTAGACCTTTTTCCATTTTTTCAATATTTTATCGAATTTTCAACTTTTTTGTGGCAGTATTAAATTTCCAATTTATTACTTATTATTGTTTTTTACTTAACCTTCATACGATATAACATCTTTTCCACATTGTTGGATTTTAAAAATTATTAAAATAATTAGTTTTTGAGAAAAATAACTTAACCAAAATTCGGTCTTTTTTCAATTTTTTTCGAAAATTCAACTCTTTTGTGGCAGCATTAAATTTTAAAATTAATTTTTTTTATTATTTTTCCCTTAATCTCCATACAATAGAACATCTTTTCCGCATAGGTAGATTTTGATGAATGGTAATTTTTTTTTCGCCATAGACAATCGATCCACCCTATTGTATCCACCCTAGCTTATCTAAATTTTCTTCTTTATACTCCAACATGTCGATGCGTATTTGATAACTAAATTTGATTAATTAATTTCTTTAACTAAATGTACATTTGCTGTTCAATAAGTAATAAAACTAAAATTATAAAAAATACAGAATACCTTTAATCGACCTCATATACAAGGTCATTTTCAAAATAACTACCGCAACACGTAATGCATTTATCCCAATATTCTGTCCACATCTTAAACACATGTAAAAGTCTGTTTTTTTTTTTTTTTTTTTTTTTTATAGCTTTTTCAAAACCACCTCCACAGCCTTAGCACGTTCTTTGTTACTTGTAAAATGGTTGCCCCGTAGTGGTTTCTTAAGTTGGGGGAACAGCCAGAAATCACATGGCGCGAGATCAGAACTCTATGAAGGGTTTGGTAAAATCTCTACGTTGTTCTGCTGCAAAACATGATGGACGTTGAAGGTCGTCTCTCACAGTCAATATCTTCCACATTTTGCCTTACTTTATGTCAGCAAAAAATTCTTCTCCTCGACATTGCTTCATCGTTGAACCCTTCACGTATCATGTAAAAGTCTCCCATGCTGATTTTTACAGACGAACACAAAATTTAATCGCATAACGTTGTTTAATCGACACTTCCATTACGACAATTGTCCGCTCTCGTAGGCACGCCACACACCAATGAAACATGCGTCAAAAATCGTGCAACATGACGCAGTCAAACCGGTTTTTCCTTTGTTATCAGGGTGAAATTGTCGTATGTCGCACGTTTTTTCGCCCAATGTCTCACTGGTGTGTGGCGTGCCGTAGGCGCCCGCAAACACACTTCAGTTTAATCCATGGAGGAATGAGATAGGTGGAGGAAAAGTATTATCTCTGGGGGTGATGCTAAAAATGTAACCCTACATTAAGTCACATTAAGTACAAACAAAACCACGTGCTTTGACACGCCTATCAATTGAAACAGGTTTAAACCCGTATTTTTTTTCTATTTTTTTTTTAAAAGAACTAATCTATCGCTTCACCGGTAAGAATTTATTAATTATTTTATCATATGAGTTTTAAATATCAATATAGAAAATTATTTTGACGTTTTGCTTGAAAATATAACATTCTTTTGTTAACATCTTAAAATCGTCTGCAGTCAGAAATCTAGTCTATATTTTAGATTAATATTTATTACTTAAGTTTTCATAGATGATTTTAAAAGAATGTTTTCATCATTATATTTTAAATATTTATTTACATGCACTTATTTAGTCATAAACATTTTTCATCTACGTTATAAAGTATTTAAAACTGAATTAAAGAAGGAATCTTTTAGTAATACAATTTTTAGTTCGTAACAAATGTTTTCAATATCTAATTTATTTTTAATTTGATATTTAATAATTGCTAATTTTCCAATTTCTTTTATTTTAAAAGCGAACATTTATTTTAATAAATAATAATAGAACAAAGACCATTTTAAAAATTTGCTATTTCTTCTTAAAATATGCTTCAGTTGTAATTCATTTCTTTCAATTCGTATTATAATAAAAAATTCCTCTCACGTCTTTTTGTTTGAGATCTTAAAATTTGAGCGATAAATGAATTCATATTGCAAACCTTTTTTGAGCCTTACTTCACCTCCACCTATCTCATTCCTCCATGAGTTCAATCACATGATCCTGTACACGTCATTTAACGGTAGCTTTTGTTAATACAGACAACAAACTTTTTTTATGCACAGAAATTAACATTCCGTTGAGTGGTTTCGCGGCAATAAATTTAGTCTTATTACTTATTAAACAGACAACGTATAATGTACTTAATAATAAGTGAATGACTCTTGCAAATCCGGATTCATGCTTTCATTCTTTTAAAAAGTCGCGATTTATTCTTCCAGATGCTTAATTAATCATTGAGGTAGTAAATGTCTTTTACAGACCTTTATAATTTTTTACCACCAATTTTTCAAAACAGAAATTTTTTCCTAGTTGAATCAGGTAAAGATAGGATTAAATAGTACAAAATTTACAATAAAACTTAGAGAATAATAAATTACTCTGCAAAACATTATGCAACTTTATTCCAAAAAAAAAGGATGGCAACAGACTGCCTCCGATTTTATGTATTAATTTAACTCATATAATAGTGTAATTTGACTGATATAACTGATGTAATATTAAACAAATGTTTAAGGCCCCACAATAGTCACAGAAAAAGTACTCAAAAAGACCCGGATGATAATGTAAAGTCTATGGGAGCGTTCTTTTCAAATATCTCGCTCAAATTTTAATATTTTTGCATGATTTTTTTTTTTTGCATAGAATAGCTAAAGACGATCCACAACGGGCCTAGTTTTTACTTTTTCAATTTTGGTTTCAGATTTTTAAAAAAAAAATTATTTTAACTTTCAAAACCGGTTTAAACCGGTTCTGAAATTTAAACTATAATAATATAAAAAATATATGAGCAAAATCGAAAAAGTAAAAACTAGGCCCGTTGTGGATCGTCTTTAGCTATTCTATGCAAAAAAAAAAAAAAAAAAAAAAAAAAAAAATCATGCAAAAATATTAAAATTTGAGCGAGATATTTGAAAAGAACGCTCCCATAGACTTTACATTAGCGTTCGGCTTTTATTGCGTGACTAGTGTGTGCTCTTAAGATCAGTTATATCGCTTAAGTTACATAATATATAAGGGCAACAATGCTGACACCGATTTTACGGAGTAACGTTGCATAAGTTTTACAATGTGTACTTAAAACAAATAAAAGAAAATCAATATTTTTGTAACCACTAAGAACCCGAAAGGGGTTATATAAAATTTATTAAAATTATTATTTAATTATTTAAAATTATTTTATTTTTATTTTATTTGAATTATTTAAAATTATTGCTTATATAGCTATATTCTAATAAAGGGTTATGTATTACATTTCCAACTGCTTCCCTTTTTGCCCGTACGTAGCAACGTGCTTTTGCCAATCATAATTGGCCGTACAGCGTACGGGTATCCATATTCCATTCAATTTTTATTGTTCTCACCAGTACATTTTTATTGTAGATTTTGCATTATTTAATCCGAGTATTTTTCTGATTCAGTTGGGAAAATATTCTTGTTTTGAAAAAACCGGTGATAAAAGATTAAAAATTCTGTAAACTAGTCGTTGGGGGCCACCGTAATACTTACCCATCATGGATTTGTATATGAAAATAAAACATGTGCAGCTATTTATACAATGCATTGCAATTCATAAACAAAATTTAAATATTGTTAATATACATAGTAATGCTATATTAAAGAACTGCTGATGTACCAATTTCGACAAATTATATAAAACGCCAAAATACTCAAGTAGTGCCGAACTGCGTAAAAGAAACATCCTTATAACTCCAAAAATAATAATTTTACTAACTAACAATTAACTGCGCCGGATTAAGCGTCGCATTTCCAATTAAAATATACCTCTGAATTGAAATTTGAATGAAATACAGGGTCACGAAAAATCGAAGAATGTGGAAAACAGGATTACAAATATCTCGACAACTAATAATCCGATCGACTTCGTTCTATATGCAAAATATGTGTTATTTTATTGCCTTTTACGTTCATTTCTTAGAACAAAAAAATTCGAAAATTTTTATGTACCTTTCATCAGAACGAATTATTTGAGAGTCCGAAAAAAATAGTTCCGGATAATCGAGGTTGCTGATACTAAATAGGCTTCGTCCCATTCTTACATACTAACTACATGCAAAATTTTAAGCCCCTATCTCAATTTGTTCGGGAGATAGAGCGTTTACAGACAGACAGATGGACGGCAAAAATTTTTTTTCTAAAAATATGTTTTTCGGAATCTCCACTATCTAAAACGTGTAAATCCGTCAAAATTTTTTTTTCGATTTTCAAAACGATTGGAAGACTTACCCTATACTACGCATGATGGGTAAGTAAAAACCTGAAAAAATAGGCTAAAAAAAAAAAAAAAAAATATTGATCACTTAAGAGGTTAAAACAAAACCAATACAGAAATATCAATGTGAAAAAAAATAAAAAAAAACACTAGTAAGCCTTGATTACGTCCATTAATAACTATATCGTAATATTATTCATATATATCCCACAACAAAAAATAAGAATGTATATTATAAATAAATATTTTGCTTATAAGACGTTGCTGTATTAATAAAAACATTTAAAATACATTACAATTTTTTATTTACATGTTTCAACTCTTTTTAATCGAGTCATCTTCAGAATCTAAATAGAAAATAAAAGTAAATAGAAAATAAAGAATACTGCCCAGTTAAACTGATGGCATTATGCTCACAGGCTACAAATACTAATTGCACATTAAAGCCTTATATTTTCAAGGGTTAATTCCTTTCGGAAAAAAATTAAGAAGGGGAAACAGCTTTCCCCTTTCCTCTTTTTTTATACTTAATTATTGAACCTCCTATACTATCAAAGACATGCTTTATCATATAAAAAACCTATATCCAAAATTCAGAGCAAATGAGATAATTGTTAATAAAAACACATTTAACATTTATATAATTTAAAAGGAGTTATCCCCCTCTTTTATACTTAACCATTAAACTTCCAAAACTATTCAGAGATTTGAACGAAATCTGAAAATTCTGCTTGAAAAACCCATTTATATAAATTAAGGGGGGGGGGCATTAGAATACCTGTTCCCCCTATTTATACTTATTCAATGAACACCTAATAACAGTCACGGAATCGCCTCATCAGAATTATCCTAATCTAAATTTTGAACGAAAACTTAATTTTGCATGAAAATCCCATTTATATCAACTAAGGGGAGGGGTATGAGCCCCCCGTTCCCCCTCTTATACATATCGAATGAACTCCAAAAACTAATCAGGGAAGCGCCTTGTCAGGATATACCTACATACAAAATTTCAAGTGGATCGGATATTTTTATCATGAGTTATCGCGTTACGCACGAACGTACGAACGACCGTACATACAGAACGGACGAGCACATAGGCTCTCAGGCTATGATAGCCTGTGAGCTAAAAATGTAATAGAAAAAAATTTATGTTCTATTTATATTCTGAAGGTGACTCGATTAAAAAGATTTGAAACATGTAAATAAAAAATTTTAATACATTTTAAATATTTTTATTAATACAACAACGTCATATAAACAAAATATTTACTTATATTATAGGTTCTAATTTTTTCGTTGTGGAATATATATTATTAATATTACGACACAATACAGAAATAGACCTATCGAAATAAAATAATTAAGACTGTTTTTTAACTGTACATACAATACCGCAAAATTAAACCTCCCAGAAAGCAAAATAAGAACCCATTTTAATTGGTAATATGCACTCTCAAGAGAATAATAAAAATCATCTAAAAAATCGATTTACATCAACTATTACAATCTCACCGCACATAGTCACATGACTGATGAGCCTGGCACGTCATCAGCTATCTAAATTTACTCATCCATACGTGAGTACAGCAGCTTCTGTGTATTTTGAGATGCATGTGGATCATATTCTCTTGTTTCCATAGTAACACATCATTCATCACCAATGAGAAGTCCTGATAATGAAATTCTAACGAGTTGAGGGGAATACACAGAAGTGGATAGTGTTAAGAACTATCCCTAGTGAGTACCACACCAGGTATTATAATTTCCTGCTGTCGTCATCAAAATTTAAGTGTGGTGTCGAGGATAAGTAAATTTTAATGGAAATTTAGGGATAGGTAAACATAAGTATGTTTAGACGTTAGGATGAATATAAAATAATTTTAATGGGTTTCTAATAACTATTTATCTTTCACATAAAAATTACTGAATCTAATCTACGATGTAATATTGACAATATTTTAATAGAACGAATTCGTCGAGCACAGATGATGAAAAACTTTTCATCACTTCTAGAATACATTAACTCTTTCGGATCTTGTGTACTATTAATATTACATGCCTTTTAATGCAGTACTATTTTGCTTTGAGGTATACTTTTGCTGTTATTCACATGTAGTAATATTAGTATATGTCTAATCATTTACTATATGATTTCATTTATGTTTAGGCATTTAGTAATAATAATAGTTATTATTATTTGCTTCATTCGCTTTGTGCTGTATGTGATTCTTTTATTTTAAGCATATATTTCTCTCTTAAAATTTTAAATAAAAGTTACATTGTTGGATTACAGAAGCTGGTTACAAAATTTCGTTAAAATCGATCAAGCCGTTCTTTAGATATAAATAGTTCTACTCTGACTCATTAGGATCCAAAATGACCCACCAATCGAAATTTTCTCGAACATGTGGCCTAGCCCAATGGTCTTCTCGTGTCCGAAAATGGTAAAATACCAAATTTCATCACAATCAGTAGAGCCGTTTTTAAGATAAAATTTACACAAACAAGCATATACACAAACACACACAATTTTGCTCGTATTATAGTATAAGATTTCGAAGAAATTGATTCTGCCGTTCTTTAAATACAAATAGCTTGACCCTTAATGACCCATTAAAATTTATTCTCGAACATGTAACCTAGCCCAATGTTTTTCTCGTGCCCGAAAACCATAGAATGCAATTTTTAGTCAAAATTGCGTGAGAAAATCTCTAGATAAAAATAGCATGACCCACAATGACGCCAAAAATGACCCACTAAAGGAATTTTCTCGAACATGTTACCTAACCCAATGGTCTTCTTGTAATTCAAAACGATAAAATATAAAATTTGGTCAAAATCGTTAGAGCCGTTTTTAGATAAAAATGGCTTGACCCATAATGACCCAAAAGTGACCTACTAATCGAAATTTTTCGAACATTTGACCCAGTCCAATAGTTTTTTCGGGCCAAAACACTATTGGATACAAAATTTCCTTAAAATCGATCCAGCCGTTCTCTAGATATAAATAGCTTGATCCTGACCCATTATGACCCAAAATGACCAAATAATCGAATTTTCTCGAACATGTGACCTGGCCCAGTGGTCTTCTCGTGCCCAAAAATGGTAAAATCCAAATTTTTGCGAAATCGTTAGAGCCGTTTTTGAGATAAAATTTACACACACACAATTTTTGCTCGCATTATGGTATAAGATATATTTCACTCTTAAAATTTTAAATAAAAGTTATTTTACTGAAAAAAACCAGGTGTAATAAAGTGTAAAAAGTATTAGAAAATTGTAATATAAGTTAAATCTTATTGCAATACAATATTTTCTAAACATTTCCAAAAATTCTTCCTTAGTCTATTGTCATATGAATATTAATTGAATAGTACGCAAATTTTGTTAACAAACAACGAATGACGTGTTCGAAAGTTAACAAAGTTAGCGTCGTTTGTGTAAGAAAGGATAAATGATTATTTTCATTTGAAGCAATAGAACGTTAAGGGCAAAACTTTTGTACAGTTTTTAAAAATTGGCATTAACTATATTTGATTCTTCTTTGTATTGTAATAATTTAAAAACTACACACACATATATATGTGTAATAAAGATTTCGAAAAGCTAAAAAGCATTCATAAAACTTATCCTTGAATAAAAATAGCTTTTGTCTTTTGCTTTGAAATTTTACTGGCAGAATTAAAACACACTGAAATTGTTTTATTTATTTTAAGTTTAAATGCATTATTTAACATACATATTTTAATTTTAAATCTGTTTTTAGTTTTTTAATTATATTTTTTCGACGAGTGGGGGTGGGGGAAATTATAGAAATACAGTTTTAAAGTGTATTTAAAAAATAGTATTAATTATTAATATTATTTCAATAGTTGCAGCTGACTATTTTAATTGCACAATGTTATTGCATACTTATTAAATTTCTGTATTATTAAGAAATCTTAATTTTGTTATGGTACATTAACCAGAAAGTCTGGTTTAGGCCATAAGTATTGCAAATGGTAATAGTGTGTTTATTAGAAGCCAAACTTTGCTCATCTAAAAGCTTACATATTGTGTATTATTTTTATCATTTTTTTTTTCTAATTTTAAGTAAAAAAAAAAACCCACTTTTTACTCGCCGTCCTAAAACAGTCTCTTACAATAGTTATTAAATAATGCAAACACTTATATATATATTAGTCTACTTCTTAAAATCATTACACAAATGATTCTGTTGGGTAGTTTTTGCTCTGTTATATACAGACAAATAGATGGACGCCAGACCGACGGTTTGAATGACGACTGTAGGAGTTACGTATTTACATAATTATGAAAGCACAAAAAAAGGACTAAATAATTCATTGTCATCAAGCAAATGAAAATACGTTATAACATAAAACAAATGCAATAAATTGTAAGACTATATAAAGAATAATTATTTTCGGTGAAGAATAGGTGGAGAATGGTATGTATAAAAACTATTAGCTGAAGAATAATTATAAACAGACATAAATTTATTTTATCGTAATTATTTGATTAAAGTTCACATGCAAAATATCGGAATAAAGAACATTAACCTCTTCAGTTTCGAAGCTAAAATAACAATACAAATACTAATTCATTGTTTTCTGAAAATAAATAAATAAATAAATAAAAATGGACATGCAAATGTGCAGAAAAAATATATTTTCTGAAATTCATCCTTTAGGTGCTTTATAATCTAGGTTAAAAATATGGATCTTAAAATACAAATCCCCCGTAAAACTCCTATTTAATACCAATTAACCTAAATTAGCGCAATCACAAATTTAAGATCTTTAAACAAGTAAATGATCCATCCATTAAGAGCTTTACACAATAAATCCTCCAAAAAAATTATTGAAAAAGATTTAAGTTAAATACTTATGAAAATTTACCACTTACATGGTCACATTGTCTTTTAGACATTTTTAGGTGTTTTGCAAACTCAGATGAAAATAACATTATATGAGGGATTCAGCTTAGATGCAGACATTTCTTCGTTTGTTTTCAGCGGAAAAAAGCATTCAGCTATTTAAAAAAATAATAAAAATGTTATATAAAAAAAAAAAAAAAAAAAAAAAAAAAAAAAAAAAACCAGACACTTTAGTTTTTATAAGTAAAAGATCAGAGGTTCCATAATGGACCAGGGAACCGAACACGTTTGAAAAAAATATATGTGGGAGGACATTCTTACTACCACTAGCCAGGCTGCTGCTCTAGGTCCCATATCGCAACTCCGAAAATAAAGGCAATCTAACGACTCAGCTAGATGAAAGGAGTGGTTTAAGTGCCGACGATTGAAACTGAAGTGAAGAAAGGAGGAAAAAACAGTTGTTGTCGGTTGGAGAGAAGAACGTAGAAGGACAACCGAGTGGTTAAGACGCCGTTCTGCTAACCTGGAGGTTGTGGGTTCGATTCCCGCTGGCTCCATTACATACACACTTTGTGTGGAGCTCCTGGTTGTATTTCTCATGTGTTGTAAATTTCCTTGTGCTATCTCGTCGTTGTATATAGACGATGACTTATAAGCAGGCTTTGATGTCGAGCACACAGGTCAATATTATTCAAATAAATAAAGAAGGACGAATTCGGATGTCGTGGAAAATTTAGATACGATATTTGAGATGTCAGAATATTCTAATTGAGGATGAAACCAAAAACAAGATTGTTTTAAGACATCTATTCATCTTGTAAATAGAGTTCTGTAAATAGTTAACTTTGTAAATATTTTATCTTCAATATAGTTTACTTTAAAAGTTATCGGTGTCAGGACGATGTTTTTTTTTAAATGTGTCAATCTCATTTAATATGATATTTCAAGAACTTTTGATACTACATATATATAAACAGATAGTTATCATTAAATAATAAGAATGGATAATTGTTACTGCTTTATATAATAAGTTGAAATGCCGTAAAGTGTACCTATATACTTACCGAAAAGCACATCACTAAATACTATACATTGAAAAATTAGTTATTTTTTACTTTAGTCGTTATTATTTCATTAGTTTTAATTGATCTGTGAACTTCCGAATTTTTAAGAGCTTTTCAAAAAGTCAGAATTTATATTCTAAACAACCAACTTAATAAAATATTAATTGATGGAAAAAAAAACTATTTGTAAAAAAGTTCAGAGCAATTACTAGTTCAATGTATTTTGAACGAAGAGAGTGCTACAGGTACCCTAGAAAAATGCAGAACCTTTGTTACGAAATAATTTACTTTCATTTGGGAAAATGACAATGGATATAAAAAACAAATTGTAATTACAAACGAAATAATTGCTTTCCGTTAATTGTCAGAGGAAAAATGCAGCTAAAAAAGAGCAAATGAATGTAAAAGGAGGTAAGTTTATGCAGTCTAAGAAATTAACTAAAGTGTCTGCAAAAAAATATCCGAGTAAAAAGCATCAAAACAGATGTATAAAAATACGTAGGGTAACATCCCTAGTAATTGGCACATTAAGAATTTGTCGTTAAACTTACTTAAATTTTCATTACAAAGAAATAAGCTATTTATTTGGAAATATTTTAAATCAAAGAATGCATATCTGTGCATCTATTTTGCCCACTAAAATAAAAAAAAATGAAAAAGTATTTTTTTAAAAATATATTTATAAAAAGTTGCTGAAATCACCAGTAATTGGCACCTAGAGCACCAATGTATGACACCTTGTGATCCAGTAATTGGCATAAGTTTATATTAAAAAAAAACTTTACATTTTGCATTGGGTTTAATCGCTTTAAATTAATTTACTGTAGATGAAGATGCCATATTTCAGGTTTTTGAGAGTAAGAAATCAGCATATTAATCTGAAATGTGAACACTTTAAAACAATACAATATACTTACATTAATACCCAGTAATTGTCATGCTGTCCCCAGTAATTGTCATATGAAGCTTTAATGGATTCCAATTACTGATAAAATTAATATTTTCGAATAAAAACAAATGATAAACCAAATTAGTCTATAATTTTAAAAGTACTTCCAAAATAAATGGTTTAATCTCAAATTCCTTGCGAATTCCTTGTAATTGGAATAGGTGCCAATTACTCGGAACTAGCAAAATTGAAGCACCATTAATTGGCAACTACCATTAATTCAGAAATCCAAATATTTGTGTCGAAAATACTTTTACACAATTAAAGTAACCCTTTTTAACTAAACAAAACTATTGTCAATTAAAATTTAAAATATATTATAAATCAGATAATAATGAATTGAAAAGCATGCCTTCCTTAAGCCAAAGAACAAGAATTTCCAACAAAATGGCTAATTTGATACAAGCCAGATTTGTTTCTCTTACCTAGGCTCTATTGTCATCTTGTAAAATAAATCAAAGTTATAATCTTTAACGTAAATGAGCATATAACTGATATATGGTCTTGAATTTTTAAAAGACTGGATATAAAACTTTTTTTAGGACATGTTTGTAGGATGTGCCAATCACTGGTGCATGCCAATTACTGGGGGTGTTACCCTACTTATATAATTAATAAAAACTCATAACCAATTTTTTTTATTTAAAATATTGAAATAAAGTTAAATGCGTAATTTATATAATATATCCATGGAAAAATCTCGCAAAAGTTGGTTAGTTTATATTTCAGTTGTTATAATTTCATTATTTTTAATTCATTTATTACTTTTCGAATCTTAAAAACTTTTCTTAAAAAAAAAAATCATCCTTCGTATTTTAAACAATTAAGCAAATAAGATATTAATTGACCAAAAAATATAAAAATAAAATAAAATAAAATAACAATTTGTATTTAAATTATCAGCTGAAGAGTAATTATGAACGGACGTAAATTCATTTTGTCGTAATCATTTAAATTAAAATTCATATACAAAATATCAGAATAAAGAGCATTAAAATTCATGTATAAATGTAAATAATTATCTAATTTAATTAATAATAATGGATAAGTGTTGTTTCTTTATTTAAAAGTTTAAAATGTTAAAAAGCTTAAAATCGAGCTGTATACACTCCTGGACAAAAGTATAAGCTCAGAAAATTTTTAATTTGTTTAGATCATAATATAAATAAACTTAACTTTAAATTAATAAAATAAAGATGAATATTTTTAATAAGACATCTAAATTTAATATAACTGATAAATAAAATGAAGCGAATAATTTAAATAAGAAAATACATTACTTAAAAAAATAATATTATGCGAAACCTGGACAAAATTATAAACTCAAAGTTATGAATTTCTCTATTCTGGCATATTTGATATAAATAAATGCACTTTATGATAAGAAACTAATAAATGCAGTCATTATGAATCAATACATGTAAATACATCAATACATATTTTAATTTTTCTCATAAAATAACATTATGTCAAACCTGGACAAAATTATAAACTCAAAGCTGTGAATTTCTATTATAAATAAATGCATTTTGTGATAATAAACTTATAAATAGTTATTAGGGATGAATATATTTCAATACATGAATGCATTTTTAAGATTTTCTTTCAAAAAAGATGAGTAATATAGTACAGTCTGAGTATAGTACATGTGTAAACTGAAAACATAAAATTATAGAGTTTAAGAAGTGAACGTACTTTTGAATCCTGGTGCAAAGTATTAACGCATACATTCAAAAATGTGTTTAATCGCCATTTTTCTGAATGACTTCGAATATGCAATTTTCCTACTACTCCATAGAGTACTGGTTCCGGGCTGAAAATATAGCCACTTTTAAATCATTTGTGTTTTGATATTGACGTCCATCGCGTTAGACACTTCCATCCATTGCATCCCAATAATTTTCAATGAAGTTTAGATCAGGGTTGCGGGCTGGTCAATTCAAGACATTTACATGCCAGCGCTGCAGCCTCTCTTTTGTATTTTTTGCTGTGTGTATTTCTACAATATCTTGCTGAAATATCCAGTTTACTCCAGCAATCAATGGTCCATGTGGCAAAAGGTTATCTGCCAGCATTAACTCGCAGTCTTCTGCTGTTTGTTTTTCATTAAGAAAAGCCAAAGCAGTTTTACCATTCTGAAAAGAACCAGCTCACACCATTACAGATATTTAATAAAATCATGGAGAGAATTGAAAATATGAATAAATGTCGTTTGCCTTAATACAAATGTGAAAAATACTTTCATTGAATTAGTTTCTTATCACAGAAGACATTTATTATTTAGATATTAAATACCAGAGTATAGAAATTCATGCCTTGAGTTTATAATCTTGTCCAGGTCTCACATAATGTTATTTTATGGGAAAAATTAAAACATGTATTGATATATTGAAATGTATTCATCCATAATGACTCCATTTATTTGTTTTTTATCATAAAATGCAGTTATTTATATGAAATGTGCCAGAATGTCGAAATTCGTAACTTTGAGTTTATATTTTTGTCCAGGACTCACATAATGTTATTTTTTAAAAGTTATGTATTTTCTTATTTAAATTACTTACTCCATTTTATTTATAAGTTATATTAAATTTAGATGTCTTATTATAAATATTCATCATTATTTTATTAATATAAAGCAAAGCTTATTTATATTATGATGTAAACAAATTAAAAAATTTCTGAGTTTATAATTTTGACCAGGAGTGTATATTTCCAGAAAAGCTTACCACTCAATAGTACATATAAAAAAGTAAGTTGTTTTTAATTTTAATCGTTATTATTTCATTATTTTTAATTAATCTAATAACTTGCTTTTTTAAAAAAGCTTTTTAAGAAATCAAATTTCACATTTTAGTCAATTAACCCAATAAGATATTATTTGGTGTAAAAAAGAAAAAAAAAGTTTATACACAAGTTCAGGGCAATCAATAGTTCAGTGTATTTTGAACGAAGAGAGCTACAGATATATTAGAAAGATGCAACTCCTTTGTTAGAAAATAATTTATTTTCGTTTTGGGAAAAGATAATGCATATAAAAGAAAAAAACAAATCGTAATTACAAACGAAATAATTGTTTTCTGTAAATCAGTGGGAAAATGCTCTTAAAAAAAGCAATTAATGTGAAAATAGGGAAAATAATGTGTTACAAGGAATTAACTAACGTTTCTGTAAAAAGATATCCGAGTAAAGAACATTAAAACATATGAATAAAATTATATCTGTAGCTTCCGGTAATAACCAGGTAAGGTACATTTTTAATATTTTGAGTAATTAACATTTAAAGTTTTCAGATGTCTTTTTATCATTACTTTTGTAAAATAAATTAGAACTTAATTATTTTCACTACATCCAATTAGAATATAAAAAACACTTTTTGACCAAAATAGTTATATAAAAATGGTTTTTATTAATTGAGAACGATTATTACTGTTGTTTCAATTTTTAAATCAAAATTTATAGTATCCCTATGATGGGAAGTATTCGATTTTCCTTTTTTAGTACTACGGCAGATGAAAGTACTCTTTTAAAGATACATTTTCTCAAATTATCTCAAATTTTTCAAAAATTTGCTTTACCTGGTTATTACCGGAAGTCACAGATATAAGTTGTCTACTATAAATCTGTGGCTTCCGATAATAACCAGGTAAGGCACATTTTTAATATTTTGAATAATTAACATTTAAAGTTTTCAAAAAGGTCTTTTTATCATTACTTTTATAAAACAGATTAGAACTTAATGATTTTCACTACATTCAATTAGGATATAAGAGCCTCATTTTTTTTGTCAAAGAAGTTATATAAAAATGGTTTTTATTAATTGAGAATCAATTTAAAAATGTAACCTTATCTGGTTATTACCGTTTTACATTTATTTTTTATAAGTTTAAAAAGGTAATAACCAGATACAGTTACATTTATTTTTAATAAATGTAAACAAAATTAAATATTTATTTAC
The DNA here is from genome assembly GCA_964019185.1 of Maratus speculifer. Taxonomy (NCBI): domain Eukaryota; kingdom Metazoa; phylum Arthropoda; class Arachnida; order Araneae; family Salticidae; genus Maratus; species Maratus speculifer. The sequence continues at coordinate 245,726,334 of OZ025302.1, read as the reverse complement.
ATTTTAAACAATAATTTCACAACAGTTAAATACATTGTCAATTTTTTATTAAATTAAATTAAATTATTTCATTTTTTATTAAATTAAGTTAAATTATTTCATTTTTTATTAAATTAAAATTAATATTTAATTTAAATTTATATTTTCTGTTCTAATTATGATAAAAAATTTTCATTTTTATCAACTTATATTATTATAATTGTCTATTTATATTATATTAAAAGAATACATATCATTAACCAGATCATTTACTTTGTGTGATTATTTTGCAAATTTATGGAATAGCTGGTTGCAATTTCCCGCCACAGATAGGTAATTTTTATAGCTTATTGACGTTAAATTAATTATTTAGAGATATTTATAAGTTATACAAGCCATTTTTATCTTATTTTTTTAATTATAGACAGTTTAAAAAAATAAATAGAAATCTTATCTGGTTATTACAGTTACTTTATGCATTTACCCGATTTTTATATGAAAATTTATAGTCGCCCTATGATGTGAGGTATTTGATTTTCATTTTTCAGTAGTATGTTAGATAAAAGTACTCTTTTAAAGCTACATTTTCCCAAATTATCTCATTTTTTTTTTCAAAAATGTGCCTTACCTGGTTATTACCGGAAGCCACAGAAATAATAATAACGAATTATTATCATTTCTTTAATTAAAAGATTAAAATACATTTTAATGCGTAATCCGCGTAATATTTCCATAGAAAGATCTCATAAAAGTTAATTATTTTTTATTTTAAATGTTATAATTACGTTATTTTTAATAGATCTATTTATTATTTTTTAAATTTTAAAAGTTTTTTTAATTCATATTTCGTATTCTAAAATATTAACAAAATAATATAATAACTGATGCAAAAAATATATAAATGAAATAAAAGAAAACAACAATTTGTACTTAAATTTACAGAGATTAATTGTTCAGTGCATTCGGGCATAGAAAGAATGCTGCTGATATACATTACAAATATGCAAATTTTTTCTTATGTAATAAATTATTCTCGCTTCAGAAAACGAAATGCTTATAAAAGTTTAAAAAATAACGTAAAGTTGGTTATTTGTAATTTTAGATGTCATAATTTCATTATTTTTTATTGATCTATTTATTGTTTTTCGAATTTTAAAAGTTCTCGTTCTTTTAGTCAGATTTCGTATTTTGAACAATTAAACAAAGAAGATATTAACTGACCTAAAAACATAAAAATGAAGTAAAATAAAATAACAATTTGTGTTTAAATTCAGAGCAATGAATTGTTCAGTGCATAGAAAAGATTTTTCATAGAAAGTTTGCTACAGTTACATTACAAAGTTGAAAATTTTTTTATGTAATAAATTCATTTGAAAAAAATAATAATGCATATTAAAAGAAATTGTAATTACAAAAGTAACAATAGTTTTCCGTTATTAATGTCAGAGCTCCTTGAAAAAGAGCAATTAAAGCAAAATGAGATAAATTAATGCATTCTGATGAATTAATCAAAATGCACATAATAAATAACGAAGTAAAGAGCATTAATTTTGTTATGTATTTGGTCGATTTATAAAAATTAATTATTATCTACTATATATAACAAAAATGAATAGCTATTATATCTTTATTCATAAGGTTAAAATATTTTGAAATATGTTGTCCGTGTAATATTTACATGTAATCATATTATTCATAAATTTGGTTATTACTTTTAGGCGTTATTGTTTCATTGATTTTAGTTGATCTATTATCTTTCGAATGTTAACAAGTCGAAAACTGGGCATCAAATGCAGCAAATGACATGCATTTTTACTAGAAGTAAGTTTTAAAAATATTCAGATCTTGGTGTAACAGTATACAGTACTTCGGATACTGTATAAGCATCTGAAATCTTTTATGTGTCCCTGCAAACGCTATCTGCTTTCATTCTGCTTTAAAGGGAGTAAACTTTAGTTAAACCTCGGAAAAGTACATCAATTCCATAAAATGTGAAAGAGCTTAATATGATTAAAACGCCCCCCCCTCCCTCTCCTAAACAATGTTTTCCTCCTATACCATTGCAGATTGGAATAGTTTAGTGTGGCCCTGTAAATTAACAACAAATATTCTTTGTATCACAGATTGTATAGAATGGATATTTAAGTATATATTTCATTGATGCATATCAATTTTATTATGTTCGAAAGAGTATAACATCACTGTCACAGGCCGTTAAATCCTGTGCGTTGGTTTCCGATATTAAATGATGAGTGAAACAATAATAATACATGCCTCTAACAGAAACAATATTATTTAATAAACGTTAAACAAAATATTTACATATTTACAATGGTAGTTAGGCCTGAACTATCGCCCATTATGTTGAAAGAGAAAAAAAAGGTAACAAAATCATCCTCCGCTGGCCAGAAAACGCGACTGCATCCAAGGACATCTAAAAACTCTCTCTTTTTTCATTTTCTCCCCTCAACATCAACAGACAGTTTATTCTTGCATTCCAACATTTTCGAGGGGTGAAGGGTTTGTTACGTTGATATCACAAGGGTGTGGTCATTCTTTTCCCGACACAACGTGACAATAATTAAAAAGCACTTGACACTATTTTTTTCCAATGGCCATAATTTAACAAAATGCTTTTGATTGTCCGTGTAATTGAAGAATGAATCCGATATTCATAAAATTTGAAAAGACTTGACAAAATTGTGCAAAAGTTATATATTTTAAATTTCAAGTGATTCGGTTGGGTAGTTTTTGTGTTGTTATGTTATATGCGGATGGACAGACAGACCGACTGAACGACGACTATAGGTGCTACGTATTTATGTAATTACGAACGCACCTAATAAGCAAAAAAAAAAAAAAAAAAAAAAAAAAAAAAAAAAAAAATCAGATTTTCCTAAGCAATTTACGAAATAAGATATGCATAGCTGTAAAAAATAATTAATTGAAATAAAGTACGAATTGAACATTTCCAACTGAGCGAACAATTGCCCAGGCCGGGAGTCGAACCCAGATACTTGACTCACAAGGCCAACGCTTTACCTGTTAAACTAACTATGCGATAGCCAGTTGGGATTTTTTGCTCACATAACCTTATTGGTCGTAACATCTGTTCTGTCATTTAGACAGTTCGGCAGAATAAACCGTAAGTAATGGAACTTTATATAATGATGGATATGTAGATATACTATTATTTCAACACAATCAAACTGAATAGTAAATTTAACATACGAATTGAATATTTCCGACTGAGCAAAAAATTCCCGGTCCGGGCAATTTTCCGCTCAGTTGGAAATATTCAATTCGTATGTAACTTTACCAATCAGTTTCACTGTGTTAAAATAATAGTATAAAATAAAATCACAATTTGTAGGGGGAACTGGGGCACATTGATACATGGGGCACATTGATACACCCCTGTACAGCACACATGATCATTACAGGAAGTTTCACAACAGCTCCAAAAGGTGATATTAGTGAAATTAACTACATACAGAAAGTTTTGGAATTATTCAATAGTTTGATGAAATGGGATGGGTGGTTAATTGTTTTTGTAGGTCAAAAGTAAATTTGAGTTGTACAATTGAAATGGTATTACACAATGGTATCCAGTATTTTCAACCAAAAAGAATACCCTCCCTGGCAAGTAAAGCTACTCTTTATCAGTTTCTCATTCTTTATTGTTAGATAAATTATGAAGTGTTGGATTTGCGACTCATTTTATTCAAAATGGCTGTATGGGGCACATTGATACAGCCTTTGTCGGGGCACATTGATACAACCTAAATCCTTTTCTAGTTAATTTTTTCATTACCTTTTATTTATTTTTTTTACCATACGCTCCTTAATTCAACCATTTTTCGTCAAAAATTTCTACTATTAGTTTTTATTGAAGTGAAATAGCTCTAATTTCTTTATATTAGAACATTTTACAGTATTTTTGCAAACAGAACACGTACAAACTTACGCAATATCTAGTTATAGTAGAATTAACAAAAGAAATGGACGGCAGCCTGGCAAATCTCAAATTTATATCGATTCTCCAGAGAAAAAAGTATTATCGACATGGGAAATGTTAAGTAAGAGAAACAAGCTGCAGAACAGTACTGGATAATTATATTATAAACATAATTTTAATATAATTATCCTTTATTTTCTGTTTGTAAACCGATTTATAAACAGAAAACCTGGTAATTCTTTCACCTTTCCTAAGAAAAAAGATAATTCTGGGGTTAAAGTGCCAGATATGACAAAGTTACCACAGCCAACAAACAGACAAGGAACAGCCAGAACATCAGGTCATTATGCATTTCATTTTGATTGCTTTAATATCGCTTACAAATAAATTGTGTGCGATTTTAATGTCTATAAATATACATAAAATGGTTTGCTAACTATTTTTCTATGAAAAATATGCATTGGTGCTATTTTGTCTCCATTTTTCCCAGACGTGTCAAAGTGTACCAATCTGCCCCGGGGATGGGGCACATTGATACAAATTACTTTTTTTGATTTTTTTAAAATTACATGCAAAAAAATATATAAAACAACGCTTGTACATTTTTATAACACACTACACAAGTTTTGCTGACATCACATAGAAAAATAACTTGAAATTTCTGCTTTCTAGTGACCAAAAAAATTTCTTTTAAAAGCTGTATCAATGTCCCCCAGTTCCCCCTACTTTATTTATATACTAGCGGACCCGACAGACGTTGTCCTTCTTGGCACCGACTCCAGTAAATCAAATAAATGTACGTAAATATAGTAATACACACGATAAACACTACGCTCTTAATTTAATTTCTTATTACAATTATGTAAGGAAATTATTTTTCACTCTTCAGTACTTTTTGAAGTCGGTTCAATTTTTGATAGAAAAGTTTATTTCTCTCTTTTTAGTTAAAAGTTAACGATTTTCTGAAGTCGGTTAATCAAAATTATAATACAGGAAATATTATTGTAAAGGATACACGTTTGTAAGGAGTGGGGTTCGAACACGCGATCTCTTTCTTCAAGAAGCTGAGCTTAAATCTGGCGCCTTAGACCGCTCGGACATTCCGTCCGCACTTTATTCATCGAACTTATTCAACACTTTTAATTAGCGAAAAATCACTAACTATTAGTTTTTGCCTAATTACTAAAAAAGTACTGAATCAATTTCGACGAAATGTGAATCTAAACCATTCTCGAATCTACTGGAACGCACACACAAAATTTCATCAAAATCGGCCCAGTCGTTTAGGAGGAGTTCAGTTACAGACACACGCACAGAAGATTTTTATATATAAAGATGAGCATTGAAAATTTCAGGTTTTTGCGCCGAAGACATCGCCAAATTAGGAAAATGTGAATTATCTCACGAACTACTGGATTTAAACAAATTTGCTTAGTACCATTCGATTCAGAATGAAAAAATGCACGAAAATATGTTATCAGTTGAAAAATAACTACAAAAGCTTATTTTTAAGGAATTTTTTAAAAGTTTGTTCATTTTTCTACTCATCTTAGGGGTGGAATTTTCGAAAATCCCTTTTTAGCGGCACTCGATGTTATAAGAAGTATTTTTACCCCAACTTTCGAGATTTTTGGGCCGGTAGATTTTTTTGTGCTATGGTTAATACGAAATCCTGACTTTCTTTAATGTATATAGCACTTTTAATTAGCGAAAAATCACTAACAATTAATTTTTGCCTAATTACTAAAAAAGTACTGAATCAATTTCGACGAAATGTGAATCTAAACCATTCTCGAATCAACTGGAACGCACACACAAAATTTCATCAAAATCGGTCCAGTCGTTTAGAAGGAGTTCAATTACATACACACGCACAGAAGATTTTTATATATAAAGATGAGCATTGAAAATTTCAGGTTTTTGCGTCGAAGACATCGCCAAATTAGGAAAATGTGAATTATCTCACGAACTACCGGATTTAAACAAATTTGCTTAGTACCATTCGATTCAGAATGAAAAAATGCACTAAAATATGTTATCAGTTGAAAAATAACTACAAAAGCCGATTTTTATGGTGGAATTTTTTAAAAGTTCGTTCTTTTTTCTACTCATCTTAGGGGTGGAATTTTCGAAAATCCCTTTTTAGCGGCACTCGATGTTATAAGAAGTATTTTTACCCCAATTTTCAAGGTTTTTGGGTCAGTAGATTTTTTTGTGCTATGATTAATACGAAATCCTTACTTTCTTTAATATATATAGCACTTTTAATTAGCGAAAAATCACTAACTATTAGTTTTTGCCTAATTACTAAAAAAGTACTGAATCAATTTCAACGAAATGTGAATCTAAACCATTCTCGAATCTACTGGAACGCACACACAAAATTTCATCAAAATCGGCCCAGTCGTTTAGGAGGAGTTCAGTTACATACACACGCACAGAAGATTTTTATATATAAAGATGAGCATTGAAAACTTCAGGTTTTTGCGCCGAAGACATCGCCAAATTAGGAAAATGTGAATTATCTCACGAACTACTGGAATTAAACAAATTTGCTTAGTACCATTCGATTCAGAATGAACAAATGCACTAAAATATGTTATCAGTTGAAAAATAACTACAAAAGCTTATTTTTAAGGAATTTTTTAAAAGTTCGTTCATTTTTCTACTCATCTTAGGGGTGGAATTTTCGAAAATCCATTTTTAGCGGCACTCGATGTTATAAGAAGTATTTTTACCCCAATTTTCGAGATTTTTGGGCCGGTAGATTTTTTTGTGCTATGGTTAATACGAAATCCTGACTTTCTTTAATATATATAGCACTTTTAATTAGCGAAAAATCACTAACTATTAGTTTTTGCCTAATTACTAAAAAAGTACTGAATCAATTTCGACGAAATGTGAATCTAAACCATTCTCGAATCTACTGGAACGCACACACTAAATTTCATCAAAATCGGTCCAGTCGTTTAGAAGGAGTTCAATTACATACACACGCACAGAAGATTTTTATATATAAAGATGAGCATTGAAAATTTCAGGTTTTTGCGCCGAAGACATCGCCAAATTAGGAAAATGTGAATTATCTCACGAACTACTGGATTTAAACAAATTTGCTTAGTACCATTCGATTCAGAATGAAAAAATGCACGAAAATATGTTATCAGTTGAAAAATAACTACAAAAGCCGATTTTTATGGTGGAATTTTTTAAAAGTTCGTTCTTTTTTCTACTCATCTTAGGGGTGGAATTTTCGAAAATCCCTTTTTAGCGGCACTCGATGTTATAAGAAGTATTTTTACCCCAACTTTCAAGATTTTTGGGTCTGTAGATATTTTTGTGCTATGATTAATACGAAATCCTGACTTTCTTTAATATATATAGCACTTTTAATTAGCGAAAAATCACTAACTATTAGTTTTTGCCTAATTACTAAAAAAGTACTGAATCAATTTCAACGCAATGTAAATCTAAACTATTCTCGAATCTACTGGAACGCACACACAAAATTTCATCAAAATCGACCCAGTCGTTTAGGAGGAGTTCAGTTACATACACACGCACAGAAGATTTTTATATATAAAGATGAGCATTGAAAATTTCAGGTTTTTGCGCCGAAGACATCGCCAAATTAGGAAAATGTGAATTATCGCACGAACTACTGGATTTAAACAAATTTGCTTAGAACTATTCGATTCAGAATGAAAAAATGCACTAAAATATGTTATCAGTTGAAAAATAACTACAAAAGCTTATTTTTAAGGAATTTTTTAAAAGTTCGTTCATTTTTCTACTCATCTTAGGGGTGGAATTTTCGAAAATCCCTTTTTAGCGGCACTCGATGTTATAAGAAGTATTTTTACCCCAATTTTCAAGATTTTTGGGTCGGTAGATTTTTTTGTGCTATGATTAATACGAAATCCTGACTTTCTTTAATATATATAGCACTTTTAATTAGCGAAAAATCACTAACTATTAGTTTTTGCCTAATTACTAAAAAAGTACTGAATCAATTTCAACGAAATGTGAATCTAAACCATTCTCGAATCTACTGGAACGCACAGACAAAATTTCATCAAAATCGGCCCAGTCGTTTAGGAGGAGTTCAGTTACATACACACGCACAGAAGATTTTTATATATAAAGATGATCATTGAAAATTTCAGGTTTTTGCGCCGAAGACATCGCTCAATTAGGAAAATGTAAATTATCTCACGAACTACTGGATTTAAACAAATTTGCTTAGTACCATTCGATTCAGAATGAAAAAATGCACTAAAATATGTTATCAGTTGAAAAATAACTACAAAATCTTATTTTTAAGGAATTTTTTAAAAGTTCGTTCATTTTTGAACTCATCTTAGGGGTGGAATTTTCGAAAATCCATTTTTAGCGGCACTCGATGTTATAAGAAGTATTTTTACCCCAATTTTCGAGATTTTTGGGCCGGTAGATTTTTTTGTGCTATGGTTAATACGAAATCCTTACTTTCTTTAATATATATAGCACTTTTAATTAGCGAAAAATCACTAACTATTAGTTTTTGCCTAATTACTAAAAAAGTACTGAATCAATTTCGACGAAATGTGAATCTAAACCATTCTCGAATCTACTGGAACGCACACACAAAATTTCATCAAAATCGGTCCAGTCGTTTAGAAGGATTTCAATTACATACACACGCACAGAAGATTTTTATATATAAAGATGAGCATTGAAAATTTCAGGTTTTTGCGCCGAAGATATCGCCAAATTAGGAAAATGTGAATTATCTCACGAACTACTGGATTTAAACAAATTTGCTTAGTACCATTCGATTCAGAATGAAAAAATGCACTAAAATATGATATCAGTTGAAAAATAACTACAAAAGCCGATTTTTATGGTGGAATTTTTTAAAAGTTCGTTCTTTTTTCTACTCATCTTAGGGGTGGAATTTTCGAAAATCCCTTTTTAGCGGCACTCGATGTTATAAGAAGTATTTTTACCCCAATTTTCAAGATTTTTGGGTCTGTAGATATTTTTGTGCTATGATTAATACGAAATCCTGACTTTCTTTAATATATATAGCACTTTTAATTAGCGAAAAATCACTAACTATTAGTTTTTGCCTAATTACTAAAAAAGTACTGAATCAATTTCAACGCAATGTGAATCTAAACTATTCTCGAATCTACTGGAACGCACACACAAAATTTCATCAAAATCGGCCCAGTCGTTTAGGAGGAGTTCAGTTACATACACACGCACAGAAGATTTTTATATATAAAGATGAGCATTGAAAATTTCAGGTTTTTGCGCCGAAGACATCGCCAAATTAGGAAAATGTGAATTATCGCACGAACTACTGGATTTAAACAAATTTGCTTAGTACCATTCGATTCAGAAGGAAAAAATGCGCTAAAATATGTTATCAGTTGAAAAATAACTACAAAAGCTTATTTTTAAGGAATTTTTTAAAAGTTCGTTCATTTTTCTACTCATCTTAGGGGTGGAATTTTCGAAAATCCCTTTTTAGCGGCACTCGATGTTATAAGAAGTATTTTTACCCCAATTTTCAAGATTTTTGGGTCGGTAGATTTTTTTGTGCTATGATTAATACGAAATCCTGACTTTCTTTAATATATATAGCACTTTTAATTAGCGAAAAATCAAAACTATTAGTTTTTGCCTAATTACTAAAAAAGTACTGAATCAATTTCAACGAAATGTGAATCTAAACCATTCTCGAATCTACTGGAACGCACACACAAAATTTCATCAAAATCGGCCCAGTCGTTTAGGAGGAGTTCAGTTACATACACACGCACAGAAGATTTTTATATATAAAGATGAGCATTGAAAATTTCAGGTTTTTGCGCCGAAGACATCGCTAAATTAGGAAAATGTGAATTATCTCACGAACTACTGGATTTAAACAAATTTGCTTAGTACCATTCGATTCAGAATGAAAAAATGCACTGAAATATGTTATCAGTTGAAAAATAACTACAAAATCTTATTTTTAAGGAATTTTTTAAAAGTTCGTTCATTTTTCTACTCATCTTAGGGGTGGAATTTTCGAAAATCCATTTTTAGCGGCACTCGATGTTATAAGAAGTATTTTTACCCCAATTTTCGAGATTTTTGGGCGGTAGATTTTTTTGTGCTATGGTTAATACGAAATCCTTACTTTCTTTAATATATATAGCACTTTTAATTAGCGAAAAATCACTAACTATTAGTTTTTGCCTAATTACTAAAAAAGTACTGAATCAATTTCGACGAAATGTGAATCTAAACCATTCTCGAATCTACTGGAACGCACACACAAAATTTCATCAAAATCGGTCCAGTCGTTTAGAAGGAGTTCAATTACATACACACGCACAGAAGATTTTTATATATAAAGATGAGCATTGAAAATTTCAGGTTTTTGCGCCGAAGACATCGCCAAATTAGGAAAATGTGAATTATCTCACGAACTACTGGATTTAAACAAATTTGCTTAGTACCATTCGATTCAGAATGAAAAAATGCACTAAAATATGTTATCAGTTGAAAAATAACTACAAAAGCCGATTTTTATGGTGGAATTTTTTAAAAGTTCGTTCTTTTTTCTACTCATCTTAGGGGTGGAATTTTCGAAAATCCCTTTTTAGCGGCACTCGATGTTATAAGAAGTATTTTTACCCCAATTTTCAAGATTTTTGGGTCTGTAGATATTTTTGTGCTATGATTAATACGAAATCCTGACTTTCTTTAATATATATAGCACTTTTAATTAGCGAAAAATCACCAACTATTAGTTTTTGCCTAATTACTAAAAAAGTACTGAATCACTTTCAACGAAATGTGAATCTAAACTATTCTCGAATCTACTGGAACGCACACACAAAATTCCATCAAAATCGGCCCAGTCGTTTAGGAGGAGTTCAGTTACATACACACGCACAGAAGATTTTTATATATAAAGATGAGCATTGAAAATTTCAGGTTTTTGCGCCGAAGACATCGCCAAATTAGGAAAATGTGAATTATCGCACGAACTACTGGATTTAAACAAATTTGCTTAGTACCATTCGATTCAGAATGAAAAAATGCACTAAAATATGTTATCAGTTGAAAAATAACTTCAAAAGCTTATTTTTAAGGAATTTTTTAAAAGTTCGTTCATTTTTCTACTCATCTTAGGGGTGGAATTTTCGAAAATCCCTTTTTAGCGGCACTCGATGTTATAAGAAGTATTTTTACCCCAATTTTCAAGATTTTTGGGTCGGTAGATTTTTTTGTGCTATGATTAATACGAAATCCTGACTTTCTTTAATATATATAGCACTTTTAATTAGCGAAAAATCACTAACTATTAGTTTTTGCCTAATTACTAAAAAAGTACTGAATCAATTTCAACGAAATGTGAATCTAAACCATTCTCGAATCTACTGGAACGCACACACAAAATTTCATCAAAATCGGCCCAGTCGTTTAGGAGGAGTTCAGTTACATACACACGCACAGAAGATTTTTATATATAAAGATGAGCATTGAAAATTTCAGGTTTTTGCGCCGAAGACATCGCTAAATTAGGAAAATGTGAATTATCTCACGAACTACTGGATTTAAACAAATTTGCTTAAAACCATTCGATTCAGAATGAAAAAATGCACTAAAATATGTTATCAGTTGAAAAATAACTACAAAATCTTATTTTTAAGGAATTTTTTAAAAGTTCGTTCATTTTTCTACTCATCTTAGGGGTGGAATTTTCGAAAATCCATTTTTAGCGGCACTCGATGTTATAAGAAGTATTTTTACCCCAATTTTCGAGATTTTTGGGCCGGTAGATTTTTTTGTGCTATGGTTAATACGAAATCCTTACTTTCTTTAATATATATAGCACTTTTAATTAGCGAAAAATCACTAACTATTAGTTTTTGCCTAATTACTAAAAAAGTACTGAATCAATTTCGACGAAATGTGAATCTAAACCATTCTCGAATCTACTGGAACGCACACACGAAATTTCATCAAAATCGGTCCAGTCGTTTAGAAGGAGTTCAATTACATACACACGCACAGAAGATTTTTATATATAAAGATGAGCATTGAAAATTTCAGGTTTTTGCGCCGAAGACATCGCCAAATTAGGAAAATGTGAATTATCTCACGAACTACTGGATTTAAACAAATTTGCTTAGTACCATTCGATTCAGAATGTAAAAATGCACTAAAATATGATATCAGTTGAAAAATAACTACAAAAGCCGATTTTTATGGTGGAATTTTTTAAAAGTTCGTTCTTTTTTCTACTCATCTTAGGTTTGGAATTTTCGAAAATCCCTTTTTAGCGGCACTCGATGTTATAAGAAGTATTTTTACCCCAATTTTCAAGATTTTTGGGTCTGTAGATATTTTTGTGCTATGGTTAATACGAAATCCTTACTTTCTTTAATATATATAGCACTTTTAATTAGCGAAAAATCACTAACTATTAGTTTTTGCCTAATTACTAAAAAAGTACTGAATCAATTTCGACGAAATGTGAATCTAAACCATTCTCGAATCTACTGGAACGCACACACAAAATTTCATCAAAATCGGTCCAGTCGTTTAGAAGGAGTTCAATTACATACACACGCACAGAAGATTTTTATATATAAAGATGAGCATTGAAAATTTCAGGTTTTTGCGCCGAAGACATCGCCAAATTAGGAAAATGTGAATTATCTCACGAACTACTGGATTTAAACAAATTTGCTTAGTACCATTCGATTCAGAATGAAAAAATGCACTAAAATATGATATCAGTTGAAAAATAACTTCAAAAGCCGATTTTTATGGTGGAATTTTTTAAAAGTTCGTTCTTTTTTCTACTCATCTTAGGGGTGGAATTTTCGAAAATCCCTTTTTAGCGGCACTCGATGTTATAAGAAGTATTTTTACCCCAATTTTCAAGATTTTTGGGTCTGTAGATATTTTTGTGCTATGATTAATACGAAATCCTGACTTTCTTTAATATATATAGCACTTTTAATTAGCGAAAAATCACCAACTATTAGTTTTTGCCTAATTACTAAAAAAGTACTGAATCACTTTCAACAAAATGTGAATCTAAACTATTCTCGAATCTACTGGAACGCACACACAAAATTTCATCAAAATCGGCCCAGTCGTTTAGGAGGAGTTCAGTTACATACACACGCACAGAAGATTTTTATATATAAAGATGAGCATTGAAAATTTCAGGTTTTTCGCCGAAGACATCGCCAAATTAGGAAAATGTGAATTATCGCACGAACTACTGGATTTAAACAAATTTGCTTAGAACTATTCGATTCAGAATGAAAAAATGCACTAAAATATGTTATCAGTTGAAAAATAACTACAAAAGCTTATTTTTAAGGAATTTTTTAAAAGTTCGTTCATTTTTCTACTCATCTTAGGGGTGGAATTTTCGAAAATCCCTTTTTAGCGGCACTCGATGTTATAAGAAGTATTTTTACCCCAATTTTCAAGATTTTTGGGTCGGTAGATTTTTTTGTGCTATGATTAATACGAAATCCTGACTTTCTTTAATATATATAGCACTTTTAATTAGCGAAAAATCACTAACTATTAGTTTTTGCCTAATTACTAAAAAAGTACTGAATCAATTTCAACGAAATGTGAATCTAAACCATTCTCGAATCTACTGGAACGCACAGACAAAATTTCATCAAAATCGGCCCAGTCGTTTAGGAGGAGTTCAGTTACATACACACGCACAGAAGATTTTTATATATAAAGATGATCATTGAAAATTTCAGGTTTTTGCGCCGAAGACATCGCTCAATTAGGAAAATGTAAATTATCTCACGAACTACTGGATTTAAACAAATTTGCTTAGTACCATTCGATTCAGAATGAAAAAATGCACTAAAATATGTTATCAGTTGAAAAATAACTACAAAATCTTATTTTTAAGGAATTTTTTAAAAGTTCGTTCATTTTTGAACTCATCTTAGGGGTGGAATTTTCGAAAATCCATTTTTAGCGGCACTCGATGTTATAAGAAGTATTTTTACCCCAATTTTCGAGATTTTTGGGCCGGTAGATTTTTTTGTGCTATGGTTAATACGAAATCCTTACTTTCTTTAATATATATAGCACTTTTAATTAGCGAAAAATCACTAACTATTAGTTTTTGCCTAATTACTAAAAAAGTACTGAATCAATTTCGACGAAATGTGAATCTAAACCATTCTCGAATCTACTGGAACGCACACACAAAATTTCATCAAAATCGGTCCAGTCGTTTAGAAGGATTTCAATTACATACACACGCACAGAAGATTTTTATATATAAAGATGAGCATTGAAAATTTCAGGTTTTTGCGCCGAAGATATCGCCAAATTAGGAAAATGTGAATTATCTCACGAACTACTGGATTTAAACAAATTTGCTTAGTACCATTCGATTCAGAATGAAAAAATGCACTAAAATATGATATCAGTTGAAAAATAACTACAAAAGCCGATTTTTATGGTGGAATTTTTTAAAAGTTCGTTCTTTTTTCTACTCATCTTAGGGGTGGAATTTTCGAAAATCCCTTTTTAGCGGCACTCGATGTTATAAGAAGTATTTTTACCCCAATTTTCAAGATTTTTGGGTCTGTAGATATTTTTGTGCTATGATTAATACGAAATCCTGACTTTCTTTAATATATATAGCACTTTTAATTAGCAAAAAATCACTAACTATTAGTTTTTGCCTAATTACTAAAAAAGTACTGAATCAATTTCAACGCAATGTGAATCTAAACTATTCTCGAATCTACTGGAACGCACACACAAAATTTCATCAAAATCGGCCCAGTCGTTTAGGAGGAGTTCAGTTACATACACACGCACAGAAGATTTTTATATATAAAGATGAGCATTGAAAATTTCAGGTTTTTGCGCCGAAGACATCGCCAAATTAGGAAAATGTGAATTATCGCACGAACTACTGGATTTAAACAAATTTGCTTAGTACCATTCGATTCAGAAGGAAAAAATGCGCTAAAATATGTTATCAGTTGAAAAATAACTACAAAAGCTTATTTTTAAGGAATTTTTTAAAAGTTCGTTCATTTTTCTACTCATCTTAGGGGTGGAATTTTCGAAAATCCCTTTTTAGCGGCACTCGATGTTATAAGAAGTATTTTTACCCCAATTTTCAAGATTTTTGGGTCGGTAGATTTTTTTGTGCTATGATTAATACGAAATCCTGACTTTCTTTAATATATATAGCACTTTTAATTAGCGAAAAATCAAAACTATTAGTTTTTGCCTAATTACTAAAAAAGTACTGAATCAATTTCAACGAAATGTGAATCTAAACCATTCTCGAATCTACTGGAACGCACACACAAAATTTCATCAAAATCGGCCCAGTCGTTTAGGAGGAGTTCAGTTACATACACACGCACAGAAGATTTTTATATATAAAGATGAGCATTGAAAATTTCAGGTTTTTGCGCCGAAGACATCGCTAAATTAGGAAAATGTGAATTATCTCACGAACTACTGGATTTAAACAAATTTGCTTAGTACCATTCGATTCAGAATGAAAAAATGCACTGAAATATGTTATCAGTTGAAAAATAACTACAAAATCTTATTTTTAAGGAATTTTTTAAAAGTTCGTTCATTTTTCTACTCATCTTAGGGGTGGAATTTTCGAAAATCCATTTTTAGCGGCACTCGATGTTATAAGAAGTATTTTTACCCCAATTTTCGAGATTTTTGGGCGGTAGATTTTTTTGTGCTATGGTTAATACGAAATCCTTACTTTCTTTAATATATATAGCACTTTTAATTAGCGAAAAATCACTAACTATTAGTTTTTGCCTAATTACTAAAAAAGTACTGAATCAATTTCGACGAAATGTGAATCTAAACCATTCTCGAATCTACTGGAACGCACACACAAAATTTCATCAAAATCGGTCCAGTCGTTTAGAAGGAGTTCAATTACATACACACGCACAGAAGATTTTTATATATAAAGATGAGCATTGAAAATTTCAGGTTTTTGCGCCGAAGACATCGCCAAATTAGGAAAATGTGAATTATCTCACGAACTACTGGATTTAAACAAATTTGCTTAGTACCATTCGATTCAGAATGAAAAAATGCACTAAAATATGTTATCAGTTGAAAAATAACTACAAAAGCCGATTTTTATGGTGGAATTTTTTAAAAGTTCGTTCTTTTTTCTACTCATCTTAGGGGTGGAATTTTCGAAAATCCCTTTTTAGCGGCACTCGATGTTATAAGAAGTATTTTTACCCCAATTTTCAAGATTTTTGGGTCTGTAGATATTTTTGTGCTATGATTAATACGAAATCCTGACTTTCTTTAATATATATAGCACTTTTAATTAGCGAAAAATCACCAACTATTAGTTTTTGCCTAATTACTAAAAAAGTACTGAATCACTTTCAACGAAATGTGAATCTAAACTATTCTCGAATCTACTGGAACGCACACACAAAATTCCATCAAAATCGGCCCAGTCGTTTAGGAGGAGTTCAGTTACATACACACGCACAGAAGATTTTTATATATAAAGATGAGCATTGAAAATTTCAGGTTTTTGCGCCGAAGACATCGCCAAATTAGGAAAATGTGAATTATCGCACGAACTACTGGATTTAAACAAATTTGCTTAGTACCATTCGATTCAGAATGAAAAAATGCACTAAAATATGTTATCAGTTGAAAAATAACTTCAAAAGCTTATTTTTAAGGAATTTTTTAAAAGTTCGTTCATTTTTCTACTCATCTTAGGGGTGGAATTTTCGAAAATCCCTTTTTAGCGGCACTCGATGTTATAAGAAGTATTTTTACCCCAATTTTCAAGATTTTTGGGTCGGTAGATTTTTTTGTGCTATGATTAATACGAAATCCTGACTTTCTTTAATATATATAGCACTTTTAATTAGCGAAAAATCACTAACTATTAGTTTTTGCCTAATTACTAAAAAAGTACTGAATCAATTTCAACGAAATGTGAATCTAAACCATTCTCGAATCTACTGGAACGCACACACAAAATTTCATCAAAATCGGCCCAGTCGTTTAGGAGGAGTTCAGTTACATACACACGCACAGAAGATTTTTATATATAAAGATGAGCATTGAAAATTTCAGGTTTTTGCGCCGAAGACATCGCTAAATTAGGAAAATGTGAATTATCTCACGAACTACTGGATTTAAACAAATTTGCTTAAAACCATTCGATTCAGAATGAAAAAATGCACTAAAATATGTTATCAGTTGAAAAATAACTACAAAATCTTATTTTTAAGGAATTTTTTAAAAGTTCGTTCATTTTTCTACTCATCTTAGGGGTGGAATTTTCGAAAATCCATTTTTAGCGGCACTCGATGTTATAAGAAGTATTTTTACCCCAATTTTCGAGATTTTTGGGCCGGTAGATTTTTTTGTGCTATGGTTAATACGAAATCCTTACTTTCTTTAATATATATAGCACTTTTAATTAGCGAAAAATCACTAACTATTAGTTTTTGCCTAATTACTAAAAAAGTACTGAATCAATTTCGACGAAATGTGAATCTAAACCATTCTCGAATCTACTGGAACGCACACACGAAATTTCATCAAAATCGGTCCAGTCGTTTAGAAGGAGTTCAATTACATACACACGCACAGAAGATTTTTATATATAAAGATGAGCATTGAAAATTTCAGGTTTTTGCGCCGAAGACATCGCCAAATTAGGAAAATGTGAATTATCTCACGAACTACTGGATTTAAACAAATTTGCTTAGTACCATTCGATTCAGAATGTAAAAATGCACTAAAATATGATATCAGTTGAAAAATAACTACAAAAGCCGATTTTTATGGTGGAATTTTTTAAAAGTTCGTTCTTTTTTCTACTCATCTTAGGTTTGGAATTTTCGAAAATCCCTTTTTAGCGGCACTCGATGTTATAAGAAGTATTTTTACCCCAATTTTCAAGATTTTTGGGTCTGTAGATATTTTTGTGCTATGGTTAATACGAAATCCTTACTTTCTTTAATATATATAGCACTTTTAATTAGCGAAAAATCACTAACTATTAGTTTTTGCCTAATTACTAAAAAAGTACTGAATCAATTTCGACGAAATGTGAATCTAAACCATTCTCGAATCTACTGGAACGCACACACAAAATTTCATCAAAATCGGTCCAGTCGTTTAGAAGGAGTTCAATTACATACACACGCACAGAAGATTTTTATATATAAAGATGAGCATTGAAAATTTCAGGTTTTTGCGCCGAAGACATCGCCAAATTAGGAAAATGTGAATTATCTCACGAACTACTGGATTTAAACAAATTTGCTTAGTACCATTCGATTCAGAATGAAAAAATGCACTAAAATATGATATCAGTTGAAAAATAACTTCAAAAGCCGATTTTTATGGTGGAATTTTTTAAAAGTTCGTTCTTTTTTCTACTCATCTTAGGGGTGGAATTTTCGAAAATCCCTTTTTAGCGGCACTCGATGTTATAAGAAGTATTTTTACCCCAATTTTCAAGATTTTTGGGTCTGTAGATATTTTTGTGCTATGATTAATACGAAATCCTGACTTTCTTTAATATATATAGCACTTTTAATTAGCGAAAAATCACCAACTATTAGTTTTTGCCTAATTACTAAAAAAGTACTGAATCACTTTCAACAAAATGTGAATCTAAACTATTCTCGAATCTACTGGAACGCACACACAAAATTTCATCAAAATCGGCCCAGTCGTTTAGGAGGAGTTCAGTTACATACACACGCACAGAAGATTTTTATATATAAAGATGAGCATTGAAAATTTCAGGTTTTTCGCCGAAGACATCGCTAAATTAGGAAAATGTGAATTATCTCACGAACTACTGGATTTAAACAAATTTGCTTAGTACCATTCGATTCAGAATGAAAAAATGCACTGAAATATGTTATCAGTTGAAAAATAACTACAAAATCTTATTTTTAAGGAATTTTTTAAAAGTTCGTTCATTTTTCTACTCATCTTAGGGGTGGAATTTTCGAAAATCCATTTTTAGCGGCACTCGATGTTATAAGAAGTATTTTTACCCCAATTTTCGAGATTTTTGGGCGGTAGATTTTTTTGTGCTATGGTTAATACGAAATCCTTACTTTCTTTAATATATATAGCACTTTTAATTAGCGAAAAATCACTAACTATTAGTTTTTGCCTAATTACTAAAAAAGTACTGAATCAATTTCGACGAAATGTGAATCTAAACCATTCTCGAATCTACTGGAACGCACACACAAAATTTCATCAAAATCGGTCCAGTCGTTTAGAAGGAGTTCAATTACATACACACGCACAGAAGATTTTTATATATAAAGATGAGCATTGAAAATTTCAGGTTTTTGCGCCGAAGACATCGCCAAATTAGGAAAATGTGAATTATCTCACGAACTACTGGATTTAAACAAATTTGCTTAGTACCATTCGATTCAGAATGAAAAAATGCACTAAAATATGTTATCAGTTGAAAAATAACTACAAAAGCCGATTTTTATGGTGGAATTTTTTAAAAGTGCGTTCTTTTTTCTACTCATCTTAGGGGTGGAATTTTCGAAAATCCCTTTTTAGCGGCACTCGATGTTATAAGAAGTATTTTTACCCCAATTTTCAAGATTTTTGGGTCTGTAGATATTTTTGTGCTATGATTAATACGAAATCCTGACTTTCTTTAATATATATAGCACTTTTAATTAGCGAAAAATCACCAACTATTAGTTTTTGCCTAATTACTAAAAAAGTACTGAATCACTTTCAACGAAATGTGAATCTAAACTATTCTCGAATCTACTGGAACGCACACACAAAATTCCATCAAAATCGGCCCAGTCGTTTAGGAGGAGTTCAGTTACATACACACGCACAGAAGATTTTTATACATAAAGATGAGCATTGAAAATTTCAGGTTTTTGCGCCGAAGACATCGCCAAATTAGGAAAATGTGAATTATCGCACGAACTACTGGATTTAAACAAATTTGCTTAGTACCATTCGATTCGGAATGAAAAAATGCACTAAAATATGTTATCAGTTGAAAAATAACTTCAAAAGCTTATTTTTAAGGAATTTTTTAAAAGTTCGTTCATTTTTCTACTCATCTTAGGGGTGGAATTTTCGAAAATCCCTTTTTAGCGGCACTCGATGTTATAAGAAGTATTTTTACCCCAATTTTCAAGATTTTTGGGTCGGTAGATTTTTTTGTGCTATGATTAATACGAAATCCTGACTTTCTTTAATATATATAGCACTTTTAATTAGCGAAAAATCACTAACTATTAGTTTTTGCCTAATTACTAAAAAAGTACTGAATCAATTTCAACGAAATGTGAATCTAAACCATTCTCGAATCTACTGGAACGCACACACAAAATTTCATCAAAATCGGCCCAGTCGTTTAGGAGGAGTTCAGTTACATACACACGCACAGAAGATTTTTATATATAAAGATGAGCATTGAAAATTTCAGGTTTTTGCGCCGAAGACATCGCTAAATTAGGAAAATGTGAATTATCTCACGAACTACTGGATTTAAACAAATTTGCTTAAAACCATTCGATTCAGAATGAAAAAATGCACTAAAATATGTTATCAGTTGAAAAATAACTACAAAATCTTATTTTTAAGGAATTTTTTAAAAGTTCGTTCATTTTTCTACTCATCTTAGGGGTGGAATTTTCGAAAATCCATTTTTAGCGGCACTCGATGTTATAAGAAGTATTTTTACCCCAATTTTCGAGATTTTTGGGCCGGTAGATTTTTTTGTGCTATGGTTAATACGAAATCCTTACTTTCTTTAATATATATAGCACTTTTAATTAGCGAAAAATCACTAACTATTAGTTTTTGCCTAATTACTAAAAAAGTACTGAATCAATTTCGACGAAATGTGAATCTAAACCATTCTCGAATCTACTGGAACGCACACACGAAATTTCATCAAAATCGGTCCAGTCGTTTAGAAGGAGTTCAATTACATACACACGCACAGAAGATTTTTATATATAAAGATGAGCATTGAAAATTTCAGGTTTTTGCGCCGAAGACATCGCCAAATTAGGAAAATGTGAATTATCTCACGAACTACTGGATTTAAACAAATTTGCTTAGTACCATTCGATTCAGAATGTAAAAATGCACTAAAATATGATATCAGTTGAAAAATAACTACAAAAGCCGATTTTTATGGTGGAATTTTTTAAAAGTTCGTTCTTTTTTCTACTCATCTTAGGGGTGGAATTTTCGAAAATCCCTTTTTAGCGGCACTCGATGTTATAAGAAGTATTTTTACCCCAATTTTCAAGATTTTTGGGTCTGTAGATATTTTTGTGCTATGGTTAATACGAAATCCTTACTTTCTTTAATATATATAGCACTTTTAATTAGCGAAAAATCACTAACTATTAGTTTTTGCCTAATTACTAAAAAAGTACTGAATCAATTTCGACGAAATGTGAATCTAAACCATTCTCGAATCTACTGGAACGCACACACAAAATTTCATCAAAATCGGTCCAGTCGTTTAGAAGGAGTTCAATTACATACACACGCACAGAAGATTTTTATATATAAAGATGAGCATTGAAAATTTCAGGTTTTTGCGCCGAAGACATCGCCAAATTAGGAAAATGTGAATTATCTCACGAACTACTGGATTTAAACAAATTTGCTTAGTACCATTCGATTCAGAATGAAAAAATGCACTAAAATATGATATCAGTTGAAAAATAACTTCAAAAGCCGATTTTTATGGTGGAATTTTTTAAAAGTTCGTTCTTTTTTCTACTCATCTTAGGGGTGGAATTTTCGAAAATCCCTTTTTAGCGGCACTCGATGTTATAAGAAGTATTTTTACCCCAATTTTCAAGATTTTTGGGTCTGTAGATATTTTTGTGCTATGATTAATACGAAATCCTGACTTTCTTTAATATATATAGCACTTTTAATTAGCGAAAAATTACCAACTATTAGTTTTTGCCTAATTACTAAAAAAGTACTGAATCACTTTCAACAAAATGTGAATCTAAACTATTCTCGAATCTACTGGAACGCACACACAAAATTTCATCAAAATCGGCCCAGTCGTTTAGGAGGAGTTCAGTTACATACACACGCACAGAAGATTTTTATATATAAAGATGAGCATTGAAAATTTCAGGTTTTTGCGCCGAAGACATCGCCAAATTAGGAAAATGTGAATTATCGCACGAACTACTGGATTTAAACAAATTTGCTTAGTACCATTCGATTCAGAATGAAAAAATGCACTAAAATATGTTATCAGTTGAAAAATAACTACAAAAGCTTATTTTTAAGGAATTTTTTAAAAGTTCGTTCATTTTTCTACTCATCTTAGGGGTGGAATTTTCGAAAATCCCTTTTTAGCGGCACTCGATGTTATAAGAAGTATTTTTACCCCAATTTTCAAGATTTTTGGGTCGGTAGATTTTTTTGTGCTATGATTAATACGAAATCCTGACTTTCTTTAATATATATAGCACTTTTAATTAGCGAAAAATCACTAACTATTAGTTTTTGCCTAATTACTAAAAAAGTACTGAATCAATTTCGACGAAATGTGAATCTAAACCATTCTCGAATCTACTGGAACGCACACACAAAATTTCATCAAAATCGGCCCAGTCGTTTAGGAGGAGTTCAGTTACATACACACGCACAGAAGATTTTTATATATAAAGATGAGCATTGAAAATTTCAGGTTTTTGCGCCGAAGACATCGCTAAATTAGGAAAATGTGAATTATCTCACAAACTACTGGATTTAAACAAATTTGCTTAGTGCCATTCGATTCAGAATGAAAAAATGCACTAAAATATGTTATCAGTTGAAAAATAACTACAAAATCTTATTTTTAAGGAATTTTTTAAAAGTTCGTTCATTTTTCTACTCATCTTAGGGGTGGAATTTTCGAAAATCCATTTTTAGCGGCACTCGATGTTATAAGAAGTATTTTTACCCCAATTTTCGAGATTTTTGGGCCGGTAGATTTTTTTGTGCTATGGTTAATACGAAATCCTTACTTTCTTTAATATATATAGCACTTTTAATTAGCGAAAAATCACTAACTATTAGTTTTTGCCTAATTACTAAAAAAGTACTGAATCAATTTCGACGAAATGTGAATCTAAACCATTCTCGAATCTACTGGAACGCACACACAAAATTTCATCAAAATCGGTCCAGTCGTTTAGAAGGAGTTCAATTACATACACACGCACAGAAGATTTTTATATATAAAGATGAGCATTGAAAATTTCAGGTTTTTGCGCCGAAGACATCGCCAAATTAGGAAAATGTGAATTATCTCACGAACTACTGGATTTAAACAAATTTGCTTAGTACCATTCGATTCAGAATGTAAAAATGCACTAAAATATGATATCAGTTGAAAAATAACTACAAAAGCCGATTTTTATGGTGGAATTTTTTAAAAGTTCGTTCTTTTTTCTGCTCATCTTAGGGGTGGAATTTTCGAAAATCCCTTTTTAGCGGCACTCGATGTTATAAGAAGTATTTTTACCCCAATTTTCAAGATTTTTGGGTCTGTAGATATTTTTGTGCTATGATTAATACGAAATCCTGACTTTCTTTAATATATATAGCACTTTTAATTAGCGAAAAATCACCAACTATTAGTTTTTGCCTAATTACTAAAAAAGTACTGAATCACTTTCAACGAAATGTGAATCTAAACTATTCTCGAATCTACTGGAACGCACACACAAAATTTCATCAAAATCGGCCCAGTCGTTTAGGAGGAGTTCAGTTACATACACACGCACAGAAGATTTTTATATATAAAGATGAGCATTGAAAATTTCAGGTTTTTGCGCCGAAGACATCGCCAAATTAGGAAAATGTGAATTATCGCACGAACTACTGGATTTAAACAAATTTGCTAAGTATCATTCGATTCAGAATGAAAAAATGCACTAAAATATGTTATCAGTTAACAAATAACTACAAAAGCTTATTTTTAAGGAATTTTTTAAAAGTTTGTTCATTTTTCTACTCATCTTAGGGGTGGAATTTTCGAAAATCCATTTTTAGCGGCACTCGATGTTATAAGAAGTATTTTTACCCCAATTTTCGAGATTTTTGGGCCGGTAGATTTTTTTGTGCTATGGTTAATACGTAATCCTGACTTTCTTTAATATATATAGCACTTTTAATTAGCGAAAAATCACTAACTATTAGTTTTTGCCTAATTACTAAAAAAGTACTGAATCAATTTCGACGAAATGTGAATCTAAACCATTCTCGAATCTACTGGAACGCACACACAAAATTTCATCAAAATCGGTCCAGTCGTTTAGAAGGAGTTCAATTACATACACACGCACAGAAGATTTTTATATATAAAGATGAGCATTGAAAATTTCAGGTTTTTGCGCCGAAGACATCGCCAAATTAGGAAAATGTGAATTATCTCACGAACTACTGGATTTAAACAAATTTGCTTAGTACCATTCGATTCAGAATGAAAAAATGCACTAAAATATGTTATCAGTTGAAAAATAACTACAAAAGCTTATTTTTAAGGAATTTTTTAAAAGTTTGTTCATTTTTCTACTCATCTTAGGGGTGGAATTTTCGAAAATCCCTTTTTAGCGGCACTCGATGTTATAAGAAGTATTTTTACCCCAACTTTCAAGATTTTTGGGTCTGTAGATATTTTTGTGCTATGATTAATACGAAATCCTGACTTTCTTTAATATATATAGCACTTTTAATTAGCGAAAAATCACCAACTATTAGTTTTTGCCTAATTACTAAAAAAGTACTGAATCACTTTCAACAAAATGTGAATCTAAACTATTCTCGAATCTACTGGAACGCACACACAAAATTTCATCAAAATCGGCCCAGTCGTTTAGGAGGAGTTCAGTTACATACACACGCACAGAAGATTTTTATATATAAAGATGAGCATTGAAAATTTCAGGTTTTTGCGCCGAAGACATCGCCAAATTAGGAAAATGTGAATTATCGCACGAACTACTGGATTTAAACAAATTTGCTTAGTACCATTCGATTCAGAATGAAAAAATGCACTAAAATATGTTATCAGTTGAAAAATAACTACAAAAGCTTATTTTTAAGGAATTTTTTAAAAGTTCGTTCATTTTTCTACTCATCTTAGGGGTGGAATTTTCGAAAATCCCTTTTTAGCGGCACTCGATGTTATAAGAAGTATTTTTACCCCAATTTTCAAGATTTTTGGGTCGGTAGATTTTTTTGTGCTATGATTAATACGAAATCCTGACTTTCTTTAATATATATAGCACTTTTAATTAGCGAAAAATCACTAACTATTAGTTTTTGCCTAATTACTAAAAAAGTACTGAATCAATTTCAACGAAATGTGAATCTAAACCATTCTCGAATCTACTGGAACGCACACACAAAATTTCATCAAAATCGGCCCAGTCGTTTAGGAGGAGTTCAGTTACATACACACGCACAGAAGATTTTTATATATAAAGATGAGCATTGAAAATTTCAGGTTTTTGCGCCGAAGACATCGCTAAATTAGGAAAATGTGAATTATCTCACAAACTACTGGATTTAAACAAATTTGCTTAGTACCATTCGATTCAGAATGAAAAAATGCACTAAAATATGTTATCAGTTGAAAAATAACTACAAAATCTTATTTTTAAGGAATTTTTTAAAAGTTCGTTCATTTTTCTACTCATCTTAGGGGTGGAATTTTCGAAAATCCATTTTTAGCGGCACTCGATGTTATAAGAAGTATTTTTACCCCAATTTTCGAGATTTTTGGGCCGGTAGATTTTTTTGTGCTATGGTTAATACGAAATCCTTACTTTCTTTAATATATATAGCACTTTTAATTAGCGAAAAATCACTAACTATTAGTTTTTGCCTAATTACTAAAAAAGTACTGAATCAATTTCGACGAAATGTGAATCTAAACCATTCTCGAATCTACTGGAACGCACACACAAAATTTCATCAAAATCGGTCCAGTCGTTTAGAAGGAGTTCAATTACATACACACGCACAGAAGATTTTTATATATAAAGATGAGCATTGAAAATTTCAGGTTTTTGCGCCGAAGACATCGCCAAATTAGGAAAATGTGAATTATCTCACGAACTACTGGATTTAAACAAATTTGCTTAGTACCATTCGATTCAGAATGAAAAAATGCACTAAAATATGATATCAGTTGAAAAATAACTACAAAAGCCGATTTTTATGGTGGAATTTTTTAAAAGTTCGTTCTTTTTTCTGCTCATCTTAGGGGTGGAATTTTCGAAAATCCCTTTTTAGCGGCACTCGATGTTATAAGAAGTATTTTTACCCCAATTTTCAAGATTTTTGGGTCTGTAGATATTTTTGTGCTATGATTAATACGAAATCCTGACTTTCTTTAATATATATAGCACTTTTAATTAGCGAAAAATCACCAACTATTAGTTTTTGCCTAATTACTAAAAAAGTACTGAATCACTTTCAACGAAATGTGAATCTAAACTATTCTCGAATCTACTGGAACGCACACACAAAATTTCATCAAAATCGGCCCAGTCGTTTAGGAGGAGTTCAGTTACATACACACGCACAGAAGATTTTTATATATAAAGATGAGCATTGAAAATTTCAGGTTTTTGCGCCGAAGACATCGCCAAATTAGGAAAATGTGAATTATCGCACGAACTACTGGATTTAAACAAATTTGCTAAGTATCATTCGATTCAGAATGAAAAAATGCACTAATATATGTTATCAGTTGAAAAATAACTACAAAAGCTTATTTTTAAGGAATTTTTTAAAAGTTTGTTCAGTTTTCTACTCATCTTAGGGGTGGAATTTTCGAAAATCC
Source organism: Maratus speculifer (assembly GCA_964019185.1). Lineage (NCBI taxonomy): Eukaryota > Metazoa > Arthropoda > Arachnida > Araneae > Salticidae > Maratus > Maratus speculifer. The sequence goes on along the minus strand of OZ025302.1, from coordinate 245,699,467 downwards.
ATTTTTAGCGGCACTCGATGTTATAAGAAGTATTTTTACCCCAATTTTCGACATTTTTGGGCCGGTAGATTTTATTGTGCTATGGTTAATACGTAATCCTGACTTTCTTTAATATATATAGCACTTTTAATTAGCGAAAAATCACTAACTATTAGTTTTTGCCTAATTACTAAAAAAGTACTGAATCAATTTCGACGAAATGTGAATCTAAACCATTCTCGAATCTACTGGAACGCACACACAAAATTTCATCAAAATCGGTCCAGTCGTTTAGAAGGAGTTCAATTACATACACACGCACAGAAGATTTTTATATATAAAGATGAGCATTGAAAATTTCAGGTTTTTGCGCCGAAGACATCGCCAAATTAGGAAAATGTGAATTATCTCACGAACTACTGGATTTAAACAAATTTGCTTAGTACCATTCGATTCAGAATGAAAAAATGCACTAAAATATGTTATCAGTTGAAAAATAACTACAAAAGCTTATTTTTAAGGAATTTTTTAAAAGTTTGTTCATTTTTCTACTCATCTTAGGGGTGGAATTTTCGAAAATCCCTTTTTAGCGGCACTCGATGTTATAAGAAGTATTTTTACCCCAACTTTCAAGATTTTTGGGTCTGTAGATATTTTTGTGCTATGATTAATACGAAATCCTGACTTTCTTTAATATATATAGCACTTTTAATTAGCGAAAAATCACCAACTATTAGTTTTTGCCTAATTACTAAAAAAGTACTGAATCAATTTCAACGCAATGTGAATCTAAACTATTCTCGAATCTACTGGAACGCACACACAAAATTTCATCAAAATCGGCCCAGTCGTTTAGGAGGAGTTCAGTTACATACACACGCACAGAAGATTTTTATATATAAAGATGAGCATTGAAAATTTCAGGTTTTTGCGCCGAAGACATCGCTAAATTAGGAAAATGTGAATTATCTCACGAACTACTTTATTTAAACAAATTTGCTTAGTACCATTCGATTCAGAATGAAAAAATGCACTAAAATATGTTATCAGTTGAAAAATAACTACAAAATCTTATTTTTAAGGAATTTTTTAAAAGTTCGTTCATTTTTCTACTCATCTTAGGGGTGGAATTTTCGAAAATCCATTTTTAGCGGCACTCGATGTTATAAGAAGTATTTTTACCCCAATTTTCGAGATTTTTGGGCCGGTAGATTTTTTTGTGCTATGGTTAATACGAAATCCTTACTTTCTTTAATATATATAGCACTTTTAATTAGCGAAAAATCACTAACTATTAGTTTTTGCCTAATTACTAAAAAAGTACTGAATCAATTTCGACGAAATGTGAATCTAAACCATTCTCGAATCTACTGGAACGCACACACAAAATTTCATCAAAATCGGTCCAGTCGTTTAGAAGGAGTTCAATTACATACACACGCACAGAAGATTTTTATATATAAAGATGAGCATTGAAAATTTCAGGTTTTTGCGCCGAAGACATCGCCAAATTAGGAAAATGTGAATTATCTCACGAACTACTGGATTTAAACAAATTTGCTTAGTACCATTAGATTCAGAATGAAAAAATGCACTAAAATATGATATCAGTTGAAAAATAACTACAAAAGCCGATTTTTATGGTGGAATTTTTTAAAAGTTCGTTCTTTTTTCTACTCATCTTAGGGGTGGAATTTTCGAAAATCCCTTTCTAGCGGCACTCGATGTTATAAGAAGTATTTTTACCCCAATTTTCAAGATTTTTGGGTCTGTAGATATTTTTGTGCTATGATTAATACGAAATCCTGACTTTCTTTAATATATATAGCACTTTTAATTAGCGAAAAATCACTAACTATTAGTTTTTGCCTAATTACTAAAAAAGTACTGAATCACTTTCAACGAAATGTGAATCTAAACTATTCTCGAATCTACTGGAACGCACACACAAAATTTCATCAAAATCGGCCCAGTCGTTTAGGAGGAGTTCAGTTACATACACACGCACAGAAGATTTTTATATATAAATATGAGCATTGAAAATTTCAGGTTTTTGCGCCGAAGACATCGCCAAATTAGGAAAATGTGAATTATCGCACGAACTACTGGATTTAAACAAATTTGCTAAGTATCATTCGATTCAGAATGAAAAAATGCACTAAAATATGTTATCAGTTGAAAAATAACTACAAAAGCTTATTTTTAAGGAATTTTTTAAAAGTTTGTTCATTTTTCTACTCATCTTAGGGGTGGAATTTTCGAAAATCCATTTTTAGCGGCACTCGATGTTATAAGAAGTATTTTTACCCCAATTTTCGAGATTTTTGGGCCGGTAGATTTTTTTGTGCTATGGTTAATACGAAATCCTTACTTTCTTTAATATATATAGCACTTTTAATTAGCGAAAAATCACTAACTATTAGTTTTTGCCTAATTACTAAAAAAGTACTGAATCAATTTCGACGAAATGTGAATCTAAACCATTCTCGAATCTACTGGAACGCACACACAAAATTTCATCAAAATCGGTCCAGTCGTTTAGAAGGAGTTCAATTACATACACACGCACAGAAGATTTTTATATCTAAAGACTAGCGGACCCGACAGACGTTGTCCTGTCACCGTCAGATGTTGTCCTTCTTGGCACCGACTCCAGAAAATCAAATAAATGTGCGTAAATATGATAGTACGCACGATAAACACTACGCTCTTAATTTAATTTCTTATTACAATTATGTAAGGAAATTATTTTTCACTCTTCAGTATTTTTTGAAGTCGGTTCAATTTTTGATAGAAAAGTTTCTTTTTCTCTTTTTAGTTAAAAGTTAACGATTTTCTGAACTCGGTTAATCAAAATTATAATACAGGAAATATTATTGTAAAGTATACACGTTTGTCAGGAGTGGGGTTCGAACACGCGATCCCTTTCTTCAAGAAACTGAGCTTAAATCTGGCGCCTTAACCCTTTGCGGCGCAGAGCAAATTCATTGCTTAAGTGTTGAAATAAATGACTGACACCGGAATTTGAAAACAACTTTATCTGTAACTAAGAAAAAGCTGTTTTGCAGGAATTCAATAAACCTAAAAATTTTTTACCACAAGTCCGGTGCCAATGTGGCGTTTGGGAATAAAAATTAAGTGGTTTCATAGCTAGACCACTGCGCCACAAGGGGTTAAACCGCTCGGACATTCCGTCCGCACGGAATTATTCAACACTTTCAATTAACAAAAAATCACTAATTATTAGTTTTTGCCTAATTACTAAAAAAGTACTAAATCAATTTCGATGAAATGTGAATCTAAACCATTTTCGAATCCACTGGAACACACACACACAAAATTTCATTAAAATCGGTCCAGTCGTTTAGGAGGAGTTCAGTGACATACACACGCACAGAAGATTTATATATATGTTGCGGCCAATGATTTATATATATGTTGCGGCCAATACCCGAAATTGGCCAATTATAGAACTGACGGGCCAATTCCCGAATTGGCCAGCAAGATTAATAAATGACTGGCCACTGCTAGAATTGGACGGCCAATTCGCGAACTGGCCAGATGCAATTGGCCAATTCGCGAACTGGCCAGATGCGATTGGCCAATTCGCGAAATAGATATAGGCACTCGGCTTAATCCTTTCGAACATAGATGAAAGTGTCTATGAATTCAAATAGTCTAGCCGTCAGACTGTCCGTGTTCTAACTCGGGTAAAGATTCCGGTTAATTTGTAATTGTCATCTTATATCGTTTATCAATTAATTTCGATATTGAAAGGCAATTGTGTACTATTTTTGGTTAATTTAGTTGGGTACACAAATATATTTCGTTTCGATATAATCAATGGGAATCTTTTTTACTGTGCATATTAATTTACATTATCTTAAATACAAAAAAAAAAAAAAAAATTGGTACCTATGCATCATAGTTCGGGTGTTGGCCAAGGCTTCCAGGCCAGTTCGCGAATTGGCCGGCCAAAACCCGAAATACGCTATTCATTTCATGTATTTCGGTTTTTGGCCAGGAAGCTTGGCCAGTTCGCGTATTGGCCGGCCAGTTCTAGAATTGGCCAGGCTCCGGGTATTGGCCGCAACATATATATAAAGAGAAGCATTGAAAATTTCAAGTTTTTGCTCCGAAGATATTGCCAATTTAGGAAAATGTGAATTATTCCACGAACAACTTGATTTAAACGAATTTGCTTAGTTCCATTCGATTCAGAATGAACAAATACACTAAAATATATTATCAGTTAAAAAATATCTATAAAAGCCGATTTTAAAGGAATTTTTTAAAAGTTCGTTCTTTTTTTTAAATCTCCTTAGGGGGGGGGAATTTTCGAAAATCCCTTCTTAGTGGCACCCGATGTTATAAGAAATATTTTTACCCGAATTTTCAAGATTTTTGTTTCGGTACACATTTTTGTGCTGTGATTAACATGAAATCCAGACTGTCTTTTATCTATATAGCACTTTTAATTAGCGAAAAATCACTAACTATTAGTTTTTGCCTAATTACTAAAAAAGTACTGAATCAATTTCGATGAAATGTGAATCTAAACCATTCTCGAATCCACTGGAACACACACACAAAATTTCATTAAAATCAGTCCAGTCGTTTAGGAGGAGTTTAGTTACATACACACGCACAAAAGATTTTTATATATAAAGATGAGCATTGAAAATTTCAGGTTTTTGCGCCGAAGACATCGCCAAATTAGGAAAATGTGAATTATCTCACGAACTACTGGATTTAAACAAATTTGCTTAGTACCATTCGATTCAGAATGAAAAAATGCACTAAAATATGTTATCAGTTGAAAAATAACTACAAAAGCTTATTTTTAAGGAATTTTTTAAAAGTTCGTTCATTTTTCTACTCATCTTAGGGGTGGAATTTTCGAAAATCCATTTTTAGCGGCACTCGATGTTATAAGAAGTATTTTTACCCCAATTTTCAAGATTTTTGGGTCTGTAGATATTTTTGTGCTATGATTAATACGAAATCCTGACTTTCTTTAATATATATAGCACTTTTAATTAGCGAAAAATCACCAACTATTAGTTTTTGCCTAATTACTAAAAAAGTACTGAATCACTTTCAACGAAATGTGAATCTAAACCATTCTCGAATCTACTGGAACGCACACACAAAATTTCATCAAAATCGGTCCAGTCGTTTAGAAGGAGTTCAATTACATACACACGCACAGAAGATTTTTATATATAAAGATGAGCATTGAAAATTTCAGGTTTTTGCGCCGAAGACATCGCCAAATTAGGAAAATGTGAATTATCTCACGAACTACTGGATTTAAACAAATTTGCTTAGTACCATTCGATTCAGAATGAAAAAATGCACTAAAATATGATATCAGTTGAAAAATAACTACAAAAGCCGATTTTTATGGTGGAATTTTTTAAAAGTTCGTTCTTTTTTCTGCTCATCTTAGGGGTGGAATTTTCGAAAATCCCTTTTTAGCGGCACTCGATGTTATAAGAAGTATTTTTACCCCAATTTTCAAGATTTTTGGGTCTGTAGATATTTTTGTGCTATGATTAATACGAAATCCTGACTTTCTTTAATATATATAGCACTTTTAATTAGCGAAAAATCACCAACTATTAGTTTTTGCCTAATTACTAAAAAAGTACTGAATCACTTTCAACGAAATGTGAATCTAAACTATTCTCGAATCTACTGGAACGCACACACAAAATTTCATCAAAATCGGCCCAGTCGTTTAGGAGGAGTTCAGTTACATACACACGCACAGAAGATTTTTATATATAAAGATGAGCATTGAAAATTTCAGGTTTTTGCGCCGAAGACATCGCCAAATTAGGAAAATGTGAATTATCGCACGAACTACTGGATTTAAACAAATTTGCTAAGTATCATTCGATTCAGAATGAAAAAATGCACTAAAATATGTTATCAGTTGAAAAATAACTACAAAAGCTTATTTTTAAGGAATTTTTTAAAAGTTTGTTCATTTTTCTACTCATCTTAGGGGTGGAATTTTCGAAAATCCATTTTTAGCGGCACTCGATGTTATAAGAAGTATTTTTACCCCAATTTTCGAGATTTTTGGGCCGGTAGATTTTTTTGTGCTATGGTTAATACGTAATCCTGACTTTCTTTAATATATATAGCACTTTTAATTAGCGAAAAATCACTAACTATTAGTTTTTGCCTAATTACTAAAAAAGTACTGAATCAATTTCGACGAAATGTGAATCTAAACCATTCTCGAATCTACTGGAACGCACACACAAAATTTCATCAAAATCGGTCCAGTCGTTTAGAAGGAGTTCAATTACATACACACGCACAGAAGATTTTTATATATAAAGATGAGCATTGAAAATTTCAGGTTTTTGCGCCGACGACATCGCCAAATTAGGAAAATGTGAATTATCTCACGAACTACTGGATTTAAACAAATTTGCTTAGTACCATTCGATTCAGAATGAAAAAATGCACTAAAATATGTTATCAGTTGAAAAATAACTACAAAAGCTTATTTTTAAGGAATTTTTTAAAAGTTTGTTCATTTTTCTACTCATCTTAGGGGTGGAATTTTCGAAAATCCCTTTTTAGCGGCACTCGATGTTATAAGAAGTATTTTTACCCCAACTTTCAAGATTTTTGGGTCTGTAGATATTTTTGTGCTATGATTAATACGAAATCCTGACTTTCTTTAATATATATAGCACTTTTAATTAGCGAAAAATCACCAACTATTAATTTTTGCCTAATTACTAAAAAAGTACTGAATCACTTTCAACAAAATGTGAATCTAAACTATTCTCGAATCTACTGGAACGCACACACAAAATTTCATCAAAATCGGCCCAGTCGTTTAGGAGGAGTTCAGTTACATACACACGCACAGAAGATTTTTATATATAAAGATGAGCATTGAAAATTTCAGGTTTTTGCGCCGAAGACATCGCCAAATTAGGAAAATGTGAATTATCGCACGAACTACTGGATTTAAACAAATTTGCTTAGTACCATTCGATTCAGAATGAAAAAATGCACTAAAATATGTTATCAGTTGAAAAATAACTACAAAAGCTTATTTTTAAGGAATTTTTTAAAAGTTCGTTCATTTTTCTACTCATCTTAGGGGTGGAATTTTCGAAAATCCATTTTTAGCGGCACTCGATGTTATAAGAAGTATTTTTACCCCAATTTTCAAGATTTTTGGGTCTGTAGATATTTTTGTGCTATGATTAATACGAAATCCTGACTTTCTTTAATATATATAGCACTTTTAATTAGCGAAAAATCACCAACTATTAGTTTTTGCCTAATTACTAAAAAAGTACTGAATCACTTTCAACGAAATGTGAATCTAAACCATTCTCGAATCTACTGGAACGCACACACAAAATTTCATCAAAATCGGTCCAGTCGTTTAGAAGGAGTTCAATTACATACACACGCACAGAAGATTTTTATATATAAAGATGAGCATTGAAAATTTCAGGTTTTTGCGCCGAAGACATCGCCAAATTAGGAAAATGTGAATTATCTCACGAACTACTGGATTTAAACAAATTTGCTTAGTACCATTCGATTCAGAATGAAAAAATGCACTAAAATATGATATCAGTTGAAAAATAACTACAAAAGCCGATTTTTATGGTGGAATTTTTTAAAAGTTCGTTCTTTTTTCTGCTCATCTTAGGGGTGGAATTTTCGAAAATCCCTTTTTAGCGGCACTCGATGTTATAAGAAGTATTTTTACCCCAATTTTCAAGATTTTTGGGTCTGTAGATATTTTTGTGCTATGATTAATACGAAATCCTGACTTTCTTTAATATATATAGCACTTTTAATTAGCGAAAAATCACCAACTATTAGTTTTTGCCTAATTACTAAAAAAGTACTGAATCACTTTCAACGAAATGTGAATCTAAACTATTCTCGAATCTACTGGAACGCACACACAAAATTTCATCAAAATCGGCCCAGTCGTTTAGGAGGAGTTCAGTTACATACACACGCACAGAAGATTTTTATATATAAAGATGAGCATTGAAAATTTCAGGTTTTTGCGCCGAAGACATCGCCAAATTAGGAAAATGTGAATTATCGCACGAACTACTGGATTTAAACAAATTTGCTAAGTATCATTCGATTCAGAATGAAAAAATGCACTAAAATATGTTATCAGTTGAAAAATAACTACAAAAGCTTATTTTTAAGGAATTTTTTAAAAGTTTGTTCATTTTTCTACTCATCTTAGGGGTGGAATTTTCGAAAATCCATTTTTAGCGGCACTCGATGTTATAAGAAGTATTTTTACCCCAATTTTCGAGATTTTTGGGCCGGTAGATTTTTTTGTGCTATGGTTAATACGTAATCCTGACTTTCTTTAATATATATAGCACTTTTAATTAGCGAAAAATCACTAACTATTAGTTTTTGCCTAATTACTAAAAAAGTACTGAATCAATTTCGACGAAATGTGAATCTAAACCATTCTCGAATCTACTGGAACGCACACACAAAATTTCATCAAAATCGGTCCAGTCGTTTAGAAGGAGTTCAATTACATACACACGCACAGAAGATTTTTATATATAAAGATGAGCATTGAAAATTTCAGGTTTTTGCGCCGACGACATCGCCAAATTAGGAAAATGTGAATTATCTCACGAACTACTGGATTTAAACAAATTTGCTTAGTACCATTCGATTCAGAATGAAAAAATGCACTAAAATATGTTATCAGTTGAAAAATAACTACAAAAGCTTATTTTTAAGGAATTTTTTAAAAGTTTGTTCATTTTTCTACTCATCTTAGGGGTGGAATTTTCGAAAATCCCTTTTTAGCGGCACTCGATGTTATAAGAAGTATTTTTACCCCAACTTTCAAGATTTTTGGGTCTGTAGATATTTTTGTGCTATGATTAATACGAAATCCTGACTTTCTTTAATATATATAGCACTTTTAATTAGCGAAAAATCACCAACTATTAATTTTTGCCTAATTACTAAAAAAGTACTGAATCACTTTCAACAAAATGTGAATCTAAACTATTCTCGAATCTACTGGAACGCACACACAAAATTTCATCAAAATCGGCCCAGTCGTTTAGGAGGAGTTCAGTTACATACACACGCACAGAAGATTTTTATATATAAAGATGAGCATTGAAAATTTCAGGTTTTTGCGCCGAAGACATCGCCAAATTAGGAAAATGTGAATTATCGCACGAACTACTGGATTTAAACAAATTTGCTTAGTACCATTCGATTCAGAATGAAAAAATGCACTAAAATATGTTATCAGTTGAAAAATAACTACAAAAGCTTATTTTTAAGGAATTTTTTAAAAGTTCGTTCATTTTTCTACTCATCTTAGGGGTGGAATTTTCGAAAATCCCTTTTTAGCGGCACTCGATGTTATAAGAAGTATTTTTACCCCAATTTTCAAGATTTTTGGGTCGGTAGATTTTTTTGTGCTATGATTAATACGAAATCCTGACTTTCTTTAATATATATAGCACTTTTAATTAGCGAAAAATCACTAACTATTAGTTTTTGCCTAATTACTAAAAAAGTACTGAATCAATTTCAACGAAATGTGAATCTAAACCATTCTCGAATCTACTGGAACGCACACACAAAATTTCATCAAAATCGGCCCAGTCGTTTAGGAGGAGTTCAGTTACATACACACGCACAGAAGATTTTTATATATAAAGATGAGCATTGAAAATTTCAGGTTTTTGCGCCGAAGACATCGCTAAATTAGGAAAATGTGAATTATCTCACAAACTACTGGATTTAAACAAATTTGCTTAGTACCATTCGATTCAGAATGAAAAAATGCACTAAAATATGTTATCAGTTGAAAAATAACTACAAAATCTTATTTTTAAGGAATTTTTTAAAAGTTCGTTCATTTTTCTACTCATCTTAGGGGTGGAATTTTCGAAAATCCATTTTTAGCGGCACTCGATGTTATAAGAAGTATTTTTACCCCAATTTTCGAGATTTTTGGGCCGGTAGATTTTTTTGTGCTATGGTTAATACGAAATCCTTACTTTCTTTAATATATATAGCACTTTTAATTAGCGAAAAATCACTAACTATTAGTTTTTGCCTAATTACTAAAAAAGTACTGAATCAATTTCGACGAAATGTGAATCTAAACCATTCTCGAATCTACTGGAACGCACACACAAAATTTCATCAAAATCGGTCCAGTCGTTTAGAAGGAGTTCAATTACATACACACGCACAGAAGATTTTTATATATAAAGATGAGCATTGAAAATTTCAGGTTTTTGCGCCGAAGACATCGCCAAATTAGGAAAATGTGAATTATCTCACGAACTACTGGATTTAAACAAATTTGCTTAGTACCATTCGATTCAGAATGAAAAAATGCACTAAAATATGATATCAGTTGAAAAATAACTACAAAAGCCGATTTTTATGGTGGAATTTTTTAAAAGTTCGTTCTTTTTTCTGCTCATCTTAGGGGTGGAATTTTCGAAAATCCCTTTTTAGCGGCACTCGATGTTATAAGAAGTATTTTTACCCCAATTTTCAAGATTTTTGGGTCTGTAGATATTTTTGTGCTATGATTAATACGAAATCCTGACTTTCTTTAATATATATAGCACTTTTAATTAGCGAAAAATCACCAACTATTAGTTTTTGCCTAATTACTAAAAAAGTACTGAATCACTTTCAACGAAATGTGAATCTAAACTATTCTCGAATCTACTGGAACGCACACACAAAATTTCATCAAAATCGGCCCAGTCGTTTAGGAGGAGTTCAGTTACATACACACGCACAGAAGATTTTTATATATAAAGATGAGCATTGAAAATTTCAGGTTTTTGCGCCGAAGACATCGCCAAATTAGGAAAATGTGAATTATCGCACGAACTACTGGATTTAAACAAATTTGCTAAGTATCATTCGATTCAGAATGAAAAAATGCACTAAAATATGTTATCAGTTGAAAAATAACTACAAAAGCTTATTTTTAAGGAATTTTTTAAAAGTTTGTTCATTTTTCTACTCATCTTAGGGGTGGAATTTTCGAAAATCCATTTTTAGCGGCACTCGATGTTATAAGAAGTATTTTTACCCCAATTTTCGAGATTTTTGGGCCGGTAGATTTTTTTGTGCTATGGTTAATACGTAATCCTGACTTTCTTTAATATATATAGCACTTTTAATTAGCGAAAAATCACTAACTATTAGTTTTTGCCTAATTACTAAAAAAGTACTGAATCAATTTCGACGAAATGTGAATCTAAACCATTCTCGAATCTACTGGAACGCACACACAAAATTTCATCAAAATCGGTCCAGTCGTTTAGAAGGAGTTCAATTACATACACACGCACAGAAGATTTTTATATATAAAGATGAGCATTGAAAATTTCAGGTTTTTGCGCCGAAGACATCGCCAAATTAGGAAAATGTGAATTATCTCACGAACTACTGGATTTAAACAAATTTGCTTAGTACCATTCGATTCAGAATGAAAAAATGCACTAAAATATGTTATCAGTTGAAAAATAACTACAAAAGCTTATTTTTAAGGAATTTTTTAAAAGTTTGTTCATTTTTCTACTCATCTTAGGGGTGGAATTTTCGAAAATCCCTTTTTATCGGCACTCGATGTTATAAGAAGTATTTTTACCCCAACTTTCAAGATTTTTGGGTCTGTAGATATTTTTGTGCTATGATTAATACGAAATCCTGACTTTCTTTAATATATATAGCACTTTTAATTAGCGAAAAATCACTAACTATTAGTTTTTGCCTAATTACTAAAAAAGTACTGAATCAATTTCAACGCAATGTGAATCTAAACTATTCTCGAATCTACTGGAACGCACACACAAAATTTCATCAAAATCGGCCCAGTCGTTTAGGAGGAGTTCAGTTACATACACACGCACAGAAGATTTTTATATATAAAGATGAGCATTGAAAATTTCAGGTTTTTGCGCCGAAGACATCGCCAAATTAGGAAAATTTGAATTATCGCACGAACTACTGGATTTAAACAAATTTGCTTAGTACCATTCGATTCAGAATGAAACAATGCACTAAAATATGTTATCAGTTGAAAAATAACTACAAAAGCTTATTTTTAAGGATTTTTTTAAAAGTTCGTTCATTTTTCTACTCATCTTAGGGGTGGAATTTTCGAAAATCCCTTTTTAGCGGCACTCGATGTTATAAGAAGTATTTTTACCCCAATTTTCAAGATTTTTGGGTCGGTAGATTTTTTTGTGCTATGATTAATACGAAATCCTGACTTTCTTTAATATATATAGCACTTTTAATTAGCGAAAAATCACTAACTATTAGTTTTTAATTACTAAAAAAGTACTGAATCAATTTCAACGCAATGTGAATCTAAACTATTCTCGAATCTACTGGAACGCACACACAAAATTTCATCAAAATCGGCCCAGTCGTTTAGGAGGAGTTCAGTTACATACACACGCACAGAAGATTTTTATATATAAAGATGAGCATTGAAAATTTCAGGTTTTTGCGCCGAAGACATCGCTAAATTAGGAAAATGTGAATTATCTCACGAACTACTTTATTTAAACAAATTTGCTTAGTACCATTCGATTCAGAATGAAAAAATGCACTAAAATATGTTATCAGTTGAAAAATAACTACAAAATCTTATTTTTAAGGAATTTTTTAAAAGTTCGTTCATTTTTCTACTCATCTTAGGGGTGGAATTTTCGAAAATCCATTTTTAGCGGCACTCGATGTTATAAGAAGTATTTTTACCCCAATTTTCGAGATTTTTGGGCCGGTAGATTTTTTTGTGCTATGGTTAATACGAAATCCTTACTTTCTTTAATATATATAGCACTTTTAATTAGCGAAAAATCACTAACTATTAGTTTTTGCCTAATTACTAAAAAAGTAGTGAATCAATTTCGACGAAATGTGAATCTAAACCATTCTCGAATCTACTGGAACGCACACACAAAATTTCATCAAAATCGGTCCATTCGTTTAGAAGGAGTTCAATTACATACACACGCACAGAAGATTTTTATATATAAAGATGAGCATTGAAAATTTCAGGTTTTTGCGCCGAAGACATCGCCAAATTAGGAAAATGTGAATTATCTCACGAACTACTGGATTTAAACAAATTTGCTTAGTACCATTCGATTCAGAATGAAAAAATGCACTAAAATATGATATCAGTTGAAAAATAACTACAAAAGCCGATTTTTATGGTGGAATTTTTTAAAAGTTCGTTCTTTTTTCTACTCATCTTAGGGGTGGAATTTTCGAAAATCCCTTTCTAGCGGCACTCGATGTTATAAGAAGTATTTTTACCCCAATTTTCAAGATTTTTGGGTCTGTAGATATATTTGTGCTATGATTAATACGAAATCCTGACTTTCTTTAATATATATAGCACTTTTAATTAGCGAAAAATCACCAACTATTAGTTTTTGCCTAATTACTAAAAAAGTACTGAATCACTTTCAACGAAATGTGAATCTAAACTATTCTCGAATCTACTGGAACGCACACACAAAATTTCATCAAAATCGGCCCAGTCGTTTAGGAGGAGTTCAGTTACATACACACGCACAGAAGATTTTTATATATAAATATGAGCATTGAAAATTTCAGGTTTTTGCGCCGAAGACATCGCCAAATTAGGAAAATGTGAATTATCGCACGAACTACTGGATTTAAACAAATTTGCTAAGTATCATTCGATTCAGAATGAAAAAATGCACTAAAATATGTTATCAGTTGAAAAATAACTACAAAAGCTTATTTTTAAGGAATTTTTTAAAAGTTTGTTCATTTTTCTACTCATCTTAGGGGTGGAATTTTCGAAAATCCATTTTTAGCGGCACTCGATGTTATAAGAAGTATTTTTACCCCAATTTTCGAGATTTTTGGGCCGGTAGATTTTTTTGTGCTATGGTTAATACGAAATCCTTACTTTCTTTAATATATATAGCACTTTTAATTAGCGAAAAATCACTAACTATTAGTTTTTGCCTAATTACTAAAAAAGTACTGAATCAATTTCGACGAAATGTGAATCTAAACCATTCTCGAATCTACTGGAACGCACACACAAAATTTCATCAAAATCGGTCCAGTCGTTTAGAAGGAGTTCAATTACATACACACGCACAGAAGATTTTTATATCTAAAGACTAGCGGACCCGACAGACGTTGTCCTGTCACCGTCAGATGTTGTCCTTCTTGGCACCGACTCCAGAAAATCAAATAAATGTGCGTAAATATGATAGTACGCACGATAAACACTACGCTCTTAATTTAATTTCTTATTACAATTATGTAAGGAAATTATTTTTCACTCTTCAGTATTTTTTGAAGTCGGTTCAATTTTTGATAGAAAAGTTTCTTTTTCTCTTTTTAGTTAAAAGTTAACGATTTTCTGAACTCGGTTAATCAAAATTATAATACAGGAAATATTATTGTAAAGTATACACGTTTGTCAGGAGTGGGGTTCGAACACGCGATCCCTTTCTTCAAGAAACTGAGCTTAAATCTGGCGCCTTAACCCTTTGCGGCGCAGAGCAAATTCATTGCTTAAGTGTTGAAATAAATGACTGACACCGGAATTTGAAAACAACTTTATCTGTAACTAAGAAAAAGCTGTTTTGCAGGAATTCAATAAACCTAAAAATTTTTTACCACAAGTCCGGTGCCAATGTGGCGTTTGGGAATAAAAATTAAGTGGTTTCATAGCTAGACCACTGCGCCACAAGGGGTTAAACCGCTCGGACATTCCGTCCGCACGGAATTATTCAACACTTTCAATTAACAAAAAATCACTAATTATTAGTTTTTGCCTAATTACTAAAAAAGTACTAAATCAATTTCGATGAAATGTGAATCTAAACCATTTTCGAATCCACTGGAACACACACACACAAAATTTCATTAAAATCGGTCCAGTCGTTTAGGAGGAGTTCAGTGACATACACACGCACAGAAGATTTATATATATGTTGCGGCCAATGATTTATATATATGTTGCGGCCAATACCCGAAATTGGCCAATTATAGAACTGACGGGCCAATTCCCGAATTGGCCAGCAAGATTAATAAATGACTGGCCACTGCTAGAATTGGACGGCCAATTCGCGAACTGGCCAGATGCAATTGGCCAATTCGCGAACTGGCCAGATGCGATTGGCCAATTCGCGAAATAGATATAGGCACTCGGCTTAATCCTTTCGAACATAGATGAAAGTGTCTATGAATTCAAATAGTCTAGCCGTCAGACTGTCCGTGTTCTAACTCGGGTAAAGATTCCGGTTAATTTGTAATTGTCATCTTATATCGTTTATCAATTAATTTCGATATTGAAAGGCAATTGTGTACTATTTTTGGTTAATTTAGTTGGGTACACAAATATATTTCGTTTCGATATAATCAATGGGAATCTTTTTTACTGTGCATATTAATTTACATTATCTTAAATACAAAAAAAAAAAAAAAAATTGGTACCTATGCATCATAGTTCGGGTGTTGGCCAAGGCTTCCAGGCCAGTTCGCGAATTGGCCGGCCAAAACCCGAAATACGCTATTCATTTCATGTATTTCGGTTTTTGGCCAGGAAGCTTGGCCAGTTCGCGTATTGGCCGGCCAGTTCTAGAATTGGCCAGGCTCCGGGTATTGGCCGCAACATATATATAAAGAGAAGCATTGAAAATTTCAAGTTTTTGCTCCGAAGATATTGCCAATTTAGGAAAATGTGAATTATTCCACGAACAACTTGATTTAAACGAATTTGCTTAGTTCCATTCGATTCAGAATGAACAAATACACTAAAATATATTATCAGTTAAAAAATATCTATAAAAGCCGATTTTAAAGGAATTTTTTAAAAGTTCGTTCTTTTTTTTAAATCTCCTTAGGGGGGGGGGGGAATTTTCGAAAATCCCTTCTTAGTGGCACCCGATGTTATAAGAAATATTTTTACCCGAATTTTCAAGATTTTTGTTTCGGTACACTTTTTTGTGCTGTGATTAACATGAAATCCAGACTGTCTTTTATCTATATAGCACTTTTAATTAGCGAAAAATCACTAACTATTAGTTTTTGCCTAATTACTAAAAAAGTACTGAATCAATTTCGATGAAATGTGAATCTAAACCATTCTCGAATCCACTGGAACACACACACAAAATTTCATTAAAATCAGTCCAGTCGTTTAGGAGGAGTTTAGTTACATACACACGCACAAAAGATTTTTATATATAAAGATGAGCATTGAAAATTTCAGGTTTTTGCGCCGAAGACATCGCCAAATTAGGAAAATGTGAATTATCTCACGAACTACTGGATTTAAACAAATTTGCTTAGTACCATTCGATTCAGAATGAAAAAATGCACTAAAATATGTTATCAGTTGAAAAATAACTACAAAAGCTTATTTTTAAGGAATTTTTTAAAAGTTCGTTCATTTTTCTACTCATCTTAGGGGTGGAATTTTCGAAAATCCATTTTTAGCGGCACTCGATGTTATAAGAAGTATTTTTACCCCAATTTTCGAGATTTTTGGGCCGGTAGATTTTTTTGTGCTATGGTTAATACGAAATCCTTACTTTCTTTAATATATATTGCACTTTTAATTAGCGAAAAATCACTAACTATTAGTTTTTGCCTAATTACTAAAAAAGTACTGAATCAATTTCGACGAAATGTGAATCTAAACCATTCTCGAATCTACTGGAACGCACACACAAAATTTCATCAAAATCGGTCCAGTCGTTTAGAAGGAGTTCAATTACATACACACGCACAGAAGATTTTTATATATAAAGATGAGCATTGAAAATTTCAGGTTTTTGCGCCGAAGACATCGCCAAATTAGGAAAATGTGAATTATCTCACGAACTACTGGATTTAAACAAATTTGCTTAGTACCATTCGATTCAGAATGAAAAAATGCACTAAAATATGATATCAGTTGAAAAATAACTACAAAAGCCGATTTTTATGGTGGAATTTTTTAAAAGTTCGTTCTTTTTTCTACTCATCTTAGGGGTGGAATTTTCGAAAATCCCTTTCTAGCGGCACTCGATGTTATAAGAAGTATTTTTACCCTAATTTTCAAGATTTTTGGGTCTGTAGATATTTTTGTGCTATGATTAATACGAATTCCTGACTTTCTTTAATATATATAGCACTTTTAATTAGGGAAAAATCACTAACTATTAGTTTTTGCCTAATTACTAAAAAAGTACTGAATCACTTTCAACGAAATGTGAATCTAAACTATTCTTGAATCTACTGGAACGCACACACAAAATTTCATCAAAATCGGCCCAGTCGTTTAGGAGGAGTTCAGTTACATACACACGCACAGAAGATTTTTATATATAATGATGAGCATTGAAAATTTCAGGTTTTTGCGCCGAAGACATCGCCAAATTAGGAAAATGTGAATTATCGCACGAACTACTGGATTTAAACAAATTTGCTAAGTATCATTCGATTCAGAATGAAAAAATGCACTAAAATATGTTATCAGTTGAAAAATAACTACAAAAGCTTATTTTTAAGGAATTTTTTAAAAGTTTGTTCATTTTTCTACTCATCTTAGGGGTGGAATTTTCGAAAATCCCTTTTTAGCGGCACTCGATGTTATAAGAAGTATTTTTACCCCAATTTTCGAGATTTTTGGGCCGGTAGATTTTTTTGTGCTATGGTTAATACGAAATCCTGACTTTCTTTAATATATATAGCACTTTTAATTAGCGAAAAATCACTAACTATTAGTTTTTGCCCAATTACTAAAAAAGTACTGAATCAATTTCGACGAAATGTGAATCTAAACCATTCTCGAATCTACTGGAACGCACACACAAAATTTCATCAAAATCGGTCCAGTCGTTTAGAAGGAGTTCAATTACATACACACGCACAGAAGATTTTTATATATAAAGATGAGCATTGAAAATTTCAGGTTTTTGCGCCGAAGACAT
Organism: Maratus speculifer; assembly: GCA_964019185.1. NCBI lineage: Eukaryota > Metazoa > Arthropoda > Arachnida > Araneae > Salticidae > Maratus > Maratus speculifer. Next base: position 245,681,465 of record OZ025302.1, on the reverse strand, counting down.
CGCCAAATTAGGAAAATGTGAATTATCTCACGAACTACTGGATTTAAACAAATTTGCTTAGTACCATTCGATTCAGAATGAAAAAATGCACTAAAATATGTTATCAGTTGCAAAATAACTACAAAAGCCGATTTTTATGGTGGATTTTTTTAAAAGTTCGTTCTTTTTTCTACTCATCTTAGGGGTGGAATTTTCGAAAATCCCTTTTTAGCGGCACTCGATGTTATAAGAAGTATTTTTACCCCAATTTTCAAGATTTTTGGGTCGGTAGATTTTTTTGTGCTATGATTAATACGAAATCCTGACTTTCTTTAATATATATAGCACTTTTAATTAGCGAAAAATCACTAACTATTAGTTTTTGCCTAATTACTAAAAAAGTACTGAATCAATTTCAACGAAATGTGAATCTAAACCATTCTCGAATCTACTGGAACGCACACACAAAATTTCATCAAAATCGGCCCAGTCGTTTAGGAGGAGTTCAGTTACATACACACGCACAGAAGATTTTTATATATAAAGATTTAAAGATGATGTAAAAATAAAAACACAAGTAAAAAATAAAACTCAACGTTCAACACAATGTTCAGGAGTAAATTTTTCCAGGATTTTCAATATTTATATTTTTGACGATGTAATGTGCGTTGTTTCCTGTTGATTTGTGTTTTAAGAAAAATTTACTCCAGAAAATAATTTTGTGGATTAAACCGAAACGTTGAGTTTTATTTTTACATCATCTTTAAGTTTATGAACAACAAATATTATTTGTGCTTTGGATTTTATTAAAAGAATTTCACTTATTCTAGATAAAAGTTAAGAAACTTAACCAAAAATTGAAGGCACAAAGTATATAAAAAATTTTATACACTTTTATTCAAATTTCTCAGAAATCTTTTTCATTGTCTAAAAATCCACACCTTCGGGCAATTTGCTTTGGCAGCAGCAATCCATTTGTTTTTAACCTTTCCACGAAAAGCATTTATTTCCGTTTAATTAAATGCAAAAAATATACTTATCATTATAATTATTTGCACATCTAGCGTATCTTCATACGTTTGACCTTTGATCTTTCGCCTTTTTTACACCCGATTCGCAAAGGCTCATTTTTAAGAATTTAATGTTTAAATGTGTGTATTTAAGGGTTTATTAAGGAGAAATAATATTTACGCTCACTAAACATAGATTTGAGTGGAGGTCGCAAAATAATAACGATAGAGAATAATTTATTTTCGCGTAGTAAATTAGCTATTATTTAATCGTCGTACAGAAGATTATTGAGTATGAAAACTCTATAGAAAACTAATTCGAAATTTTAGCGCATTTAATATATTCCGTAATGAGAAGTAAGAATGGTTCAATTGGTAAGTCGGGACTTCGCTGTGAAAGTTCATTTTAAGACACTACACAAGTTTTGCTGACATCACATAGAAAAATAACTTGAAATTTCTGCTTTCTAGTCACCAAAAAAAAAAAACTTCTTTTAAAAGCAGTATCAATGTCCCCCAGTTCCCCCTATATAAACTTAGAGCAATTAATTATTCCGTGCGTTTGAACATAGAAAGAATGCTGCAGATACACTGGGAAAAGTGCTGAACTTTTGTTATGAAATAATTTTTCGTGTTAGAAAACAATAATGCATGAAAAAGGAAAAAAAAAAAGAATTGTAATTACAAAAGAAACAATAGTTTTCCGTTAATAATCAGTGAGAAAAGGCGCCTTCAAAAGGAGCAATTAATGGGAAGGAAAAGGAAATTAAGTACTCTAAAGAATCAATTAAGCTACTCTAAATAATTTTAGGGAAAAGCTGAAATAGCTGCATCAAAATAAATATTTATCAAAAATTATGCAAAAGAAAAAAAAATAGTCAGGCAATCGTAAAACTTTTTTCTATCTTATGCATGTTAATAATTCCTGAAAAATGCAGCATAGCAGCGGCACTGGTTAGGTGATTTCACCAAAATCTAGTCAGTAACAACTTATATCAACTTATTACTGAATATGAAGTTTGATGAAAATCCGTGCATTAGTTTGGAGGTAGAGCTATTGTAAAATCATAAAGAAAATCTGCATAGCAGCACCACATGTTGCGTGATGCACACCAAAAACTAATCAAGATCAAATTTTTATCAGGCACTAACTGAATCTGAAGTCTGATGGAAAGCCATGCATTAGTTCTTGAGATATAACTATTGTGAAATCATGAAAAATGCAGCATAGCAGCGCCATCTGTAGAAAATTTACACGAAAATCTAAAGAGCTATATCAGGATATATCAAATCTATATCAGGGACTAACTGAATCTCAATTTAAAAAAAGATCTTTGCATTAGTTCTTGAGATAGAGTTATTGCGATAATCACAAATAATGCCCTATGGCAGCGTTACCTGTTGAGAGATTTGCACTAAAACTTAATGAGCACCATGTTATATCAAACACTAACTAAATCTAAAGTTTTATGAAAATCCAAGCACTAATTCTTTAGATATGGCTATTGAGGAACTTGTAAATAATGCAACGTAACAGCGCTATATCTTGAGTATTATACACCAAAAACTAATCCGATTTAGTTTATATGAAAGTCTAACAGATTCTAGAGTTTTGTGAAATTTCATCCATCAATTCTTGATATAGTGCTATTGCGATAATTATGAATAATGCACCATGGCAGTGCGACCTGTTTTGGGAATTTCACCTAAACCTAATAAGCACTTTGTTGTAACAAGTACTAACTTAATCAAAAGTTTTATGAAAATCCATGCGTTAGTTTTTGCTATATAGTTGTTATGGAAATTGTAAATAATGCAGCATGGCAGCGCAAGCAGTTAAACGATATACACTAAAAACTAACCAGATCTAGTTTATAATAAGGTCAAACAGAATCTGAAGTTTTGTGCATTAGTTCTTAAGATAGAGCGGCCACAAATTATTTGTCTCATACATACAGACATTTTTTTAAAACGTGTTTTTCGGTTCTCTGAACCCTAAAACGTGTAAATCCGTCGAAAAACCGGATTTCTAAAATTTTCATGAATACAATACTTTGATCTTGCAAAGATAAAAGAAAATAAAAATTAAATAGTTTATTTATATTTTTAAGATATCTCGTATTCTTAAGATATCTTTATACTTTCGAATTAATCCGTTTGCTTTCAAATTATAAAATTATTTTTAAAAAATTAGATTTCATGTTCTAAACAATTACAAAATAAGATATAAACTGATGTAAATATAATTATAAAATAAAACAATTTGTACAAGCTTGGAGCCATTAATAGTTCAATGCATTTGGAGAAAAAGAATGCTACAGATACAAAGAAAAGATAAAGATCATTTTTCACGAGCTTATTTAATTTGGTTTGGGAAAAACATTATGCATATCAAGTAAAGAAAATTTGTAATTACAAATGAAACAATTGTTTTCCGCTAATAATCAGTGAAAAAATTCAGCTTCAAAAAGTGCAATTAATGTTATAAGAAAGGGAAAATATTATTTACTCTAAAGAACTTATTAAGCTAGTCATTCATTTCAGGAAAAATATTATATAACTGCATAATAATAAATAATTTATCAAAAATTATGCAAAAAATGTTTTGAAATACTTTTTTAATTTCTTAAAATATAAAAATATTTCACTTTATTTTTGGATTAATTTATTTGCTTTCTAATTATAAAAAATAAAATAACTTTAAAAAAATTAGATTTCATATTCTAAACAATTGCAAAAAAAAAAAAAAAAAAAAAAGAAAAGAAAAGATATAAACTGACGTAACTAAAATAGAAAAAAAAAAATAAATAAATAAATAAATAAATAAATAAAATAAATAAATAAATAAATAAATAAATAAATAAAATTGTGCATAAATGTATAGCAATTAATAGTTAAATATATTGGACAAAATAATAATAATAATAATAATAATAATAATAATAATAATAATAATAATAATAATAATAATAATAATAATAATAATAATAATAATAATAATAATAATAAATATTGCACTAAAAAAAAAGTATTGTTCACTTAATTTTGGTTTATAAAATGCCTAAAAAAGTTTAAATATGCTCTTTTTCTCGTGTCAACACACCTTTAAATGGTTTAGAATATTTAAAATGGTGTGATTTTGCCCCTTTAAGCAAATGATACAAGCCTTACACGAACTATAGTGAAATAACCACTAATTATAAAAGAAATAGTCCGCCACTTTGATCTGCTCTGCCATCATGTTCTGATAGCCCCCGCTAAAAAAAATGTCTGGTTTTCCTGCAGATTTTCAGTAATGATGACTGATTAAAAAACTGTTGACATGGTTCTTATTCCCTTTTTTATCCACTTACAACTATGATTAATTTAATTTGCTTGAACAATTTGAAATCAAAGGTAAACAATCAAAAGCAAATGTTCTATGAAGGCAGGTGCTACATAGTGCTCTATTTACAAAAAGAAAAAAAATATATACATGACATTAAGACTAAGATATAATAAACGAATAATTTATTAAGTGAAAAAAAAACTGCTATTCTGTTGGATTTTTTTTTCACGCAAAACAAAGCTTGGTATATTCTTTAAAATAAGTAAGTGACGTATATTTACTTTCTATTTATGTATATACAACCACTCTTAATTCTCGTTTTTTTCATATATATTTATTTTACGTATATCTATAAATTGATACATAATACTTGCAAAGTATCATTTTGTAGTCTAGCTATTTCCATATTTTAAAAATTAAAATTACTTTATAATATAAACATGTAAAATTGTCATTTTCATGCAGAGCTTTGAAATATTAAGTTTTGATTTTATAGTGTTTTACAAGCTTTAAATTTTTTGAACAAAAATTACAAGAGTATTAAAAAAATGGTGTTATATCTTGTCTTAACAATAAATTTTTTTTCAATTTATATTTGTATTTTCAAGTTTTTTAGCCTATCGGGAGCAATATTAACAACGTGTAGAATTTTCATAATTTTAATTTTGTTTTGAGTTATTTATACCGAAAGAGTTAAAGAGACTGTCATACTCTTATTTTTCTGATTATTAAATACGTTATAAAAAATTAAACACTATCGCAATTAAAATGAAGTTTAGCAGCCTCTATGCGTGAAACTATTTATTTTTAATTATAACTGTGTTAAATTTAAAATGTAATCTTTAAATTATTTTTTATTTTTCCTGTTAAAGTCATGTAGATATTAGAAAATTTCGTTTTTTGCCAACTGACACTATCACTTATTTAATGTACTTTAATAAGCCGTAGAAAAATACAAAATAATTTAAAGATTACATTTTAAATTTGCTTACAGCCATAATTTAAAATAAATAGCTTCACGCAAAGAGACTGCTAAACTTCCTTTTAATTGAGATAATTTATTATAACGTACATTTTAAACATATGACTTACTCTACACCAAAAATGGTGACAACTAAGTTGCCACCAAAAGGGGTGTTTGTTAAATCAGCCGATTGTTGGTGGTTTATTGCACCAACTTATTGGTGGTGTTTTCTTGATCTACTTTTCGGGACAATCTAGTTGCCACCATTTTTGGTGTAAAGTCTCAGGAATATTTTTTTACAGTGCACAGATTCACAGAAAAGATGCAGAACATTTTTTACGAGTTAATTTAATTTGGTTTGGGAAAAAAGATGATGGATGTAAATTAAAGAAAATTTGTAATTACATACGAAACAATTGTTCTTTATTAATAATCAGTAGAAAAATTCATCTTCGAAAAGAGCAATTAATGTTAAAGGAATAGTTACAATTAATGTTAGAGCAATAATATTAAACTAATTATGCTAGTTTTAAATAATTTCGGAAAAGAGAAAGTTATCTTAAGGTAACCGCATACCTTCGGAAAGAATTTCTTGAAAATTTCTCTTGTTATTTGTTTTTTGTAATCACATTTATCTTAAAACTTCGAAAAAGTATAAAACTTTTAGCAATTATCCAGAAATAATCTTTTAAAGAAAAAAACATCTTTTTGTCATATCTATGTTTGTACATAGCTATGACATCATATGACACCATATGTTTTGTTTATATCTATTTCTGTCAAAATTATGACAAAAATTGACATTTCCACAAAACGCTCTAACTCAAAAATGAATCAATGTATTGACATTTTGAAAGTTATACAATTAATAAAATAACTTTCATTAATACTTCGACTGCACACATTACAGTCGCATATCTATCTCAGATGATACGGCAGTTAACACGTTCGCTGCCGCTTTCGTGAAGATGTGATGACAGTTAATGTCACACTGTAGAAGTGGGTTTTTTCTAGGAGCCGATTTACTTTTTATAACAAAGAAACAGTGAAAGATTTTCCCGCGCCAGCGCGTGAGTGGCTTCTTAACGTTCGCGCCATATCACGCGCTTTCGCGTGAGCGGCAGCGAATGTATTAAAGTACTAATGTAATGAAAAATTTGCAAAATTCGTGTCAAGTTTCTCATTCACACCAGTCTAAATATCAAACCATTTAAATATATTACATGAGTATAGTCTTTTTCCCCCAAAAAACATTTGTAAAAGAAGTACGCAAAATTTCTTGGCATTTCATGCATATTTTTTAATTTTTGGATCTTTTGCGTATAGTAAAAATCTGAAAAATTTCGTTTTGAGAAAAAGCCGAAAATAACTTTTAAACACAATTCAAAAGATGTAATAACTGTAATTTTAAACGGCTGTTACTATGGTTATAATTAAGATACCGGTACAGTTTAAGCAGAATTCGACAGATAAAAGAATTGATTTTAATGTTATTGCATAAATGAAAAATCGATACTTTAATAGAAAATTACGTTTTAAAAATGTTCAGATATCTAATGCATAAAAATATATGATAATATGTTACAAATAATACCAAAGAAATTTTTTTAACATTATTTATTTTCCTAAACTAAATGTTTTTCCCTAAAATTATTGTTTCTCTATACTAGAGAAATGATTTAGTTAAATTCATTTTGAGAAAGAAGATGTAAAAACCCGTAATCCTAAACTTTCTTCCCTTTTTTTTTTTTTTTTTTTTTTTTTTTGTTACACTAAAAACATTTTTCTTTCCCTCCTAAATTCTCAAAAGTTACCTATGCAAAATTTTATCAAAAATCCTCCAATCTTTTTTTTCTTCAAATCACAGGAGTGGTTCGGCAATAGTGTGTTACCTTTTCATCTTTAAAACGGAATTTTCATGTATGTCCATTTTCCCTCCAAGAGCAAAACATTCGCTAACCGAACCTCAATGTTTTTTTTTTTTTTTTATTCTCAAGTAAAAAATTGTTTTTCAAATACCAAAAAATCTCTATCTTCACAAGTGTGTTTAGGCAATTTGCTATCTCTATAATTGACTTTTTTTTTTTTTTTTTTTTTTTTGAAAAAAAATTGTATTTTAAAAATAAATTATAATTTAAATTTGATAATTTTTTTATGTTATCCTCCTCTTTATTTCTCCTCAGATCTTTTCCAAATTGATGTGTTACAGGCCAAACCCGATTTTAGGCCAAACTAGATTGGCCTAGTCCAAACTAGTCTATCCTAACGCCCATCGGATAAACTAGTTTTTCCTAGGCCAAACTAGTCTATCCGAACGCCCATGGGATAAACTAGTTTTTCCTAGGCCAAACTAGTCTATCCGAACGCCCATCGGATAAACTAGATTTTCCTAGGCCAAACTAGTTTGGCCAAACGGTCATTAGGATAAACTAATTTAGCCTGCTCTTCATAGTTTGAACTAGTTTATCCTAGGCCGATCTAGATTGTCCTAGGCCAATTCAATTTGGCGTAATTTTATTGAATCTAAAGACCGCCACGGCGCCAACTTTCTAGTTTTGATCAAATTTATCCTAGGCCGATGCAATTTGACGCGATTTTAGCTCTCAGACAATCAAAGCCTGAGAGCTAATGTGCTCGCAGATTCTGTATGTGTGTATGTAACCATGTACGTATGTATGTACGTAATGCGATAACTCCTCATAGAAATATCCAATTTGCTTCAAATTTTGCATATAGATTTATCCTGATAACGAACTTCCCTGATTAGTTTCAGGAGTTCATTGGATAAGAATAAGGGGCGGGGAACAAAAGGATACCTATTGAACCGTTTACTCTAAAAACAAAAGAATATTAATTTATATCAGGGACTAATTGAATTTGAAGTTTGATGAAAATCCGTGCATTGGTTCTTGAGATAGAACTATTGCGATAAACATGAATAATGCCACATAGCAGCGCCATCTGTTGCACGATTTACTCCAAAAACTAAAAAGTTTTTATTTATATCAAGGACTAACAGAATCTGGAGTTTGATGAAAATTTATGCATTAGATCATGAGATAGAGCTATTGCAATAATCACGAATAATACCGTATAGCAGCGCCACCTTTCGAGAGATTTACTCCAAAAACTACAGAATACTAATTTATATCAGGGACTTATTGAATCTAAAGTTTCATGAAAATTCGTGCATTAATTCTTGCGACAGAACTATTTCAAGAATAAGTAAAAATGAGCACAACAGCGCCAGCTATTGGGCAATTAACATGAAAACGTAAACAGAATTAGTTCATATAACGGATTTACTGAATCCGGAACTTCGATGAAAATCCGTAAATTAGTTATTGAAATATTGTTGTTGCAAATCGGTAAAAATGCAGTTTAGAAGCGCCATCTGTTGAACGATTTACATGAAAATGTAATCAGCATCAATTTATTTCAGGGACTATCTGAATATAAATTTTTATTAAATTCCGTTAATTAGTTCTTGAGATACAGCTATTGTGAAAATTTTGAAAAATGCAGCATAGCATAGCCATGTTGAGTGATTTACTTCAAAATAGAAACAACACCAACTCATGTCATGGATGAATTGAATCTGAAGTTTGATGGAAATTTGTGTATTAATTATTAAGATAAAACTGATGTGTAAATCATAAAAAATGCAAAACAGCAGCTCCATCTAATGAGCGATTTACACCAAAAACTAATCATCATCAATTTAGATTAGAGACTACCTGAATATATTTTTTAATTAAATTTCGTGCATTAGTTCTTCAGATACAGCACCTACAAAATTTATGTCACAGACAGTCAGACAGAGTCATAGACTCACAATTTGTAAAAACATGTTTTTGGAATCTCTGACCCCGAAAACGTGTAAATTCGTCAAAAACCGGAATTAAAAAATTTTCACGAATCAAACACTTATTGTAAGAGAGAAGAAAGTAAAATAAATAAAAGAAGGAATTTTTAATGAACTTCGCTGATTTCAATAGATGTGTTTGAGCTGTGCGGATTCGTTTGAAATATTTTGAATTTGAGCTTAAACTTCATTAATTATTGAATAATTAAATTTGAGTTTGAAATAATTCTTTTTTGTGAGCGTTCCAAACAGTGGTTGGCATCAATTACATCAAACTGAATTGGCCTAGGATAAACTAGATTGGACTAGGCTAAACCAGAAGATTGGCGCTGAAGAGGTTTTTGGGATCAATAAAAACACGCCAAATTCAATTGGCCTAGGATAAACTAGTTCAGACCAATAAATAGCAGGCTAAACTAGTTATCCTAGTGACCGTTCGGCCAATCTAGTTTGACCTAGGAAAACCAAGTTTATCCGATGGGCGTTCGGATAGACTAGTTTGGACTAGGAAAAACTAGTTTATCCGAAAAGCGTTCGGACAGACTAGTTTGGCCTAGGAAAAACTAGTTTATCCGATGGCGTTAGGATAGACTAGTTTTGCCTAGGCCAATCTAGTTTGGCATAAAATCGGGTTTGGCCTGTAACAGATGCATAAAATCAAGATGTATAAAATCTCGGTCAAATTCCATAATAGGCAAATTCGGACCAAGGAGGTAGAAATAGGGAGGGGTTATTTGAAAACCGAAAAAAAAAACCCTCAAAACTTCTTAATCAAAATAGATATCGAATCAGTTAAAAGTTTAAATTACTTCTAAAAAATGGGCAAATTTTATGCCTGACAGATTTCTGATAAAATTAAAAATGGTCTCAAGGGGCAAAAAAATAAGGTTTTGGGCAGATAAAAATTCATAACTTTGTAAATTCTCAAGATATCAAATCCAACTTTTATATATATATATATATATAAATGCTTTTAATATTATCTTAAACTTTTGTATTTACAAGTTTTTGATAAAAGCAACTCTTATTGCAAAAAGTAAATAAATAAATAAATAAATAAATAAAAATAAAAATAAATAAAAGAAGTAAAATAAAATACAATTAAAAACGGAAACAAAAAGAAGGGTGAAATAAGGAAATAATCCATAACTTCACCAATTATTAAGATATAAAAAATCTGATAAAATTTATAATACATCGTCTCAATAATATTTATAACTTTTATACTGACAAGTTTTTCATAGGACCAATTTTTATAGCAAAAATAAATTAAACAAAAATAAATTAAACAAAAATAGGAATTGAAGAAAAAATCTCAAATCCAAACTGCTCACATTCTAACTCTTTTTGAAATTCATATTGCTTTCTAACACATCCATTTGGCAGATTCTCTTATTTAGGAACTATATAATGTGACATATTGGTATTGGCCAGTTTTTGTCATAAAGGCAGAATGTATTTCAAAAAATGCTGTCAGACTTGACATTTGAACCGAATTCCGCTTAAGATGATTCTGATAAAATAAGCTCTTACAGCAGAATGAAATAAAATATTCTTCGAAAAAGGCCAAATAAAGTTGTTAAACTGAGTTTGTTTCTAATCTTTTTTTTTTTTTTTTTTTTTTTTTTTTAAATGATCATTTAAGGGTATTCTTAACTGCTCAGCTCAACAAGCGCAAAACGTTTTGACACATTTACAAATTCATTTTTTAACGGAAAGATATAAAATTGGAATGCCTGACTATGGAAGCGATTTCGAATCGAACTTATTTTTCCATTTTATGATAATTAAATTATCGATCCAATTCTAAGCTATTTCGATGCCTTGATCACGCGTTTTTCTCCTACTTTTCGACCGGTTTTTCTGCTTCGTCGGGAAATGTACTAAAAAGTGTCAACATTGAAAGCTTATTATGAAAAGTACATTGTGTTTTTTAAAAAACAGAAAATTTAGTGCAATTAGACAGTTTCTGAATAATAACACCAGCTATTTTCATGCATTTCCGAAAAAAATAAATTAAAGCATGTGTCACAAAGTTGCTCTTTCTGATTTAAGAACACCCTTAATTTCGAAATCTACATCCACCAGTAGGTCAAGCGTACAGTTATTCTTTTTTCTTTCTTTCTTTCTTTCTTTCTTTCTTTTTTTTTTTTTTTAATGATTGTTTAAATTTTCTAATGTATTTTCAAAAATGTACTAGATTTATAAAATTAAAATTTAAAATCCAAAAGCAACAACCTTTCACTTAAGTTACACTGCAGCCATCTTCAGGATTACTCTTTAATGTTTCGAAAAACTCAAAAAATGTATGGACTTTGTAAACGTGTTTCGTTGATCTTGGTATCGTTGCGCCATCTATAGTGCTTTAAATGAACCTTCTGTTCCTGAAAGAAGAGAAAGGAGAGATAAAAATTAAACATTGCTATAAGAAATTTCTTGAACCTTGACTAATTGTATTGAGGGGCTACTTCAGTCATTTCAAAAGAATCTCACTAATGTAAATCACACGGAAGTAATTTTTAAAGGTAAATCGTTTGCATTTTAATATTCAGTACTACTAGGTTAGCTCGTCGACCAAAAAATTATCGCCAAACTATAAGAATAAATGCCCAGAGGCGGATTACCCATTAGGCTGAGTAGGCTGAAGCCTAGGGGCCCAGAAGATAAGGGGGCCCGGTGCTAAAATTTTCCTAATATAAAGAACAAGAAAATATTCTTTTACAATGGTCGGACATTAATATTTAATACAAAAGACAAAAGATGTGCGAAATATTTTGTCGTAATCATTTACATTTTTATTATCAATGATTTATGAGTTAATGGAGCAAGCATGTGATTTAATTTTTTCAGTATATACCTCTTTGAAGGAGTGAAAGGGGGCCCTCAGAAAGTCAAGCCTAGGGGCCCGGATGGTAGTTAATCCGCTTCTGTAAATGCCAATAATGAATGATCGTGAATCTTACATTCAATGACATTAAATACGATTCACGTGTTTAAAATGTCATTAAGTGATTTTTATTTCGACTTTTTTTTAAATATTTTTATTAATATTCTACTAATAATTTGTTTGTTTTTTTCTTTATTTAAAATAAAAAATATGTCAATATGTATAATTTGGCTTTTAGTTTGACGATTTGTATAATTTGGCGAAATTGGTCGACGGGATAACAGAGTAGTACCTAATATTCTTAAATTATTATTATTATTATTTTTTTTTTTTTACATTGGATAGTTGAGACTGATTTTTGCATTTGCCTATTTTTACTTTTTCGATTTTGATTGCAATTTTTTTTTATCTTCTCCAGAAGATATTTTCATTTTGAAAACTAGTTCTGAAAACGAAAGTTTTCTAATTATAAATAGCTGCAAATAGAATCGAAAAAGTATAAAACGACCTTTGTACAGATCGTTCTTAGCTTGTCAATGAAAAAAAAAATAATGTTTAGAAATATTAAAATGCAAGCAAGGCATTTTTAAAAATTTCTTCCACAAGATTAGCATTAATGAGCGGATCTTTTCATGTGACTGAAGTGGCCACTTAAGTAATATTATTACTTTATTTGAAAAAAAAAAATAACAACAACTTCAGTGTGTAACATAACATAAGTTATGGTTAAGATTTTGGAAATAACTTAATAATTTGTTTAAGAGTTACACAAAATTTTTTATTCATAATGAACAGTAATGGAGGTGTTTTAATGAATTTCTTAAGCCTCAACTTAGTTTAATAAGAAATGCAATGATGTTGCCAAAAAAAAAAAAAATACCGGTAAAATATGAATTCATTCATGATCCCTCATGCAGTATGAACTATAATGAAACAAAGCTTGTTATCTTGTTCAAAAGGTGTTTGGTTATAGATAGTGACCACTTCGAACGTTTTTCATAATGTAGTAGAATGTTACATTGAATAACGCAAAAATATTGCAAATTGTGTAAAATAAAATTCCTTATTACTGAAATTAAGAACAGCGAACATATATGATTGTATAAAATATCCTGTATATTTCACTAAAAAATAAATTGCAAATACAATTTTTTTTTTTTTTCAATTTAACTCTTTAACGATCATAGCATTTTCATTGCTAAGATGTCGAAATAAATGATTGACACCGGTAATTAAGAACAAATATATTTCCAAATAAGAAAACGTGGTTTTTCACATGCAAAATAAAAGGGATATTTTTAGATAAAAATACCGGTGTCAGTGTTGCGTATCGGCATTAAAATTTTGTGGTTTCGTGGCGAAACGAATGAACGTTAAAGGGTTAGTAGTTATATTTAGTCTACATAGTCGTCGTTTGGTCCATCTGTCTGGCTGTCGGTAAAAAATGTTATACAAAACTTTCGAATGGTGAATATTTTGCAAAGGTTGTGATCTGATTGCAAAGAATGCTTGACATGACATTTTTTTCATTTTAGATTTCTTGCAGAGAACGAGTTTTTCTGCATACAGTGTTGTATTTTAATTAGTTTTAGAACTAAATTTTTGAAATTTTTGAATAACATTTTTACAGCTTAGCTAATAAACAAACCACTTACCACATAATTCTATTGTTATTTGTTTCGGAGATATTTAATTTTGAAATCTTGATCTGGTTCGGTGGACACCCTGCATTAAATGCGTTTAATTTTGCGAATTTGTTTGCCATAATATGAGAGTTTTTATATTTAATAATCTTTAGCTATGCGATGTTTAATTAATAGCTAATTAACTAAGCGCATATAAATTATTCTCTATATTTATATCTTTACAATTTCACGACCTTCGCTCAAATTTGTGCTTATTGAGCGCAAATATTATTTCTCGTGAAAAAACACTTAAATACACATACTTAAACACTAAATTCTTCAAATGAGTCTTTACGAATCGGGTATGAGAAAGCAAAATAATAAAGGTCAAACGTGCAAAGATACGCTAGGTGTGCAAATGGTTATAAAGATAAGGATATTTTTTGCATCTAATTAAACGGAAACAAGTGGTTTCCGAGCAAAGATTAAATACAATGGGAATGCTGCTGCTAAAGCAAAACGCCCGAAATCTAGAATTTTAAGAATTTGAAAAGGATCGCTGAGAAATTTGAATAATTTTGTATAAAATTATTTTTATATTCTTTGTGTCTTTAATTTCCTGTTTAAGTTTCATAACTTTTAACTAAAATAAATAAATTTTTTTAATGAGATTCAACGGACAAGTTATATTTGTTCAAGAATTTAAAGATGATATAAAAATAAAAGCGCGTGATTAAAATAAAACTCAACGCTTCAGTTTAATCTACAAAATCCTTTTCAAGAGTAAAATTTTCTAAAAAAAAAAAAAAAAATCGACAAGAAAATATCTGAATAATACATTGTCAAAAATTGTATTCAAACATTTAGAAAATTTTCCTTCTGAAGATTGTTTTCAAGATTAAAACAAAACCTCCAGTTTTATTTTATTCATGTGTTTTTATTTTTACATCATCTACCAATACATGAAAAAAGTATATGATGCATAGCAACCTCTATTTTGATTAGCATTCCATTTTATAATGTAAAGTCCTTTCCCTCATAGCATGCATGGTCATAGTGACGTCATAATGACGTCACCGTGAGTCACTTTGGTCACATAACATCTGTGATCAAAATGCCATCACTCAGTGACGTCACATTGTGACTGAGATGTGACTTTATTAAAAATTTTTAGAAAATTACAAATATCCTTCAAAACATGTTATTTACTTTAAAAAACATGTTTCTGGCAATTTAAATACCGTTGCTTTTGTCACAGTTTTGTCACAATGTTAATGTCAAATTAGTCACAAATGACACATTTTTCACAAGTTTGTCACATTGTGACCACTTTGTGAAACGTCACAAACGAGCTCTAAAACAGCCATAACGACTTCACATTTTAGTCACTGTGACTTCACATCGATGTCACGTGACGTCACATCGACAATCGATGGTCACAAAGTCACAATGTGACTTCACAACGACGTTGCAGGACGTCACCATGCTTTACGGGTAGAAAGCAAATAGTATTTACAGTGATACACAAAAGATTTCGGATACACTACTGTACTGTATACTATTGCACCAAGATTTGACTATTTTAAAAACTACGGACGCACCTCATTTGCTACGCTTCATATGCAACAACAACGCAGTGACGTCACTATGCCTTACGGGTTATTATCAAGCAAATTACTTTTACTTCTTAATTACATAACATATTAAATGCGTTTTTTTTTTTCGAATTTGCTTGTCACAACATGAGAATTTTCATATTTAATAATCTTTAGCTCTACAACGCTCAATTAATAGCTAATTAACTAGGCGCATATAAATTATTCTCTCTCTCTATTGTTTCACGACGTTCGTTCAAATCTATGCTTATTGAGCGTAGATATTAGTCCTCATGAAAAAACAATTAAATACACACACTTAAACACTAAGTTCTTAAAATGAACTTTCACAACGAAGTCCCGACTTACCGATTGAACCATTTTTACTTCTTATTACAAAATATATTAAATGCGTTAAAATTTCGAATTAGTTTTCTATGGTAATAGAATTTTTATACTTAATAAACTTCTGTACGACGCTTAATTAATAGCTAATTTACTACGCGCAAATAAATTATTCTTTAACTATACTGTTTTGCGACGTCTGCTCAAATCTATGTTTATTGATCGTAAATATTATTTCTCCTTAATAAATCCTTAAATACACACACTTAAACACTAAATTCTTAAAATGAGCTTTTGCGAATAGGATATGAAAAATCGAAAGATCAAAGGTCAAACGTGTGAAGATACGCTAGGTGTGCAAATGATTATAATGATAAGTATATTTTTTGCATTTAATTAAACGGAAATAAATGCTTTT
The DNA here is from genome assembly GCA_964019185.1 of Maratus speculifer. NCBI lineage: Eukaryota > Metazoa > Arthropoda > Arachnida > Araneae > Salticidae > Maratus > Maratus speculifer. The sequence goes on along the minus strand of OZ025302.1, from coordinate 245,665,449 downwards.
CGAGCAAATATTAAAAACAAAGGGATTGCTGCGGCCAAAGCAAATTGCCCGAAGGGATGGATTTTTAGACAATGAAAAAGATTTCTAGGAAATTTGAATAAATGTGGATAAAAATTTTTATATACTTTGTGCCTTCAATTTTTGGTCAAGTTTCTTAACTTTTATCTAGAATAAGCGAAATTCTTTTAATAAAATCCAAAGCACAAATAATGTTTGTTCATAAACTTAAAGATGACGTAAAAATAAAACTCAAAGTTTCGGTTTAATCTACAAAATCATTTTCTGGAGTAAATTTTTCTTAAAACACAAATCAACAGGAAACAACGTACATTACATCGTCAAAAATATATATATTCAAACTCCTGAAAAAATTTACTCCTAAACATTGTTTTGAAGATTAACCCGAAACGTTGAGTTTTATTTTTTACTTGTGTTTTTATTTTTTCATCATCTTTAAATATATAAATAAAGTATAGGTTACATAGCAATCTCCATTTTGTTTAGTATTCTATATTATAGCGTTAAATCTTTTATTATACAGTGAAGAATTTTTTTTTTATTATTACTAAAATATTAAATATGTTTTATTTTCCGAATTTGCTTGTCATAGTATGAGAGTTTTCATTCTTAACAATCGTTAGCTGTACGATATTTAATTAATAGCTAATTAACTAGACGCTCATAAATTATTCTTTATAATTCCACGAACTTCCATCAAATTTATGCTTATTGAGCGTGAATATTATTTCTCTTGAAGACACACTTAAATACACACACTAAATCTTTAAAACGAGCCTTTGAGAATTGGGTATGAAAAAACGAAATATTAAAGGTCAAACGTGTACACTATAAAAAAAAATTCAAGAGGTTACTAAAAATTTCTTAGTAAATTTGTATTCCACAGAATTTTTTAGTAACATTACAAACTTTTTTTTTTGCAAGTGAAACAAGCATTTCTTTTGTAAACTGAACAAAAGAATTTTTTGTATAACTAACTTAAAAATTCTTAGTATGAGCCACAAAGCAAATTTTAGTAATTGCTCCAAAATTACTTTTAATAAACATTACGTGCAACCGAAGCGGAGGAGCTTCCTTCGAGCTGCATCCAAACTTCTGAAGCGGAAGATTTTCGGCAAAACCGCAATAGATGGCAGCACTAAACATTCCTTACTGCTCCGACCGGATTGTTATAATTCCTTTATTAACGAGACACTACAGACATTCGGGGTGTATTTGGCGGTGGCAAGTTTCGAACCCGGGACCTTTTAGCCTGAAGTCCGTTACTATAACCACTATGCTATCAAGGTCACACCAACTGAGTTTTAGTAAGAGCTATTAAAAATATAAAACTATTAACTCTATTCGTTGCTAACTTTTTTCTAGTGATTATTACAGATTTTCTAGTAACCCACTCATACGCGTAGGAACCGGGGGAGCTGGGGGAGCTCTGGCTCCCCCTGGAATTTTTCGGACGGGCTCAGCTCCCTCGAGAGAAATTGAAAAATAAAGTTTACTTTTTCTAGAAAATTCACGGGAACAGGACGAGTGTCTCCAAACAAAAGATAGTTTTAATAAGATAAGAACATACAAGCTATCCTTCCGCTCCAGCACAATAAGAAAAATTGAATTTTTAGCGAGCACTTGACCTTACTAATGCATGAAAAAACGATTGAATCAAAAACTTTTGATTCTCACATACAGATCGAATCCATATTCACAAATACAGCTTTAATCACGCCAGAAGATCTCAAACAAAAGCTTAGAATACATGCTGAGGATTTTGATTTGACAAATCTCTCTGCAAAATTGATACTTTTGCCAACACTAGTCCCGAACGAAACTGACAGAAATACGTTGTCGATCACAATTAAAATGATGTCATCACAGGGGTTAGTAAACAAATTATTTTCTAAAGTTTTCCTTTTGGCAGAATTTATTTTGTTATTCCGATATCATTAATGACAGCTGAGAGCTTTCAACGCTTTTCTTCAAACAGACACACCGCCGAACAACAATGTATCAATATAGACTCAATGACTTGATGCTATTGCATATTTATAAAGAAGAAGCCTTTAAAATTGATTTGGAAGAGATTGTAAAGAATTTTTAAGCCAAACAGCAGAAATAAAACTTTTACTTTTGGTAAATGGGAGTGGGAGAAGCCTGAAATTTGAATATTTTATTCGGTATCGTCCATAAATTAAGTGTCATCCAGTATATCGAATATAAAGTATTTAAACTGAATTAAAAAGTCGGTGATCTTTTGATATGCTTCTATTTTATACTCTTGTTTGTGAAAAGTGCAACACAAGAAACTCTCCGAAATGAATGAAATGATCCTCATCACTAGCTTTTAACAATATGCTCCGCAGGGGCTTGCGAAAAGAAAACTGCGTTTAGGGCAAAGTTTCAATTTGGAGCTGCTTTACCCCAATTTTTTCTTCTGACAGGCCAAAAAATGGCGTTGGTAGTATAAATTTGGGGCCTTTTTAAAATTTCACTCCCGGGGCGGCCGCCCCCCTACTTTCGCACTTCGCTGATGCTCCAGCTCCCCCTGTTTTTTTAAAGTTCCTACGCCACTGCCCCGACTAAGATTACTAAAAATTTTTAGTAATTACAAAGTTTTTTTAATAGATCGACCTTTTTTTTTACAGTGTAATATTAAGCTGGGTTTTCAAATGATTATAATGATAAGGATTTTTTTTTTTATCTAATTAAACAGAAACAAGTGCTTTCCGAGCAAAAGCTAAAAACAAATTGATTACTGCTACCTAAGCAAATAGCCTGAAGGTGTGGATTTTTAGAAAAGTACAAGAATTTCAGAGAAATTTGGACAAATCATCATTGGAAAATTTTTTTTATATTCTTTGCGTCTTCAATTTCTTGGATAAGTTTCTTAAATTTCAACTAAAATAATTGAAATTCCTTTAATGAGATCAAATGCACAAAATACATTTTTTCATAAATTCAAAGATAATCTAAAAATAAAAGCAAGCAAATAAAATAAAACTCAACGTTTCGGTTTAATCTTCAAAACCATCTTGAGAGTAAAATTTTCTAAAAACACAAATCGACGGGAAACAATATGCACATTACATCGTCAAAATATATATATTAAAACTCCTGGAAAAATTTGCTCCTGAACATTGTTTTGAAGATTAACCCGAAACGTTCAGTTTTATTTTTTACTTCTGTTTTTATTTTTGCATCATCTTTAAATATATAAATAAAGTACAGGTTACATAACAATCTCTATTTTTTTTAGTATTCTATATCTGTGGCTTCTGGTAATAACCAGGTAAAGCACATTTTTAAAAAAAATGAGATAATTTGGGAAAATGTAACTTTAAAAGAGTACTTTCTTCTACCATAGTACTGAAAAATGAAAATCGAATACTTCCCGTCATAGGACGACTATAAGTTTTCATTTAAAAATCAAATTTTTTTTAAATTGGTTCTCAATTAATAAAAACCATTTTTATATAACTATTTTGGCAAAAGAAGAGGTTCTTATATACTAATTGAATGTAGTGAAAATGATTAAGTTCTAATCTATTTTATAAAAGTAATGATAAAAAGACATTTGAAAACTTTAAACGTTAATTACTCAAAATATTAAAAATGAGCTTTACCTGGTCATTACCGGAAGCCACAGATATTACAATGTAAAATCTTTTATTATCCAGTGAAGAATTTTTTCTTCTTATTACATAAAATATTAAATATATTTAATTTTCCGAATTTGCTTCTCATAATATGAGAGTTTCCATTCTTAATAATTTTTAGCTCTACGATTTTTAATTAATAGCTAAATAACTAGACGCGTATAAATTATTCTCTATCTTTATTGTTTCAACACCTCCGCTCAAATCTATGCTTATTGAGCGTAATACATTATTTCTCGTGAAAAAGCAAATCAATACACAAAATTAAACATTAAAATGAATCTTTGTGAACTGGGTAAGAAAAAGCGAAATAGTAAAGGCCAAACGTGTAAAGATACGCTAGGTGTGCAAATGGTTATAATGAGAAGGATATTTTTTGCATCTAATTATATGCATCTAAGTGCTTTTCGAGCGAAGGTTAAAAAGAAAAGGATTGCTGCTACCAAAGCAAATCGCCCGAAGGTGTGGATTTTTTAAAAACTTAAAGAACTTCTGAGAAATTTGAATAAGTGTTATTTTTATATTCTTTATGACTTCAGTTTTCTAGTTTAGTTTCAGAATTAAATTAATTGAAATTCTTTTAATAAAATGCAAGTCGCAAATTTTAATTATTCGGTTTTTGGAAGTAATGTAATATCAATGATTAAAATATGATAATTTCTTTCTCTTTATTTTTCATATTGTTTAACTGTATTAAACTTACGAATATCAAAACTGTTTATATTATATTTAATAAAATGCATTTTTTATTAACAATAATTTTTATTTATGTGTTTGATTTTCAAGAAATATGTCAAACTATAGGTAACTTTCCTATATTAAAACTTATTTAAACATCTGCAGAACAAGGTAAAAAATCATACGTCAAGCATGGATTTTGAAGAATTTTCCAACACATTCAGAATAATGTAACATACCTGCACCGTTTAAAAATATTCAAATATTACGTCCCATTTCACCATAAGGAAATGTATAGCGCATTTCAAAACCGAATTTTAGTTTTTCCCATCTACAATCGGAAAATTATTAGAATTTCTTAGAAGCATCCCTAATAGCATGCATAGTCACAGTGACGTCACTGTGAGTCACTTTGGTCACATCACATCTGTGACCAAAATACCTCCACTCAGTGACGTCACATTGTGACTGAGATGTGACTTTCTTAAAAATCTTTAGAAATTTATAAATATCCTTTAAAACATGTTATTTACTTTAAAAAACATGTTTCTGGCAATTTAAATATCGTCGCTTTTGTCACAGTTTCGTCACAATTTTAATGTCAAATTAGTCACAAATGACACATTTTTCACAAATTTGTCACATTGTGACCACTTTGTGAAACGTCACAAAAGGGCTCTAAAACGGCCATAACGACTTCACATTTTAGTCACTGTGACTTCACATCGACGTCACGTGACGTCACATCGACAATCGATGGTCACAAAGTCACAATGCGACTTCACAACGACGTTGCAGTGACGTCACCATGCTTTACCCCGTAAGACATGGTGACATCACTGCAACGTCGTTGTGAAGTCACATTGTGACTTTGTGACCATCGATTGTCGATGTGACGTCACGTGACGTCGATGTGAAGTCACAGTGACTAAAATGTGAAGTCGTTATGGCCGTTTTAGAGCTTTTTTGTGACGTCACATTGTGACCACTTTGTGACGTCACAATGTGACCAATTTGTGAAAAGTGTGTCATTTGTGACTACTTTGACATTAACACTGTGACGAACTGTGAAAATTTTTTTAGAAAGTCACATCTTATTCACATTGTGACGTCACTGAGTGGTGGCATTTTCGTCACAGATGTGATGTGACCAAAGTGACTCACAGTGACGTCATTGTGACGTCACTGTGAACATGCATGCTATGAGGGACGGGAATGTATGTGATGTGGAGATTTGTATTTATTAACAACATGCATTCAAAAATTTAGTTCATTTAACCCTTTCCGGCACGACAAATTCTGTTAGTAAAATGAGAAATTATCGACTAACACCGGAATTTACAAATGGCTTTTTTAGAAATTAAGAACTCCTTAATTTAAGCTTTGAATATAAAAGCAAAATTTTATTAAAATATTATTGGTACCGTCTGCAAGTTTGGAATTCAAATTAAGTGTGTCCAGAGTGGGCACACTGTGCCAGAAAGGGTTAAGGGAAACATGTATATCAGCAATTTCTTCTAATAAGGAGAGTGGTATTTGAATACTTTTGTGAAGCCCTGTAAATGAGATATAAAAAATTTATATAAAAAGAATTTGTATAAAAATAATAAAAATAAAAAACGAATTAAATTTAAAAGCGCATACCAAATTTTAAAACTTACTGTCGCCACTTTTTAAAAACGGAAATTTGTATCTTATTAAATCGAGAAAATGTTCTGATTAAATAAGGCAGTTTTTACTGTAAAATTTTAGTGGGGGATAAACAAGGATTCTTAAGCCTTTTTGCGGCACCGATATGTGTCGCTCGTCCTTAAAGGGTTAAGATATTTACTAAAATCAATAGGTTTTTACTTATCTGTTGCAACTAAGCATTTTGCAAACAGCCTTCTTAGCAAGATGCAGATTCCGTCGCTGCATGAGCCTCCTGTGGGCAGTAGAACTACAAACAGTTGATAAAATTATGCAAAAATCGCTATTGAAATGCTTCCTTCCAGTGGAATTATTAGAAATTCAAGGAAAATCTGCCCATAACCAAAAAAATACATAAATAATTTGAATCATTTCTGTGCATAACTCATACACTTTGTGAAAACACTCTTCACGAAGACATTCTGGCACCAGCAGCCGCTCATTTTCAGAACATTCTTTTTTTTATTTATTTTTCTTTCTTGTGCAAACTAAACGCTCATTGGTTATTTTTACGATCTTTTTTATTAATGTTTTTTTTGTACCTTTCAGATTTCGATGTAGTCAGATTAAGAATAATGATCAAGAAACATGTAATATCTGTGCGCGCGTGTGTAAATAATCAACTTTTCTTTTTTGTGTGTTTACGTTTTGTCTCTTATTTTTGATGTGGATTTTCTGTCTTTGAAGATTACCAAGAATTAAGATTCGGACCACCGTGCATCCCTCAAGAACCCTCGAGAAAGGTAGGAAATTTTTATATTATTATTTTAAGAATATTTTTCTACTGAAATATCGAATTTGAAATTAACATGGCATCCCTGTCGCGGGATGTACGGTGGTAATAAATTTTGAAACAATTAAGAATTTGAATCTAGAAATTAACTAATTAAGTAGAGAAAAAGAGAAAAGAAAAATGGCTGAAAGTTTAGAAACACTTAAAAAAAGAAGAACAATTTTTAGATCGGCTGTTACGAAAATTCTAAATAAAATCGAAACTTCCATAAAATCAGACGATGTGTCTATCGAAGAACTGCAAGAACATGTTGAAACATTGACCGACAAATTTAAGTCACTTAAGACAACAGATAATTCAATTGAATTATTAGTCAATCCCGATGATTTAGAGAAAGAATTAGAAGCGGCTGAAAAGTATAGCGAAAATGTAATATTATGGAAGTCACGCGCAAATCAGAAAATTAGAGAATTAAATGCCGGATTTTTAAATTTAAAATCAAAACAAGAAAGTAACAAAGAACAATTTTCAGACAGTACATTTAATGAAAAAGTGGATAATTCTGTAAAAGTTAAGTTACCGAAATTGCATATACCAATATTTGATGGAAATATAAATGAATGGCTTTCCTTTTGGAGCAGTTTTGAATCGGCCATTCATGATAATAAGTCGTTAAATAAAGTTGATAAATTTAATTATTTAAGATCTCAATTAAGATCGACCGCTTTAAACACAATAGAAGGTTTTCCTGTTTCCGAAAAAAATTACGATGCGGCTATAGAATTGCTGAAAAGTAGGTTTGCTAATAAACAATTATTAATACACAATCATATTAGTAATCTTTTAGCTATCAAGCCATTGAGAACTTCGAATGATATATATGCTTTCCGACAATATTTTGATAAATTATCAGTAGAACTGGGAAGTTTGCAAAGCTTAGGAACAGATTTATATAGCATTTCAAGTGTATTATGTACAACCATTTTGAAAACAATTCCGGAAGATTTGTTAATAGAACTTAACAAGTCCGATAATGAAAAAGGATTTTATGAAATTGAAGAATTGATGAATTTTTTATCTACTTGTTTAAAAGCAAGAGAAAAGGCTAATTTAGTAATAAACCCAATGAACGAAGACAGAAAATTTTTTATTCCTCCTGAAAAGAAAAACTTTAATTCGTTTCGAAATAACAATAAACAAAAAAATTATCCCACAGCTAATGATTTAGTGTCAACGAACAAAAAAGAGAATTTAAACGTAATAAACTGCGTTTTTTGTGAATCATTTCATCACTCATCGGTTGATTGCGATAGAACTAATGAGTTATCTATTGATGAAATTAAGAACATTCTAATGAAAAAGGGAGCATGTTTTAAGTGCCTAGAAATGAAAAAACATTTATCGCGTTTTTGCAAAAAAAATATAAAATGCCGGATTTGCAACGGGAGTCATAACACATTGTTTTGTTATAGAAACATAAAAAAGGAAAAATCTAAACAACAGACCGAAGTGTCGGATACTGCCCTTTTTGCGAATGAAAACTTGCCGAAAGAAGTTTATTTACAAACTTTATATGTTTATGTAAGAAATAATGGTTGTGAATATATAGTACGCGCATTGTTAGATACGGCGTCTTCTAAGTCGTATATTTCAAAGTTCGTAGCCAATAAGATGGAATTAAAAAGTTTAAGAAAGGTCAGAATTACTCACGGGTTGTTTGGAGGTACCAAAACAACGGTAGATCATAACTGTTATTCTGTTAATTTAAGGGGTTTAAGGGGAGGTAAAAAGATAAAAATTGAGGTAATGGAACAAGAAAAAATTTGTGCTAATGTACCCAAAATTAGAGACATTCGTTGTATTGCGGAATTAAAAGGAAAAAATATATTTTTGAGCGATATCTGCCCTGAAGGTAAAAATTGTTTATATGAAAGAAATTTAAATGAAATACATGTACTTTTGGGAGCAGATGTTGTGGGAGAACTGTTTACAGGTAAAATAGAAAATTTATCTTGTGGTTTGGTTGCGATGCAAACAAAACTAGGTTGGACTACTATGGGCAAAATTGGCGGAAATGAAAGGGATAGTTCTCTTTTGGTCCTTTCATTATATGTAAACGATGCCAAAATTACAGATTTGTGGAATTTAGATTCTTTAGGCATAGTAGATCCTGCGGAAAAACAAACTAAGGAAGAAGTCCAGAAATTAGTTTTGGAGCATTTTAAAGAAACCATAAGACGCGAAACTGATGGTAGGTACAAAGTTTGTCTTCCCTGGTTAAGTGAGCATCCTCCCATTCCAAGTAATAAAGATTTAGCGATAAAACGCCTGCAAAATAATATTAAGAATCTCCAAAATTGCGGTTTGTTGAAAGATTACGAAGCAGTTTTAAATGATTGGGAAACGGAAGGGATTATTGAAAGAGTGAAAGAAGAGGAAAAACTTAACACCAAAGTCCATTATCTCCCTCATAGAGCTGTAATAAAACCTAATTCTACGACCAAAATTAGGCCAGTATTTGATGGATCAGCACATGTTAAGGGTTCTGTTTCCATAAATGATTGTATAGAGAAGGGACCTAATTTAATTGAACTAATTCCTTCTGTTCTAAATCGATTTGGAGTGGGAAAGATAGGTGTTGTAGCAGATATTCGTAAAGCTTTTTTACAGATATCACTGAATGAAAAGGATAGAGATTATTTACGTTTTTTCTGGTGGAGAGATGGGAATTCAGAAAACCTTGAAATTTATAGACATTGTCGGGTTGTCTTTGGGATTAGTTGTAGCCCCTTCCTTTTGGCCGCTACTCTAACACGTCACTTAGATGAAGCACCTGAGAACATTAAAGATGTTGCTATAAAACTTAAAGAATCTTTCTATGTAGATAACTGTGTAGCTAGTGTAGAATCGTTAGAAGAGTTAGAATATTTTCGCAATGAAGCAAGGAAACTCTTAGCTTCGGCACAATTTGATCTTCGTGGTTGGTGTCATAATCGGTGCGAAGAAATCGGATTAGGCTTTAATGAAAAGGGTCATTTGAGTGATGCGGCTGAGGATAAGATTCCCTTACTTGGTTTAATGTGGGACACCAAGAGTGATACATTATCGTGTGATTTTCGGAATTTTAAATTGGAAAGTGAGTGCATCACTAAAAGAACAATTTTGTCCTTAACTCATAAAATATTCGATCCCATCGGTTTCACTTGCCCCGTGACCTTAATTCCAAAATTACTTTTACAGAAATGCTGGAAAATAAAGGCGTCATGGGACTCCAAGCTGCCCGATGAGATAGTTAAGGAATTTAGAAAATGGACTAAGGAAATTAATGATTTGGGAAATCTTGAGATCCCGCGAAGATTGTCTAACTTATCTCTAAAAGAGGGAAACTTATCTTTACATATTTTCTGCGACGCTAGTAAATTTTCTTACGCTACATGCATTTATCTAAGAAATGAAGTAGAAAATCGTGTAACTTGTCAACTTATTCAGGCTCGTTCTAGAGTAGCTCCTCTAAAGGACGCTTCCATTCCACGCCTTGAGTTATTGGCCTGTTGTATTGGAGCTAGATTGTCCAATAGTATTAAAAACGATTTGAAATTAGAAAATGTTGATACTTTCTATTGGTCAGATTCAATGGACGTGTTATACTGGATAAAACGGGAAGGTCCTTGGGCTACATTTGTAGAAAACAGAGTTAGAGAAATTCGAAAGCTTACCCCCAACACTTCATGGAATTTCGTACCTGGACATATGAATCCAGCAGATTTACCGTCACGCGGTTGTTGTGCAAAATCCCTTATTAAATCTCAGTGGTGGTTAGGGCCATCATGGCTTTCAGAATCAAAGGAAAATTGGCCTAGTACTAATATTTTTCCTAATATGGATATAGTGAATTCTGAAAAAAGAAAAACTATTGTGACCGCTCCTAATGTAGAGAGTGATGAGGCACCATTTTATAATCGCTATTCTTCTTACAATAAAATTTTGCGAGTTACTGGTTGGATTTTGCGATTTTACCAAAATTCGAAAAGGGGTAGTACCGACAGAATATTCGGTCAATTAACACACAACGAATTAAAAGCGGCAGAAACAGTATTATTAAAATTTGTGCAAAAAGAATCCTTTGTGAATGAACATAATCAAAGAATGAAATGCCTGAATATTTTTACAGATTCGGAAGGAATCATACGCGTAAAAACGAAGATATTTCAACGAGAAGATGATTTTAATTTTAGATTACCTATCTTACTCCCTTCAAATCATTCCGTCGAAGAACAGATTATATTTTCGAAACATTTAGAATTCGGTCATTGTGGCGTACCACTGCTAATGACTGCGTTACGAGAAAATTACTGGGTACTGAAGAGTCGGAAAACAATCAAAAAGGTAATCGGCAAATGTATCATTTGTAAAAGACACTCAGCAAAACCACCTGATGTAGTAGAAAGTGTCTTACCTCTTGATCGTGTCAGAGAAGCCGCGATTTTCGAAATAATAGGAATCGATCTGTGCGGGCCTCTTTATTTGAAAAATCAAACTAAAGTCTGGATTTTGATAGTCACGTGTGCAGTTTTTAGAGCTGTGCATTTCGAGCTATTGACAGCTCTTTCAACCGAAAGTTTTATCTTAGGACTGAAACGCTTTATTTCTAGACGAGGTCGTCCTGCAATAATATATTCGGATAACGGCACAAATTTTACTGGCTGCCACAATTTATTAAAAACAATTGACTATGAAAAAGTAAAAGCGGTTACTGCGTTTTCACGTATAGACTGGAAATTTATTCCACCTTCTGCACCTTGGTGGGGTGGATTTTGGGAGAGGCTTGTTGGAATCCTGAAACGAATCCTGAGAAGGGTATTGGGCAAGTCGTCTTTAAATTTTGAAGAACTACATACCGTTATCTGCGATTGTGAAAGTATTATAAATGCCCGCCCCTTGACGTATGTTACAGATAATAATGAAGATCTTCAAGTTATAACTCCTTCAATGTTCTTACAGGAAAATACTAAAATAGGTATGCCTGAATTGGAATTTCTAGACCACAAAGAAATGAATAAACGATACCATTATAGAATTAAAATTAGAAACGATTTAAAATCAAGATTTAGAAGCGAATACCTCGGCACATTAAAATGTTCGGTCTTTAGTGGGAAAAAATCAAGATCTTTGTGTGTAGGAGATGTTGTCCTGATATGGACGGAAAATTCTAGCCGAATAAACTGGCCTCTTGGTAGAGTTGTGTAACTTATACCCAGTCAAGATGGCGTTGTGCGCGTAGTAAAGTTGAAGACTGCAACTGGAATGCTAATTCGTCCAATTAAGAAACTTTGTTCTTTGGAGGTGAATGGAATCGCCGATAATCAAAGTGATGCAGTACTGCAAAAGCGTTTGACTACTCGCCATGGTCGAATTGTACGGCCGCCCGAAAGACTCCAACTGCAGTGATTGAGTTCTGTCCCCTAATGAACTAAAGGTGGGGAGTGTGAAAACACTCTTCACGAAGACATTCTGGCACCAGCAGCCGCTCATTTTCAGAACATTCTTTTTTTTATTTATTTTTCTTTCTTGTGCAAACTAAACGCTCATTGGTTATTTTTACGATCTTTTTTATTAATGTTTTTTTTGTACCTTTCAGATTTCGATGTAGTCAGATTAAGAATAATGATCAAGAAACATGTAATATCTGTGCGCGCGTGTGTAAATAATCAACTTTTCTTTTTTGTGTGTTTACGTTTTGTCTCTTATTTTTGATGTGGATTTTCTGTCTTTGAAGATTACCAAGAATTAAGATTCGGACCACCGTGCATCCCTCAAGAACCCTCGAGAAAGGTAGGAAATTTTTATATTATTATTTTAAGAATATTTTTCTACTGAAATATCGAATTTGAAATTAACACACTTTTCGATGGTACAATAAGGAAAACAGCATAAAAGTTGCTATTACAGAGCCCTCTTCCCGCGGAATACAGTCGAGCCACTCTATAACGAAACTCCATACATCGAATTTCTCTATATAACGAATTTTTAGCAGGAACGGTCCCCTTTTCGCCTGATTAAATTAAAAACAGTCTCTATATGGCGAAATATCTATCTCCATATAATGAATTTTTTCATAAATTGGTCTTATATTATTCAGTTTTAAAAAGCTTCGATATCATATGAAATAAATTTTCCATCACTTATTTTTGATTTATCGTCAGTGCTGACTTCTTTTTTTATATCATTTCTCTCCTTGTTCTTTAAATCCAATGAATTCATCCCACCTCCCACACACCTTTCCACATCCTTCTCAAAACAGAGTCAATTGGATTGATACACATGTAAGAGAGGAATCAATGAGAGACATATAAGAGAAACTTTCAAATGAAGGAAAATGTTAACTACAATTTTTCATTCCTTGCTAAAATTTGAGCATTTTTTGCGATTATAACAATTTTAAAATCAAAACAACAAAAAATTACAGATTTCTTCGTCTGAAATTAATGCAAGTCTTCTTTATTTGATTTTCATTAAGCTTTTAAATAAATGTCTGTTCTCTTTTTTGAAACAGTTTAAATAATTAAGAAATAAAATGTTAGGTTAATATTTACTTTTAAATATTTCAAATTCTTAATTCAAAAGATCAAAAATAATATTTGTTCAAATTTCACGCATTAAATACGATTTTTAACATCATTCTCTATTCATCGAATTTCTCTGTATAACAAATTTTTTACTGGAACGGTGGATTTCGTTATATAGAGACTCGACTGTATTTCCAAAGTAAGAAAGGGCCACCAGGCCAAAGGTAAAAACGTATACACACACACATAAATTGTTCAGTTCTATGCAGTCTACTTCATACACTTTCTTTATAGTACAATGGCAATACACGGACATACACACAGATAGACATTTTTTATAAACATGCATCTTGGGATCTCTGTTCTCCATAACTTGTAAATCCGTCAAAAACCGGAAGTGGGTGAAATTTCTATTACACTGCTTTCTTCTATTGAGTATTAAGGGTGTTCTTAAATCAAAAAGAGCAACTTTGTGCCACATACTTTATTTTATTTTTGTTCGGAAATGCATGAAAATAGCAGGTGTTATAATTCAGAAACTGACTAATTGCACTCAATTTTCTGTTTTTTTAAAAAACACAATAGATCTTTCCTAACAAGCCTTCAAAGTTGAAATTTTTGAGCACATTTCCCGACGAAAGCAGAAAAACCGGTCGAAAAGCAGGGGAAAAACAGGGTGATCAAGATATCGAAATAGCAAATAACTCAATAGGTAATTTAACTATCATAAAATGGAAAAATAGGTTCGATTCGAAATCGCTTCCATAGTCAGATATTCCAATTTTATGCATTTCTGTTTAAAAATGACTTTGTAAATGTGTCAAAACGTTTTTCACTTGTTGAGCGGAGCAGTTAAGAACACCCTTAAAGAAAGTAATAAAATTATAATAGCCAGCTATATTCTTTACAAAAATTTTTTATATCTTTCTTCATGTTAATCATAGATAAAGTATTGCTATAGTGTATAACATAAAGATTTTTTTTTTATAGCATATGATTATTTATTATTTTCTCACACAGACTTTTTTCAGCTGAGAAACCCGATTGATACCTGCCTGAAGACACTCTCAGATGAAATATTGTTTACGGAGCAAATTGAAGCTCATTTGGGTCAAGTCTTTTGATCAGAAATCGATGATTCTTCACCCAGGTAGCACAGAAAAAAGCAGTAAAGATATTTTAAGAAAGTAAAAAAACTTTTCAATACTTTCTGGATAACTCTTAAAAATGGTTGCATGATTTTAGCCTCGATTAATCTTCACTTTTCTTACTCGGACATATTTTAATTAAATCAACTCAACCAATTATATCCTAGCTTTTATGTTCAATCCCTTTGTAAGTTTTTATTTCTTTTTAATTTGATGTATTTTAACTGAACCAACTTAACCGTTTGTATCATAGATTTTAGGTTCATTTACTTTAAAGAAGTATTTCTTTTGCATCATATGTTTTTGGACAAACATCAAAAGAACAGTTAAATTTAATAATATAATTGTTATATTCAATTTTTAAAAATGCACAAACATTAAAGATAAATTCGGTAGTTTACACGAAAAAAAAACTAGTCGTTGGGAGCCACCGTAATACTTACCCATCATGGATATGTATATGAAAATAAAACATGTGAAAACTATTTATACAATGCATTGCAATTCATAAACAAAATTTAAATATTGTTAATATACATAGTAATGCTATATTAAAGAACTGCTGATGTACGAATTTCAACAAATTATATAAAACGCCAAACTACTCAAGTAGTACCGAACTGCGTAAAAGAAACATCCTTATAACTCCAAAAATAATAATTCTACTAACTAACAATTAACTGCGTCGGATTAAGCGTCTCATTTTCAATTAAAATATATCTCTGAATTGAAATTTGAATGAAATACAGGGTCATGAAAAATCGAAGAATGTGGAAAACAGGATTACAAATATCTCAACAACTAATAATCCGATCGCCTTCGTTCTATATGTAAAATGTATGTTATTTTATTGCCTTTTACGTCCATGCCTTAGAATAAAAAAATTCGAAAATTTTTATACACCTTTCATCAGAACGAATTTTTCGAGAGTCCGAAAAAAATAGTTCCGGATAATCGAGGTTGATGATTTTAAATAGGCTTCGTTCCATTCTTGCATACTAACTACATACAAAATTTCAAGTCTCTATCTCAATTTTTTTCGGTAGATAGAGCGTTTACAGACAGACAGACAGACTGACAGACAGACAGACTGACAGACAGACAGACTGACAGACAGACAGACAGACGGACGGCAAATTTGTTTTTCTAAAAATATGTTTTTCGTAATCTCCACTATCTAAAACGTGTAAATCCGTCAAAAAATTTTTTTCGATTTCCAAAACGATTGCAAGACTTACCCTATACTACGTATGATGGGTAAGTAAACTAGTCGTTGGGGGCCACCGTAACACTTACCCATCATAGATATGCATAATATAAAATATGAAAATAAAACATGTGTAAACTATCTATAAAATGCATTGCAATTCCAAAACAAAACTTAAACATGCATTTTAATACTTTTAATATACATAGCTCTATGTATATGCTCTATAATGAATCGCTGATGAACCAATTTCGACAAATTATACAAAACGCCAAAATTTTCAAGTAAGTACCAGATTGCGTAAAAGAAACATCCTTATAACTCCAAAAATAATAATCATATGAACTAAAAATTTACTGCGTCGAATTAAGCGTCTCATTTCCAGTTAAAATATATCTTTGTATTGAAATTTGAATGAAATACAGGGTCATGAAAAATCCAAGAATGTGAAAAACAGGATTACAGATATCTCGGCAACTAATAATCCGATTGACTTCGTTTTTTATACAAAATTTGTGTTATTTTATTTCCTTTTATGTCCACTCCTTAAAATAAAAAAATTCGAAAATTTTTATATACCTTTCATCAGAACGAATTTTTCGAGAGTCCGAAAAAAATAGTTCCGGATAACCGAGGTTACTGATATTAAATAGGCTTCGTCCCATTCTTACATACTAAGAGCATACAAAATTTCAAGTCTCTATCTCAATTTTTTTCGGTAGATAGAGCGGTTACAGACAGACACACAGACGGACGGACGGCAAATTTCTTTTTTCTAAAAATATGTTTTTCGGAATCTCCACTATCTAAAACGTGTAAATCCGTCAAAAATTTTTTTTCGATTTTCAAAACGATTGCAAGACTTACCCTATACTACGTATGATGGGTAAGTAAAAATGATAGCACCCTGTTTCAGACCTTTTTCGCACATAATTCACCATTTCCTCAAACGGATATTTTTCGCTGAGAAACCCGATCAATTCCCATCCAAAAACAGTTTCAGGTGAAATATTGTTTACGGAACAAATTGAAGCTCATTTGGGTCAAGCCTTTTGACCACAAATCGATGATTTTTCACCAAGGCAGCACAGAAAAATGCAGCAATGAAATGAAGGATATTTTAAGAGAGTATAAAAACTTTTCAATACTTTCTGCATGATTTTTGCCATGCATCACATTTTTTTTTATCTGATTTATTTTAAGGGTGTATTCGAAAAAATGATTTTCCACCTTCAACAGCTCGAAATTTTCCGATACATTTTCAGACTCATTTTTAAAAGTAGAAACATGAAACTTGCTGGGGTGATTTTTGAAGTGATGTAGAAGATGCGTGTAACGTAATTTTTCGCTGAATTAATTAGAATTGGATTTATAAGCAATTATTTTCTCAGGATGCCCCTTTTTTTCGTTCGCAGACCTCCCGCTTAGGAAAATTTTGTCCAAAACGCCGTTTTAGACAGCATTTTTTTGACCCATTTTCTGCATTTATCAAAAAATCGACCATTACGGCACCTTGTGTAGTTTCTAAATAAGAGAATTTAAAAGTTTGGTGCATTTGAGAGAAAAAAGAATCTAAAAATAAATCGGAAAAAGGCACTTTGGATCGAATAATACCCTTAATTGTACCAATTTAACCATTTGTGTCTTATATTTTATGTTCATTAATTTTGAAGCATTTTTTGTACCTTATTTTTCCGGACAAACCCTAAAAGAACAATTACCATTTAATTCAATATTAGTAATCTTGTGATTATCGCGCCTCCAAAGCGCCTTGTTATATGCTTTACAAATTCATCGAAAATATACAGTTTCTATACTGTATGATACAAGGGAAATATTTTCTACGCATAAAATAATTCATCGCACCCTCAAAAAGACATATTTGAGCTGAGAACCCATATCGATTCTTGTCCAAAAACATTCTGAGGAGAAGTATTGTTTACGGAACTAATTGAAGCTCATTTGGGTCAAGTCTTTTGACTAGAAATCAATGATTATTAACCAAAGGAAACGCAGAAAAAGGCAGTAATAAAATGTAGGATATTTTAAGAAAATACCAATAACTTTTCAAAATACGCTGCAAGATTTTAGCCATGAATATTAGGGTGGGCCGAAAAAAACTTTTTTTCGATTTTTGATTATGGCGGGTGCGGAAAAGTGGCCACTGGTGGCACTCAGTTCACACAAAAAATTTGAGATTTTTTGGACTTTCCCTTACCCTGCCGCAAATGGCTTGAAAATTTGCAAAAATGCTGATTTTTGAACTTTTTTAGCTAAAAAATTAAAAATGTTAAATTAAATTTATTTTGGTTGTATTTACTTGAAAAGGCATCTTTAACATACCAAATGCTTAAATAAGTTCTGATAATGCGTTATTTAATTGCTAAGTGTATTTTAAATAATCCGATTTTCATAGCTTTTTCACGTATAACAGGCAAAAATTGTATTGGTTTGAATCGTTCGTTAATTTCTCTCTTATTTATGTTCCTTGGTCTTTAAATTTTTTCTATGCGTCAAAGGTCATATATTTTGGCAGCGGACAGCAATATAACTCAAAAACAAAGCTGGAAGGTGAGAAGGGGTGAAGCAGAACTCTAAAAGTGCGCAATGCCTCATCGTAATGTTGAGGGAATTAAGGAGGAAATAAAACTGAAGAGAAAGTTGCGATAAGAGATTGTTATTATTTTACAATGCTCAAAACCTCGACATATGTTCAGTGTGGACGTTAAACCTTTTCCTAGAGAGATTCGGTACTTTTTGGATCATTTGACGTACCATTACAGTGTTTTGTGAGTTTTATTACGACGAGCTTAGAAATGGCTAGTATGAAGGTCCACGGCAATGTAAAAAACAGGCGACAGCATGAAAAGTATCCTTTTTGGGGCACCATGCTTATTGAAAGACTTGCATTGCCAACTTGTACTGACATCATGCTCCACTATTACTGGTTGCGAAGCGATATGTCAGAAAATCGAGAAATCCGATATTAGTCAATATATGATGTTATTAAAATGGTAGGTGAAAAAGTTACCAAAATCGGAAAAAAAGCTTTCATACCAATGTTTTCCCAACGATCAATTTACAAAAAAGATTAAAAGCTACTAAAAGATTTCATCATATCGAACGAATTCTTCGCGGATTGTCTTTACTTTCAAGCCCATACGATTACAGGATTTCCCCAATGATCTACACTTCTTTTAGTAGTGATAGTTTAGAATAATAGTTTAATGGCAGGTGAAAAAGTTACCGAAATCTGAAAAAAGCTTCCATACCAGTGTTTTCCCAACGATCAATTTACAAAAAGATTAAAAATTTCTAAAAGGTCTCACCATTTCGTACGAATTCTTCGCGGGTTGTCTTTACATTCAAGCCTATACGATTTCAGGATTTCTTCAATGATCTACACTTCTTTTAGTAGTTTTTAATCTTTTTTGTAAATTGATCGTTGGGAAAATACTGGCTTTTATTCAGATTTTGGCAATTTTTTTATCTACCATTTTAATAACATCATGTATTGACTAATGTTTGATTTTTCAATTTTCTGCCATATCGCTTCGCAACGAATAGTAGTGGCGCATGATATCAGTATAAGTTGGCAATGCAAGTCTTTCAATAAGCATGGTGCCCCAAAAAGGATACTTTTCAAGCTGTCGCCTGTCTTTTACATTGCCATGGACCTTCATACTAGACATTTCTAAGCTCGTCGTAATAAAACGCACAAAACACTGTAATGGTACGTCAAATGATCCAAAAAGTACCGAATCTCTCTAGGAAAAGGTTTAACGTCCACACTGAACATATGTCGCAGGTTTTGAGCATTGTAAAATAATAGCAATCTCTTATCGCAACTTTCTCTTCAGTTTTATTTCCTCCTTAATTCCCTCAACATTACGATGAGGCATTGCGCACTTTAAGAGTCCTGCTTCACCCCTTCTCACCTTCCAGCTTTGTTTTTGAGTTATACTGCTGTCCGCTGCCAAAATATATGACCTTTGACGCATAGAAAAAATTTAAAGACAAAGGAACATAAATAAGAGAGAAATTAACGAACGATTCAAACCAATATATATTTTGCCTGTTATACGTAAAAAAGCTATAAAAATCGGCTTATTTTAAATACACTTGGCAATTAAATAATGCATTATCAGAACTTATTTAAGCATTTGGTATGTTAAAGATGCCTTTTCAAGTAAATACAACCAAAATAAATTTAATTTAACATTTTTAACTTTTTAGCTAAAAAAGTTCAAAGATCAGCATTTTTGCAAATTTTCAAGCAATTTGCGGCAGGGTAAGGAAAACTCCAAAAAATCTCAAATTTTTTGTGTGAACTGAGTGCCACCAGTGGCCACTTTTCCGTACCCGCCATAATCAAAAATCAAAAAAAAGTTTTTTTCGGCCCACCCTAATGAATATTCTTCATATATTTTGTTACTCTGACGTAATTTAATTGAACCAACTAAACCGTTTAGATCTTATATTTTATGTTCCTTCATTTTGAAGCATTTTTTTCGCATTGTATGTTTCCGGGCAAATCTCAAAAAAAAAAAAAATATCATTTAATTCAATATTAGTAATAATTGCTATTTTCAATTTTCAAAAATGCAAAAAACATTAAAGATAAATTTGATATATAAAATTGAAGCTGGTGTTATACACAATTGAAATGAAAAAAACTTCTTTAAACACCATAAAATTATGGTGTTTAAAGAAGTTTTTTTCATTTCAATAAATTTGATAGTTCACACACGAATAATAATAATAATAATAATAATAATAATAATAATAATAATAATAATAATAATAATAATAATAATAATAATAATAATAACGATAATAATAATAATAATAATAATAATAATAACGATAATATTAATAATAAGATAGCGCCCTGTTACATGCTTTACAAATTCATCGAAATTATATTATTTCTATGCTATATGATACAAAGGGTAGAAAAAAAAAATTCTACACATAAAATAATTTATCACACCCTGAAAAAGACATATCTCTGCTGAGCAACCTAGATCGATTCTTGCCCGAAAACACTCTCAGGTGAAATATTGGGTACTACTAGGTTACCCCGTTGACCAAAAAATTATCGCCAAACTATACAATTAAATGCCAATAATGGATGATCGTGAATGTCGCATTCAATGACATTAAATGCGCTTCACGTGTTTAAAATGTGATTAAGTGATTTTTGTTTCGACTTTTTATTAATATTTTAATTAATATTCTACTAATTATTTGTTTTTTCGTTATTTAAAATAAAAATTATGTCAATATGTGTAATTTGGCTATTAGTTTGGCAATTTGTATAATTTGGCGAAATTGGTCGACGGAATAACAGAGTAGTACGAAATATTGTTTAGGGAACTAACTGAGATTCATTTGGAGCAAATCTTTTGACCAGAAATGGATTATTATTCATCAAAGTAGCACAGAAAAAAAGAAGTAAAGAAGTGAAAGAGATATTAAAAAAGTATGAAGAACTTTTTGAAAATTCGTGCATGATTTCTGTCACAATTTATCTTCACTTTTCTTGCTTAGACAAACTTTAACTGAATCAACTTAATAATTTTTTCCTAGATTTTAAGTTCAATCCCTTGCACTATATGTTTTTCGATTAACTCTAAAAGAACAATTGTCATTTAATTTCATAACTGTAATCTTGTTATTTTCAATTTTCAAAAATCCACAAAACAAAAATATATTAATATTATAACAGCTTGCTTTATGGTTTACAAATTTATCATATCTCTCTGCGTCATAAATAAAAAGTTTCTATACTGTATGATACAAGAAAGAAAAATGTTTTTTACTAATAAGATAATTCATCATTTCCTCAAAAGGACCTTTATTTGCTAAGAAACCCAGATCGATTCTTCTCCGAAAATACTCTCAGTTGAAATACTGATTTTGGAAATAATTGAGGCTCATTTGTGTTAAGTCTTTTGACCAGAAATCAATGATTATTCACCACGGCAGCATAAAAAAAGGCAGTAATAAACTGAAGGATATTTTAAGAAAATACCAAGAAATTTTCAAAAAATTCTGCATGATTTTAACCACAAATAATCTTCCTTTCTTTTTCTTTTCTCTCTCTCTCTCTCTCTCTCTCTCTCTTTTTTTTTTTTTTTTTTTTTTTTTTTTTTTTTTACTCTGACGTACTTTAAGGGTGTTCTTAAATCAAAAATGGCAACTTTGTGACTTACGCTTTAATTTATTTTTGTTCGGAAATGCACGAAAATAGCAGGTGTTATTAATCAGAAGCTATCTAATTGCACTCAGTTTTCTCTTTTTTAAAACACACAATAGATTTTTCATATCAAGCCTTCAAAGTTGACACTTTTGAGCACATTTCCCGACGAAAGCAGAAAAACCCGTGGAAAAGCAGGAGAAAATCAGGTGTTCACTTGATCGAAATAGCTTAGAACTCGATAGGTAATTTAATTATCATAAAATGGAAACATAAGTTCAATTCGAAATCGCTTCTATAGTCCGGCCTTCCAATTTTGTATATTTCTGTTAAAAAATGAATTTGTAAATGTGTCAAAACGTTTTGCGCCTGTTGAGCGGAGCACTTAAGAACACTCTTAATTGAACCAACTTAACCGTTTGTATCTTACATTTTATATTCATGATTTGTCATGATTTGTAGCGTCGAACTCCAGACTGAAAGATCCCGGGTTCGATGCTTGACATCACCAAAGACCCACCGAGTGCATGCAGTGTACGCACTCATTAAATAAAAGGGGTTCTGAAAGTCCTGTGGTCGGTTGTAGCAGTTACCATGGGTAATGTTCTCTGAAGAAACTTTCTCTCCCCTTCAGAGAAATATCGAAATTGAAGAGGCAGCGATGCTTGGTGTTGCCATCTATTGAGACTTTGCCGAACATCTCCCGCTGCAGAAGTCTGTCTTTCTATCCTCTGGGTGCAGTTCAAAGGAAGCTCTAGCAACCCTCCTGCTTTTCAAGCACACGTCAAAAACAACAACGTGATTTGTTAAATATGCTGGCACATGCTTGTTTTGTCAATGCATCAAGTCATTACGGTAAAATAGCGGAATTTAAAACACATATTCATTTAGATTTTGTCTCTTACACTGTCATCTATTGACAAAGTTTTAAACTAGATTAGAAAAACCATGGTTAAAAACTTATTTCTTCATCTACGAAGACAATCTGAAACAAAATTTTGCTTTCCGAAATAAATAAGCGTCATTTGGGCTAAGGTTTGGACCAAAATCATTGGCTGTCTTTAAGTATAACATGCAAAGAAATGTTAAGAAGTTAAAGAACAAGTTTAAGACAGTAATTTGAACTTTATCCATCATAATTTTACTTTATTTTTGCTTTTACACTCCGATTTAAACTAAAGAATCAATAAGGAAAATGTATGAAGTTGTATTGAAATGTATGAAGAAGTAAGTATGGGATTATTAAAAAAAATCTTAGAAAAATATCATTCAGAAATCCAATCAATCATCTTTCATATTTTGAAGAAATATTTATCATTAGAATTATTATTTTTACGATATATTTTCTTTAACCATTCCTGATCTGGTGTATTATTCATAGTACATGTCCTTTAAAAGAGAATTATTTTGTTTTAAAAAATACTTTTGCTTACTGTTCATATGTAGTAATGTTGATATATTTCTATGCATTTGCTATATGACTTCATTTATGTTTAGACATTTAGTAATAGTAATTATTATTATTAATTGTTTCATTATCTTTGCGCACTTTGCGATTCTTTTATTTCAAACATATATTTCACTCTTTAAATTTAAAATAAAAGTTACTTCCCTGAAATAATATCGTGTAAAAAAGGACAAAAAATATTAGAAAGTTGTAATATAAATTAATTCTTACTGCAATACAATATTTTCTACACATCTCCAAAAATTTTTCTTTGGATTTTTTCATATGAATATGAATTGAATAGTACCCAAAACAAATACACTCGTTATCTTTCAGAAAATGAAATAATCGTTAAAGACTGGCCAAAAACTTCAAACTAAAAATTACTAAAAACGTTAAAAACTACTACAGACGTTACTAAAAACTTCAAAAAAAAAAAAAAAAAAAAATCGCACACGAAAGGGTTAGTGTTGATTGGATGATTTATCAATCTCATTTTCTTTCACGAAAATAGTTCACGAGATATCAAAATCAGTTCATTTATGAAGACAACCTGAGGCATTATTTGTCTTTTGAACTAAATAAGAGTCATTTAGGTCAAGTTTTTCGTGGAAACTCAATGGCTATCCAAAAGTGTAATACGTAAAAAAAAAAAAAAAAAAAAAAAAAAAAAAAAGTTAAGAAGTGAATGAAGATTTATGACTATATCAAGAACTTTATATGGCACGATTTTACTTCATTTTTTCTTTTAAACTCCGACTTAAACTAAATAATCTATTTTAAAAAAGCATGCGGATTTAAAGTATGGGATTATTTAAAAGAATCTCACAAAAAAATTCATTCACAAATCCGTTGAATTATCTTTTATACTTTGAAGAAATGTGTATCATTAGCATTATTTTTACGAAATACATACTTTAATGTCGATTGGGCGATTTATCAATCTCATTTTCTTTCACGAAAATAGTTCACGAGGTATCGAAATCAGTTCATTTATGAAAACAACCTGAGGCATTATTTGTCTTTTGAACTAAATAAGAGACATTTAGGTCAAGTTTTTGACGGAAACTCAATGGCTATCAAAAAGTGTAATACGTAAAAAAAAAGTTAAGAAGTGAATGAAGATTTATGGCTATATCAAGGACTTTATATGGCACGATTTTACTTCATTTTCTCTTTTAAACTAAATAATCTATTTTAAAAAAGGATGCGGATTTAAAGTATGGGATTATTTAAAAAAATCGCACAAAAAATTCATTCACAAATCCGTTGAATGAAATTTTATTCTTTGAAGAAATGTGTATCATTAGCATTATTTTTACGAAATATATACTTTAATGTCGATTGGCGATCAATCACTCTCGCTTTCTTTCATTAAAATACTTCATGAAGTCCACAATCAACAGTCAACAGTTCATCTAGGACGATAATCTGAGGTGGAATTTTGTTTTTTGAAGTAAAAAAAAAGTCATTTAGGTCACGTTTCTTGACGAAACTTCAATGGCTATTGTAAGCATTTTGCGCAAAAAGGAGTTAAGAAGTGAAAAAAAATGATTTTTTTAACTACAACAAGAATTTTATACGGCACAATTCCATTTTTTTTTTTTGTCTTTTACACTCCGACTTAAAATAAAGAATCAATTTTAATAAAGCATAGATTTAAAGAATAGAATTATTAAACAAAAATGAAAGAATTCAATAACAATTTCGCTCAATCATCTTTCGTATTCTGAAAAAACCTGTATCATTATCATCATTTTTACAAAATATTTTCATTTTTTTCCGATTGAGTGATTTATCAATCAGACTTTCTCTTACGGAAACACCCAAGCTTAACCTGTTCAGACCTGAGGTACACAAATGTGTACCTTCATTCTTTTCCTCCTAAAAACTAAACTGTTCGAATTTTTTGCACTTTTACTTTACTTCTATACAGCTGAATGCTTTTTGCTTTAAAACAAAACGAATAAATGTCAGCACTGATGAATATTACCTCATAAAGTAAATATTATTTTTATCCGAGTTTCGAAAATACCTTCAAGACATTGTTACCAAGAAAGTAAGAAATATGCATGATTATTTGACTTAAATGCTCTACAATAAAAATTTTTGAGGATTTGCTGATCATTTACTTGTTTAAAGACTTTTATTTTGTTATTGCGTAAATTTATATTACTGATAGTTAAACTGATGTTTTAAGAGTTTTAGTACTTTTATAGTCATATTTGTAAACCTAAATTACTAGTCTTCTAAAGTACTGATTTCATAAAAATGACTCTTTCTGCCATTTATGGTGTCATTTCGATTACGCAAAAGCAACAAATATACACTGTAAAAAATGTCAGATGTTTCTGAATATATAAAAATGTACTGTAACCAAAAACGAAAATATACAGTAACCTCTTCTAACTCACCTAATGTTTCGAAAACCCTTCCTTTACATTTAAAAATACCAGAAAACTATTTGTTTTCGAAATTTAAAGAAGTATTTATAAAAAATAATTTTTATTAGCTGCCCGTCCTTTTCGGAAACGTTTCTAAGTAGCTTTTAAAGTACAATAATCACTTTTCTCAAATCAAAATATTACTTTTTTGGATGCTACCAATTCTCAAGTAAACATTTTCAGCTGTATAATTGATTTTGTGCATGCAATTGTAGCAAAATAATGTTAATTTTCATATTAATGTTAATACTGTTAATATTGTATGTTTGTCTATTAAACATGTTCTCTGAATTTCAAAATATTTTCGTATGAATTGGTAACATCCGAAAAAGTGATATTTTGATTTGAGAAAAGTGATTATTGTACTGTAAAAGCTACTTATAAACGTTTCCGAAAAGGACGGGCAGCTAATAAAAATTAACTTTTATAAATACTTCTTTAAATTTCGAAAACAAATCGTTTTCTGGGATTTTTAAAGGTAAAGAAACGGTTTTCGAAAACTTTGGTGAGTTAGAAGAGGTTATTGTATATTTTCGTTTTTGATTACAGTACATTTTTATATATTCAGAAACATCTCACATTTTTTACAGTGTATATTTTTAGAGGTATTTTATGCTCAGGTCTGAAGAGGTTAAATCTCAATCAGTTCACTTCCTAAGACACACTCAGGTGGAAGTTTGTTTTTCGCACTAAATAAGATTCATTTGGCTCAAGTTTTTGACCAAAATCAGTGGCTATATTTAAATACAGTCGAGTCTCCCTATAACGAAACTCCATACATCGAATTTCTCTAAATAACGAATTTTTTGTAGGAACGGCCCCCTTTTCGCATGATTACATTGAAAACAGTCTCTATATAGCGAAATATCTATCTCCATATAACGAATTTTTTCATAAATTGGTCTTAATTTATTCAGTTTTAAAAATTTTTTGAAATCATATGGAATCAATTTTCCATCGCTTATTTTTGATTTATCGTTCAGTGCTGAGTTTTTTTATACTACTTATCTCCTTGTTCTTTAAATCCAACGAGTTCATCCCACTTCCCACATATCTTTCAACATCCTTCTCAAAACAGAGTCAATTAGATTGTTACACATATAAGAAAGGAATCAATGAGAGGCACATAAGAGAGGCCTTTAAATGGCGGAAAATGTTAACTACAATTTTTCATTTCTTGCTAAAATTTGAGCATTTTTTGACAACGTAACAATTTAAATATCAAAACAACAAAAAATTACACATTTCTTCGTCTGAAATTAATGCAAGTCTTCCTTATTTGATTTTCATTAAGCTTTCAAATAAATGTCTATTCTCTTTTTTTGAAACTGCTTAAATAATTAAGAAATAGAATGTTAGGTTAATATTTATTTTTAAACATTACAAATTCTTAATAAAAAACATCAAAAATGATATTTGTCCAAAATTTACACATTAAATACGATTTTTAACATCATTTTCCATACATCTAATTTCTCTATGTAACGAATTTTTTACTGGAACCTTTGATTTCGTTATATAGAGACTCGACTGTATTTAAATATAACACGCAAAAAAAGTTCAGAAGTTAAAGAACATTTAAAAGTATAACAAGAACGTCATATATCAGATTTTTATTTTATTTTTGATTTTATACTCAAATTTTAACTAAAAAATCAAATAAAAAAATATGAAGATTTAAAATATGGGATTATTTATAAAAAAATCTAAAAAAAAAAAAAAAATCATTCACAAATTCGATCAATCATCTTTCATATTTTGAAGTAATATATATCATTAGCATTGTTTTTACGAAATATCTTATACTATAATGCGAGCAAAAATTGTGTGTGTGTGTGTGTGGGTAAATTTTATCTCAAAAACGGCTCTAACGATTTTCGCAAAAATTTGGATTTTACCATTTTCGGGCACGAGAAGACCATTGGGCTAGGTCACATGTTCGAGAAAATTCGCTTATTGGGTCATTTTGGGTCATAATGGGTCAAGATCAAGCTATTTATATCTAGAGAACGGGTGGATCGATTTTAAGGAAATTTTCTATCCAGTCGTTTTTCGGCACGAGAAAACTATTGGGCTGAGTCACATGTTCGAAAAATTTCGATTAGTGGGTCATTTTTGGGTCATTATGGGTCAAGCCATTTTTATCTAAAAAACGGCTCTAACGATTTTGACCAAATTTTATATTGCATCGTTTTGGATTAGAAGAAGACCATTGGGTTAGGTAACATATTCAAGAAAATTCGGTTAGTGGGTCATTTTTGGGGTCATTGTGGGTCATGCTATTTTTATCTAGAGATTTTCTCACGCAATTTTGATTAAAAATTGCATTCTATGGTTTTTGGGCACGAGAAAAACATTGGGCTAGGTTACATGTTCGAGAAAAAATTTTAATGGGTCATATTGGGTCATTAAGAGTCTGGGTCAAGCTATTTATATTTAAAGAACGGTGTGATGGATTATAACGAAATTTTGTATGTAACAGTTTTTTGACATGAGAAAACTAATGGGCTAAATCACATGTTTGAGAGATTTCGACTATGAGGGTCATTTGTGGGTCATGATGGGTCATAATGGGTCATGGTCAAGCTATATCTAAAGAACAGGTGGATCGATTTTAACGAAATTTTGTATGCAACATTTTTTTGGCACGATAAAATCATTGGATTAGGTTACATGTTCGAAAAATTTCGATTAATGGGTCATTTTGGGTCATTAAGAGTCTGGGTCAAGCTATTTATATTTAAAGAACGACGTGATGGATTATAACGAAATTTTGTATGTAACAGTTTTTTGACATGAGAAAACTAATGGGCTAAATCACATGTTTGAGAGATTTCGACTATGAGGGTCATTTGTGGGTCATAATGGGTCATGGTCAAGCTATATCTAAAGAACAGGCGGATAGATTTTAATGAAATTTTGTATGCAACATTTTTTTGGCACGATAAAATCATTGGACTAGGTTACATGTTCGAAAAATTTCGATTAATGGGTCATTTTGGATCATAAAGGGTCTGGGTCAAGCTATATATAATTAAAGAACGGCAGGATCAATTTTAACGAAATTCTGTATGTAACAATTTTTAGAAACGAGAAAACTAATGGACTAAGTCACATATTCGAGAGCTTTCGATTATAAGGGTCATTTGTGGGTTTTAATGGGTCAAGGTCAAGCTATATCTAAAGAATCGGTGGGTCGATTTTAACGAAATTTTGTATACAACATATTTTTGGCATGAGAAAATCATTGGGGTAGGTCACATGTTCAAGAAATTTCGATTAGTGGGCCACTTTTGGGTCATTCTAATTTTATCTAGACAATATTTCGCGCAATTTTGACTAAATTTTGTATTTTATCGTTTTCGGGCACAAGAAAATCATTGGGTTATGACAGATTTTTGACAAAATTCGATCAATGGGTCATTTTGGATCATAAGGGGTCAGGGTCAAACTAACTATATATAAAAAACGGCTCAATCGATTTTATCTAAATTTTGTATCTAATGTTTTTCGGCATGCTAAAACTAATGAGCTAGGCCACACGTTCGAGAGATTTCGATTATAAGGGTCATTTCTTGGTCATGATGGGTCATGCTAATTTTATATAGAAAAAGGTACTCACCATTTGGACTATACTTTGTATTATATCGTTTTTGAGCAAGAGAAAACCATTTGGGTTGGACACATGCTCGCGAAAATTTGATTAGTGGGTCATTTTGGGTCTTAATGAGTTAGGGTCATTCTAATTATATATAACAACGACTCAATCAATTTTACCTAAATTTTGAAACAAAACGTTTTTTGTCTCGAGAAGACTATTGGGCTGGGTCGCATGTTAACCCTTTCAGGGGCAGAGGAATTACGCACGTAAAAGGATGAAATAACTGACTGACACCAGAATATTCAAACAAACTTCTTAGAAAATAAAAAATTGCTATTTTGAACTTTCATTGAAAAATTAAAATTTTATTAAATAATTCTTGGTGCCATTTGTCAATTTTGGAATTAAAATTAGGTGGCTAGACCCTCTAGCCACCACCCTTGAAAGGGTTAAACAAAATTATATTAGTGGGTCATTTCGCTTCATTGCTGAATGCTGCCAAGCTTATTTTACCTAAAAAATGGCTTAAACGATTTTGATTCAATTTTATATTCTACTGTTTTTGATTACCTGAAGACGACTGAGCTATGTCACATGCTTGATCAAATTTGATTAGTGGCTCATTTTGGGTAATACGGGTCAGGGTCACGAGAATATGGCAAAAGCCAATAACTTGGTCATATTTGACAAAATATTGGTGACATATGGCCAAAAAATCGACTATAAAAATTACGAAAACCAAAACACGTATTTGGAGCCAAATGAAAGAATGCCTCCAAATTTGGCTATATCTAGCAAAAAATATTGTCTTTCAGAATGTAAAGAATTTTTTTATACATTCTTAAGAGGATTCGAGATGCATGGTTAAACCAATCAGATTCGAGCTAAAAAAGTGATTTAGATCGATGTCCTTCCGTTGTAAATTTTACAATAAAGTAAAATTTATAAACATGCGCATAAAAACATAGTTTTCTTATTGATTGTTTTTCTAAATAATACTATTATAAACATGTTTTACAGTAATAATACAGAGTTAATAATACAGTGGAAATACTATATCGAGTTGAACACAAAGTTAATTTTGACCGAGCTAAGCTCGGTCTCCCCTGCTAGTTTTCTTTAATGCCGATTGGGTGATTTATCACTCTCACTTTCTTTCGCGAAAATACTTTATGAGGTATCAAAATCAGTTCATCTACAAAGATAATGCGAGGTGATTTTTTTTTTTTTTTTTTTTTTTTTTTTTTTTTTTTTTTTTGAAGAAAATAAAGTCATTTATTTAAAATTTTTTGACGAAACCTCAATGGCTATTGAAAGTGTAATACGCAAATAAAAGTAAAAAAATGAAGGAAGATTTATGACTATATCAAGAACTTTATATGGCACGATTTTACTTTATTTTGTCTTTTACACCCCGACTTAAGGATACAGTGGACCTTTATTTGAGCAAAATCGTCTATAGCAAAATCGTCGCCAAAAAAGTATATTTCTGTAGTATAATAGTACTAAAACAGGTTTTTTCTTAGTAAAATATCTTTTATGAAGGTTTTAAGAAGTAAATAATAAAGATAAGTCTATTTATATAATTTAAATCTGTTTTTCTCAAGACCAATTTTTCAGCGTCTTTAGATTTTTGAAATGCTCCTTGCTACGTAATTTTTTATGAATATTTATGAAATTGATAAGGAAGTATCCTGATATTGTTTAGAAAGAAATTGTGTAAGCTTTTTAAAATTCGCCTTCATTAAGACAGTCAAATTTGATTTTTTATTTATTAAGAAGCAAAATTTTAATGAAAATCGATATGGAATCTAGAAAAATAATCTGTAAAAAATTAACTTTTTGAGCGATTTAAAAAATCTTACACAAATTTGTTTATAATAGCGTTTTAAGTGACAAAAATGCAAAAGCATGAAAATATCTCAAAAATTACGACACGAGGAGCATTTTAAATTTTCGTTTAAAAATTTAACTTTTTTTAAAAAAACTGAAAATCTTAATAAGATTAAAATTTTTTTTGAAGGTTTTTTATATGCTTTTGGTGAAATGAATATATGCTTAAAATTTCATATTGCTAGAATGAAAATTTGAAGAAAGAAGTTTTAACATCCACCGTCTCCTTAAACTAAAGAATTAGTTTTAAAAAAGCGTAAAAATTTAAAATATGAGATTATTAAAAAAAATGAAAAAATGAAATTCAATCACAAATTCGATCAATCATATTTCATATTGTGAAGAAACCTATATCATTATCATCCTTCTTACAAAATATTTTCTTTTATACCGACTGAGTGATTTATCAATCAGGCTTTCTTTTACAGAAATACTCCACCGTAAACTACAATCAATTCATCTCAGAAGACAATCTCAGATGAAAGTTTCTTTTTCGAACAAAATAAGATTCATTTAGGTCAAATTTTGGACAAAAATCAGTGGCTATAAGTATAATTTGCAAAGAAAAGTTAAGAAGTTAAATAAAAAATTAAGACTATAACAAGAACTTTATGCATCAGAATTTTACTTTATTTTGCTTTTACACTCCGACTTAAATTATAGAATAAAAAAAAAGTATGAAGATTTAAGGTATGGGATTATTAAAAATATCTCTTAGAAAATATTTATTTACAAATTCAATCAATATTTTTTTTTATATTTTGAATAAATATATATCAAAAGCCTTATATTTCAGAAATATATTTTTTAATTGTGAATTGGTTGATTGATCAATCTCACTTTCTTTCGAAAAAATACTTCACAAGACATCAAAATCAATTCATCTAGGAAGACAATATAAGGTGGAATTTGTTTTTGTACTAAATAAGACTTATTTAAGTCAATTTTTTGACGAAAATTCAATTGTTAGTCTAAGAATAATACTCAAATAAAAGCTGAGAAATGAAAGAAGATTCATGACTATATCTAAAACTTTATACGGTACAATTTTATTTTATTTTTCTTTTCAACTTTAAAAAATCATTTTAAAAAAATGAAAATTTGAAGTATTTTATTAATAAAAAGAACTTTTAGAAAAAAATCCTTCACACATTCGATCAATCATCTTTCATATTTTGAAGTAATATATATCATTAGTATTATTTTTACGAAATATTTTCTTTAATGCCGATTGGGTGATTTATCAATCTCAAGTAAAAATCATTTGGGTTAAATTTTTAAGTAAAAAATATTGATTATGAGACTCATTCAATTAGACTTTTCTTGCGAGAAAATGCTCACTGAGATACTATGATCAGTTCATCTCTAAAGTCATTCTTAGGTGAAATTTCGTTTTTTGAACTAAATAAGTGTCATTTGGATTAAATATTTAACTGAAATTCAATGATATCCCAGAGTATAATTTACAATAGAAAATTATTTTAAGAAGGATTCTTCTTATTATTTTTTTAATTTAAAAAGACTTTAAGTGAAAAACATTAATTATGAGACTTAATCAATCAGACATTTCTTGAGAGAAATACTCTCTGAGGTACCATGCTCAATTTATCTCCAAAGATACTCTCAGGTTCGAAATAAATAAGAGTCATTTGGATTAAATTTTTAATAAAATATAATGTGGGCCGTTTTGGAATATAACTTATAATCGAAAGTTACTTTAAGAAGCATTTTAAAGTTTTTAACTTTTTTATTTAAGAATTTTAAATTTAAATGAAAAATATTAATTATTAGACTTTTCTTGTGCGTAAATACTCTGTGAAATACCATGATCAGCCCATTTCCAAAGATACTCTCTAATAAGAATTCTTAGTAGATTGGAATCGAAACATGTCAATAATATATATTTTTAATTTTTCGTTACACCTCACTCAAGTAAAATAAAATTGTTTATTCAAAACAAGAAAGAGATATTTTTGTTTCTCATAAGATAATTCATCATTTTCGCAAAAACAAAACCTTTTTGTAAGGCTATACCACTATCGATCCTCAATCGAAAACACTCTTGAGTGATATATTGTTTTACAACCTAATTGAGGATCAGTCGGACAAAGTCTTTCCTCTGGAAATTAATGAATGTATTCAGTGCAGGATAAAAAAGAATAAACTGAAAAAAAAAATTAGATGCATCACAACGAAAAAACTTACATAGTTATACAAAAAAAAAAAAAAAAAAAAAAAAAAAAGTAAATTTACAAAATTAAATTTTGTTAAGATACAGAAATGTGCAGTAAAAAGAAAATCTTTCTAAAACAGCATAAACAATTTTGTTCCTCATAATGCAATTCCTTATTTTGTAAATTAAAAAAAACCTTTTTTGTAAGGATATACCACTATCGATCCTTTACCGGAAACACTCTTAGGCTGTTTAGTGTTTTCCATGCTCATTGAGGTTTAGTTAACGGTTTTTCTTGAGAAATTAATAAATATTTTGAGTGCAGGACAGAAAAGCTATTCGTCAGAAATAAAATTATTTTGTTATAATAGAGAAAATTATTTTATTAAGATTTTAGATCTGGAAAGGTACGGTTCACAAGAAAAGAAAAAAAAATAGTAGCGTCACTGCTATGTCATTTAAAAAGATAAAAAATAGAATCTTTCTAATATATGAAAGAGATATTTTGGTTGCTCATAAAAAATTCATCATATTTGAAAGAAAAAAAAAATCGATACAGGTCTTCTAGAAGGGCAACCCCGTTTAGAATTTAATGAACTAACTTCATTTTTCTTGTGTTTATCAATATAATAGCAAACAGAACGGCGTGAAATACCCAATTGATTAGTAATTTCTCTCTGAGACATTGGAATTGCGGAATAATAAAGAGATACAATTTGACGTGCTACTTCTTCATTGACTAGATTCATCAAAAACGGATTTTTTCTTTAGTTTAAACGCTTTTTTATAGACTCTGAGAAAAAGGAAATGCATTTTAACAATAAAATTGTATGAATGTCTCGTTTTAACGGCCAGATTACGAAACTAGTCGTTGGGGGCCACCGTAATACTTACCAATCATGGATATGCATTATATGATATGTGAAAATAAAATATGTGAAAACTATTTATAAAATGCATTGCAATTCCAAAACAAAATTTAAACGTATATTTAAATATTCTTAATATACATAGTAGTGATCCATTAATGAATTGCTGATGAACCCATTTCGACAAATTATGTAAAATACCAAACTACACAAGTAGTACCGGACTGAGTAAAAGAAACATCCTTAAAACTCCAAAAACAATAATCATATTAACTAACAGTTTACTGCGTCAGATTAAGCGTCTCATTTCCAATTAAAACATATCTTTGAATTGAAATTTGAAAAAAATACAGGGTCATGAAAAATTGAAGAATGTGGAAAACAGGATTGCAAATATCTCAGCAACTATTAATACGACCGACTTCGTTCTTGATGAAAAATTTGTGTCATTTTATTGCCTTTTACGTTCTTTTCATAAAATAAAAAAAAAAAATCGAAAATTTTTATATACATTTCATCAGAACGAATTTTTCGAGAGTCCGAAAAAAACAGTTTCAGATAATCGAAGCTACTGATATTTTATAGGCCTATTATCCTATTTTTACTTACTAAGTACATACAAAATTTTAAGTCTCTGTCTCCATTTGTTCGTGAGATAGAGCGTTTACAGACAGACAGACGGACGGCAATATTTTTTTTTTTCTAAAAATATGTTTTTCGGAATCTCCAGTATCTGAAACGTGTAAATCCGTCAAAAAAATTTTTTTTCGATTTTCAAAACGATTGCAAGACTTATCCTATACTAAGCAAAAGTGGGCCACAATTTTTGACACGACAGTTTTTAGTTTGTCTGAAAAAAAATAGTATCGGAGGCTTAAAAAAAAAAAAAAACCTTCTTTGCACCTTTTTTGCAAGAATATTCCATTATTAATTCATTGCCGGGAATATTCTTAGGCTATTTATTGTTTTCCAAGCTGACTGATAATTATTGGATAAAGTCTTTTATCAAGAAATTCATGAATCTGTAGAATTCAGGACAAAAAAGTATCTTAAAAGTAAAATTATTTAAACCTCTTTGGTCCCTGGGTACCCTTTCGGGAACCTCATTTGAGATCGAACATTTGAGAACCCTGGAAATAAAATTATTTTACTACAATATTAAAAAAATTACTTATTAAGGTTTTAGAAATGGAAAAGTATTGTTCTCTTAAAAATAAATAGAAAAGCAACACTGAAATGTCATTCAGTATCATAAAAAGAAAATATTTCTAATACAAGAAAGAGATAAAAAAGATATTAAATCTTCTAGATTTTTAATTCACAAGATTTTAAAAATTCACATTTTATATATACCGGGTGTCCCAAAAATGACTGATGGATTTTAAAATTCAATAACTTACAAACGGTGACAGCTATTTAAAAATTTTTTGCAGGAGGGTTATGTATAATGTCTGGAGTTTTTTTACCGTAATTTTTTATTTTAGTTCGAATTTCAAACAATAGGTGGCGCTGACGGCGATTGAAGGCCAAGTCGACACCTCACTCAGCACTGATCACCTGGCCTTCAATCGCCGTCAGCGCCACCTATTGTTTGAAATTCGAACTAAAATAAAAAATTACGGTAAAAAAACTCCCGACATTATACATAACCCTCCTGCAAAAAAGTTTTAAATAGCTATCATCGTTTGCAAGTTATTGAATTTTAAAATCCATCAGTCATTTTTGGGACACCCGGTAAATATATGAATAAATACTTTTACTTGAGAGATGTGTAACAAAAAATTAAAAAAAAAAAGTCATTATCATGTTCCGATTCCCATCTAATAAGAATTCTTATTAGATTGGAATCGAAACATGACAATAATATTTGTTTTTAACTTTTCATTACACCTCTTTCAACTAAATTAAATTATTTATACAAAACAAGAAAGTGATATTTCTGTTGCTCACATACGATGATTCATTTTTTTCGCTAAAACAAAACCTCTTTGTAAGGATATACCACGATCGATCGCCTATCGAAAACACTCTTAGGCGATATATTGTTTTCCAACCTAATTGAGGATTAGTTGGATAAAGTCTTTCCACTGGAAATTAATGAATGTATCGAGTGCCAGATAGAAAGGAATAAACTAAAAAAATGAGTTGTATTACAATGAAAAAGTTTAAATGTTGGTAACAGGATGTTCCCCTTAGAAATTTAGGAACTTATTTTAATTACCAGGATTGTATTTTAAGGTTTGGACATCTTCCCTTATTTGAAAACTATCCCAAAAGTGTCGTTTTTGTATTTTTATATATTTATTTATTTATTTTTCTTTTAAGTTATTTTTATTTATTTATTCATTTATTTATTGACTCTGTAATTGCTGATTCTCATCATTTTCTGACAATACAAGTAGCGCATTATACAAAATAAAGAAGTAAATTTACAAAATTAATTTTTATAAAGCTACAGAAATATGTGGTAAAAAAAAAACTTTCTAAAACAGCATACAAACAATTTTGTTCCTCATAAAAATATTCCTTATTTTGTGAAAAATAAAACCCTTCGTTTTAGGGATATACCAGTATAGATCCTTTACCGGAAACACTCAAAGGTTATTTAGTGTTTTCCATGCTGATTGAGGATTAGTTTGATTAGTTAGCGTCTTTTCTCCAGAAATTAATGAATATATCGAGTACAGGGCAGAAAAGTGTTTCGTCAGAAGTAAAATTATTTTGTTATAATAGTTAAAATTAGTTTATTAAGATTTTAGATTTGGGAAAATATGGTTCACACACAATAAATAAATAATTAAATAAATAGTAGCATCACTGGTATGTCATTTAAAATCACAAAAAAGGGAATCTTTCTAATACAGGAAAGATATACCGGGTGATCCAAAAGTTTCGGGAGTTTTGAAATGTTAATAATTTGGAAACTATGTACAATACAAAGGTTCGGTTTTCAGATATATGCTCAGAAACACGTGGGATTTTGTTTAGCGTGATTTTTTTTTACATGTATATAGTTACAATTTTTAGCAACAGGTGGCGCTGCTGTACAACACTGGATGTAACTATAAAATATGCTTTATAGACACATGAGTATGAGTTCATTGCGAAACATCTTTTGTAGGCTATTAATGAGATTTCGTTTTAAGGGTGGTTTATGTTCAAACACTTTTTTTAAAGTGGTTAAAATTGCATTGAAAGGGAATTTTGATACAAAATTTTATGAGTAACTGCCATGTTTAGACATGCTTTCTTTACATGTCGAGCTGTGTTCTTATTGTACAATACGGAAGTAAAAATAGAAAAAGATTCGATGGCCATTAGAAATGTGAAATGCCATGGTAAGAAAGGTTTGAGAAAAAGGCTAATTGAAAGATCGTAATAGAAGCAGGAGATCCCAAATGTCTGTTGCAATAGTAAATAAGGTAGAATTCGATGCTAATACTCGGTGGAAATCACCAGCTCATAATGAATCAGTACACTTGTAATATCACGATAAATTTGAAATTTCATCTGGAATTTCTTTCTCCTTTGAGGATACTGTGCACGTTGTTTTGCGTCGGCTCACAGCGGTACTTATAAACTATGGGCGTCATAATGAAAATTTGTAACTCTTGGACACTAATTCTTTCTTTTTAGCGAGCTATATCATACCATAAAAATAATACTGTCAATTTTAGCGCCACCTGTTGGCAAAAAGTGTAACAAACATAATTTGTTTGTTCCATCAAAAATACAAATCCCATAAGTTTCTAAGCATTTCTGTGAAAATCGCATACTTCTATTGTTTATAGTTTGTTAATTATTAGCATTTGAAAACTCCCGGAACTTCTGGATCACCCGGTATTTTGGTTGTTCAAAAAACAATTCATCATTTTTGTAAAATAAAAACCACCTTTGTAAGAATATAGCATTATTAATTCTTTACCGGAAATACTCTTAGGCTATTTATTATTTTCCAAGCTGACTGATAATTAATTGGATAAAGTTTTTTATGAAAAAATTTATGAATTCGTAGAATGCAGGACAAAAAAGTATCTTAAAAGGAAAATTATTTTGTAACCTCTTTCGTCCCTGGGTAACCATTCGGAAACCTGTGTTCTTTTACTTTAAAGAACTAAAACATCTGATTGGTTTATATTTTTGCATCACTTCTTAATAGTTGAATGTTTTCTGCGTTGAAATGCAACGAATAAATGCCTGCATCTAAACAGAATCCCTCATAAAATAAATGTTATTTTGATTTTAGTTCGCAAAATACTTAAAAATGTCCAAAAGGAGGGTGTGACAAAGAGAGTGACAAATTTTCATAACAATTAAACTTAAATCTTTTTTTTTAGCATTTTTTTTTCTTTTTTGAGGACATGCAGATTATTTATTTTGTTAAAGTTCTTAAATTTGTGATTGCGTTAATTTATGTTACTGATTAATAATTTGATAGTTTTAAAAGGGTTTGTAGTTTTTTTATGCATAGAGCCTAAAATACAACGCGCCAAAAGGATCAACTTCAGAAAAGATATTTTTTCTGTCATTTATAATTTCATTTTGTTTAAAAAAAACAATAAGTGAGTATTTGTATTATTATATTAGCTTCGGAGCTGAAGAGGTACTTTAACAGAACAATATTAACTTATTATGATTTTATATGTATAAAAGTACTGCAAATCCAAAACTGATATGTCATTCATCACCATAAAAAGAAAATATTTCTAATATAAGAAATATACCTTTTTGTTGTTCATAAGATAATTCATCATTTTTGCAAAAACAAAACCTCTTTGTAAGAATATACTGCTATGGATCGTCTATCGAAAAAACTCTTAGGCGATATATTGTTTTTCAACCTCATTGAGGATTAGTCGGATAAAGTATTTCCCCTGGAAATTAATGAATGTATCGAGTGCAGTACCGAAAAGAATAGGTTGAAATGAAATCAGATATATTGCAATAAAAAATTAAAATGTTTAAGATTTAAGCATGGTACAGGATGTTCCTCTTAAATATTAAGCAACATATTTTAATTACCAGGATCGTATTTTACGGCTCGGACATCTTCCCTTATTTGATGACTATCCCAAAAATGCAGTTATTGTATTTTTATTATTATTTTTTATTTTTAAATTATTTTTTTTTCGCCTTTATGATTGTGGATTCTCATCATTTCCTGACAATACAAGTAACCCATTATACATAAAAAAAGTAAACTTACAAAATTAATTTTTGTAAAGCTACAGAGATATGAAGTAAAAAGAAAATCTTTCTAAAACAGCATAAAATCAATTTTGCTCCACATAAGACAATTCCTAAATTTGTATTAAAAAACATTTTTTGTAAGGATATACCACTATCGATCATTTACCGGAAACGCTCTTAGGCTATCTAGTGTTTTCCATGCTGATTGAGTATCAGTTGGATTAGTTAGCGTTTTTTCTCCAGAAATTAATGAATATATTGAGTGAAGGACAGAAAATTTTTCGTCAAAAGTAAAAATATTTTGTTATAATAGTAAAAGTTAGTTTATTAAAAATTTAGATTCGGGAAAGTATGGTTCACAAAAAAAAATAAATAAAATAAAATAAATGGTAGTATCACTGGTATGTCATTTAAAATCATAAAAAAGAGAATCTATCTAATACAGGAAAGCTATATTTTGGTTGTTCATAAAACAATTCATCATTTAAAAAAAAAAAAAAAAAAAAAAAAAAAAAAAAAAAAACCTTTTTTGTAAGAATATATTATTATCAATTTTTTTTTAGCGGAAACACTCTTAGGCTATTTATTGTTTTCCATGGTGATTGATAATTAATTGGATAAAGTCTTTCATCAAGAAATTCACGAATCTGTAGAGTGCAGGACAAAAGAGTGTCTTAAAAGTAAAATTACTTTAGCATCTTTAGTCCCTGGGTACCCTTTGGGGAACCTCTGTTCTTTTACTTTAAAGAACTAAAACGTCTGATTGGTTTACATTTTTACACTACTTCTTAGTATTGAATGTTTTCCGCGTTGAAATGCAACGATTAAATGCCTGAATTTAAGCTGAATACTTCATAAAATAATTGTTATTTTTGATTTTAGTTCGCAAAATCCTTAAAAATGTCCAAAACTCAGTGTGACCCAGAAAGTAATAAATTTTCTTAAATATTTAATTTAAATCTTTTTTTTTTTTTTTTTTTTTTTTTTTAAGGATTTGTAGATTGTTTACTTGTTTAAAGTTCTTAAATTTTTTGATTGCGTTAATTTATGTTAATTATTAATAGTTTGATATTTTAAGAGGGCTTTTATCAATATGTTTGAGCCTAAAATACAACGCGCCAAAAGAATCAACTTCAGAAAAGATATTTTTTCTTTCATTTATAATTTCATTTTGTTTGAAAAAAAAACAATAAGTAAGTACTTGTATTATTATTTTAGCTTAGGATTTGAAGAGGTATTTTAACTTAACAAAATTAA
This sequence comes from Maratus speculifer, assembly GCA_964019185.1. Classification (NCBI taxonomy): domain Eukaryota; kingdom Metazoa; phylum Arthropoda; class Arachnida; order Araneae; family Salticidae; genus Maratus; species Maratus speculifer. The sequence continues at coordinate 245,624,687 of OZ025302.1, read as the reverse complement.
CTTATTAAGACATTAGATATGGAAACGTACTGCTCACTTAAAATTAATGGGAATGAAGTACTGATATGTTATTCAACACCATAAAAACATCTTTCTAATACAAGAAAGAGACATTTTTATTGCTCATAAGATAATTCATCATTTTCGCAAAAACTAAACCTCTTTGTAAGGCTATACCACTATCGATTGTCTAGCGAAAACACTCTTATGCGATACATTGTTTTCCAACCTAATTGAGGATTAGCTGGATAAATTCTTTCCCCTGGAAATTAATGAATGTATCGAGTGCAGGATAGAAAAAAAAATAAGCTGAAGAAAAGAAAGGAGATGTATTAAAATGAAAAAAATTTAAATGTTAAAGATTTCAAAATGGTACAGGACGTTTTTCTTAGAAATTTAACAACCACACTAAAGAAAAAAAAAACTGTAATTTTACAAATGTAAAATTGCCGAAATCTATATGGTTACTAACATTTTATATGTACCCTGTACAAGAAAATATGCAAATTTACAAAGCTAATTATTGTATATATCCAGAAATCTGTAACTTAACAAATAAATCTAGTAAAATTACAGTTTTCTTACTAAAATTTTATCTGTAACATCCAATGCAGTTACATAAAATATTCTAGGAATCTTAGTCTTCTAAAACATTCTCAGTAACCTTACATATTTTTTGATTTTCAGTGCAAATTTGTATCTCTTACATGAATTTTTGCTGTTATGGTTACATATAAAGTTTTGAAATCTCAGTTTCCAGAAAACTTTTAGTAAATTAACAAATTATTATTATTTTTTTTTCACGGTGTAGGATTGTATGAGTCTTGAACAATTTTCTCTTATTTGATGACAATCCCAAAGATGCAGTTATTGTATTTTTATTATTTTTTTGCCTTTTAAATTATTTTTTCGTCTTTATGATTGTTGATTTTCATCATTTCCTAATAATACAAATAGCGCATTATACAAAAAAAAAAGAAAAAAAAAAAATTACAAAATTAATTTTTGAATAGCTACAGAAATATGTAGCAAAAACGAAATCTTTCTAAAACAGCATACAAGTAGTTTTGTTTATCATAAGACAATTCCTCATTTTGTAGAAAACAAGTAAGAAAAATCATGCGTTAAGCATAGATTATGAAGCACTTTCCAACACTTAATGAAATCTTTAACAAAACTTTGTTATTTAGGGAAATAATAGTGTATAGCCAAATGTACCCAAATATGTATTAAAGTACTTTTGAACAGCCCTGTATTTCATATGTCAGTTGATATAAGGGGAAAATTTAGTTTAGCAAGAAAATACCCAGTAGCTTGAAATTTCTTTTTCAGCAATTCGTACTATAAGATGGAAACATACTTGAATACTTTTGTTCAGCCCTGTAGTTTACATTGTACCTTTGTTACACGTCAACATTAGGCTAAAATGTATTGTAAACTAAAACACTTTTAAAACAACTAAAATCACATTCTCATAAATCATCATTCATAAGCGTCCATGTACCGAATTCTTTGCGTGGCCCTGTATATCCTTTTATCTATATTCTGCAAACATCTCTCAGTAAATTGAGTAAAGCTCAGCGTAAAAATGCATAGCTTATTTAAGAACCACGCTTAAATAATTTACGCTCATATTCAGTAACGTTGGTGAGCTCTTTTGGGTAGCCCTGTATATCAACTATAACATTTATACACACCATATAATGTGCATATATTTAGCGAAATATAAACACGCATATCATAATTAAAATGCATTTCATCCCTCCATCAGCCATCATCGGACACATGTACGGTACTTCGGAAAGAATATACTATTTGAAATCTTTTGTATGGCCCTGTAAATGCTATGTACTTCATATTATGCAAGACAGTAGCGTATAATTTATATTAAGTTTCAGTGACATATATCAATTTTATTATACATGAAAAAGCTTAATATATTTAAAATATGTCACACACAATTCCCCTTTTTACCATTATCTAATGGAATTCTTTTGTGAAGCCCTGTAAATGAATAATAGCTACATTTTCACCTTATATTTTATAGAATGCATATTTTAATCAGGACATATTTAGTATATATTTTGACAGGGTATAACATCTTTAAAATTCCTTTGAAACGATTTTTCCCCATAGGCCGTAATGTAATGTGAAAATTTTGATTCGCCCTGTAGATAAACTAGTCATGGTAGAAATTTCATTTTCGATAGGACTTGTGCTAGGGTAAACGTCAATAACGTCTTAAAATTTCATGGCAATCCGAGTATATTAACGATTTTTCCCCATAGGCCGTAATGTAATGGGAAACTTTTGATTCTCTCTGTAGATAAACTAATCGTGGTAGATACTTCATTTTCAATAGGGTTCGTGCTAGGGTAAACCTCAATAATGTCCTAAAATTTCATGGCAATCCGAGTATATTAACGATTTTTCCCCATAGGCCGTAATGTAATGGGAAACTTTTGATTCTCTCTGTAGATAAACTAATCATGGTAGATACGTCATTTTTAATAGGGTTCGTACTAGGGTAAACCTCAATAACGTATAAAAATTTCATAGCAATCCGAGTATATTTACGGGAGTTAGAGCGCAGACAGACGGACAGACAAACCGAATGCATAAGCACTTTTCAACTTTGTTGAAAAGTGCTAAAAAACCCTTAAATCCTTCTTTGTAAGGGTTTACCACTATCGATCGTTTCCCCGAAACACTCTTAGGCTATTTAGTATTTTCCATTCTGATTGAGGATTAGTTGGATTAATTAGCCTCTTTTCTCCAGAAGTAGCGAGTCCTGTATTTTAAGGCTTGAACAATTTCCTTTATTTAATGACTATCACAAAAGTGCCGTTATTGTATTACTATTATTATTATTATTATTACTTTTAAATTCTTTCTTTTTTTTTCTTTTTGTCTCTATGATTGTTGATTCTTATCATTTCTTGACAATACAAGTAGCGCATTGTACAAAAAAAAAAAAAAAAAAAAAAAAAAAAGTAAACCTACAAAATTATTTTTTGTAAAGCTACTGAAGTCTGTAGTTTTACAAAAGAACCTATTAAAATTACAGTAATCTGGCTACAATTTTATCTGTAACACTGGTTACAGATACATAAAAAATTCTAAATATTCCAGTTTCATAAAAAAATCTTAATAATCTTACAGATTTTTAAATTTAAATTGTAAACTTTTATGTGTTTTATAATTTTTTTCTCGTTGCCATTATATAAGAAGTTCTAGAAATCCCAGTTTTGTAACTTTACAGGGGTTTTTACGGTGTATTTATTTTATATTTTATTTTTCTTTATCGATCCCATCTAATTAAACTGTATTAAAATGAAAATAAAAATATACTAAAATCTTTTTTTCTTCATATACATAAATAGAAAAGTTATATTTATTTCTTCTCTTAATAACTTGACGATATATGAAAATTTTCTTTTCTTATCCAAAGAATAGTTCGTGAGTTTCATGAAAGGATCCCTTTCAGCTGAAAGACACCGCGATCGATACGTGTCGGAAAACAATCTCAGGTGAAATGTTGTTTTCCGACCTAATTGGGAGTCACTTGGGCGAACACTCTTGACCAAAAATCAATAATCATCAAGTGCAGCTAAGAAAAGAATCAGAAGATGTATGATCAAATTGGAGACAATACAAAATACTTATTTTTTCAACACCATATGTGGGTGAATGAACTATTTTTTTCACCAAAGACGAGTTATTTTTTTTCTTTGAAAATATATAAATATTATATACTAAATAATAGTTTTGCATGCTTATAATATTAATAAATAAAGTTTAGATATCCAGGAAAACGCTTTTTATATTTATGAGAATATTTCTCGACTGATTAAGGTATTTGTTTGAATCTTATAATCAAAATTTGAAATGTGAAATTGCTTATTTTTTTTTTCTCAACTTGCTTAATAAATCAGAAGGCTGCGGCACGGATAATCATTTCAGTGATTTTGTATGCTTCCCAAGCGGCACTCGCGTATGATTGTAGCGACATTGTTAATGGTTTGTTATTTTCATTCTCAAAGTATAATTACTAAGAGTGTGTTTATTGGGCAATTTTATATTGAAATGAACGAGAATTAAATCTCTTTACGGAATTGAACTTTTTTGTTTTTGTTTTTTAAGTCTTTTTATGCTTTTTTTAACCACAAAATCCCATTTCAAGTTGTCCGGATAAAAATGATCCAGCGCGATTTCTGAAATGTCAAGAGATGTTAAATTGTGCATCAGAATGAAAAATTTCCCAAGCCTGGGATTGAACCAGAGTCATAGATATGACGCGTCAATGCTCTATCATTGATCTATCTGAAAGATACCTAGCTCTAGCATATGTCACTTGTATCAATTTGGTAGGCTACATTTGTAGCACACGACAGAATATTTTCCACACTGTAAAAAAAAATCTGTAAAGGTACTACACTTTATCTTGGAAACTGGAATTCCAAGAACTTTTCCTGTAACGGTAACAACAAAATCTCAAGTTTTAGAATCGGTTACATGGATTTTTCCTGTTATTGTTACATGAAAAGTTCTTGGAATCCCAGTTTCCTAGAAAATGTTTAGTACCTTTACAGATTTTTTTTTTTACAGTGCACGAGCCTTCATTTCTTAGTCCAAGAGCCGACCGCACAAAACCCTATGTCATCGAACACAAGAAAAAAAATCCTTTATTTAATGGAAGAGTAGTAATAGGGGAATCTAATAATCCATGTCTGCCGGATACATAAGCCAAAAATTGATACTGTAGTGGTTAACCCGTAGGTTTAGCATTTTGTTTTCCTGCGCCCAGTTTTCCTTGTTTTCATACTTTTGATTGCAGGAAAAATACAATGCTAAGCCTACGAGTCAAACACTAGTGGTATCAATATCTGGCTTATGCACCACTTCACTTCCGGCAGACATGGGTCATTAGATTCCTCTATTACTACTCTTCCATAAAATAAAGGATTTCTTCTTCTGCTGATGACATAGGGTTTTGTGCGGTCAGCTCTTGGGCTATCTGGGGCAAGTATAAAATGAAAGAAATCCAGCATTGATGACATCGAAGAAATTTAAATAAATTTCGGAAATATTTGTAGAAAATTTCAATAATTTAATAGAGTAAATATAACAACACCATAAATTAAACTATCTATGAGTTTATGAAATTTGGTATTTTATACCTTTATTGAACCAATTATTTATTAAATTATATTTTAGCAATCTAATAAGTCGTTTACCTTTGTAAATAAAGCTTGAATAGATTTCTGATAGAATATTTATTTTCTGAATATCATTGAATTAATGCGAATCGGTTTTAAAATAGTTTAAGCTTCTTTGATTTTGCATAATTATAGTTTTAAAACGTCGAATAAAGGCTGTTCACAACTGCTCTCTTCAACAAGCGGAAAACGTTTTGACATATTCATAAATGCATTTTTTCGAAGAAAGATATAAAATTGGAAGGTCTCACTATGGAAGAGATTTCGAATCAAATTTAGGTTTCCATTTTATGATAATTAAATTACTTATCGAGTTATAAGCGATTTTGATCATGTGATGACTCGTTTTTTCTCCATTCGTTGACTGGTTCTTTTGATTTCGTCGTGAAATCCAATCGAAAACGCAAATTTTGACGGCTTATTTTGAACGATCCAATGTGTTTAAAAAAAAAAATTACCGCGATTTAAATAGTTTTTAAACAACAACATCTGCTAGTTTCATTCATTTCCGAACAAAAATAAATTATAATTTAATTTTACAAAGTTGCCCTTTTTGATTTAAGAACACCTTTTAAAAAAGTATGATTAGAAAACCTAACGTTTACTAAATTATGAAAATTTCTTGCTCAATTCCTAACATATTTTTAATGAATTTTATTCGTATGTTTACTTTAATTATAGAATATAGATTAGTTGATAATAGAAATTTTTTAAAACAATATAATAGCTATAATGCAAGAATATTAATAATAAGCTTGCTCTACTTATCCAATTCAGCACATTAACTTCACAGGATCATTAAAATAATATTGTAATCATTATTAGGGAGATTAAAGTTATTCATAGTCTTATGATATTTAATTTAATAGAGTAAATAAAACAATTGCATAAATTAAACAGTCTATGAGATTATTAAATTTGGTAATATGTACATTTATTAAACCAATTACCGACTTTGTTTATAAATTACTCTTGTAACCTTAATTTATTTTACAAAAAAATATACAATGCTTGAATAAATAATAAAGTAACCATTAAAATATACAGCGATATTATGAAAACCTCCATTTTCTAATTAAAGGTATTTAATTTCAATAATGCAACATTTTCAAAATTTATTTATCGACTAATTGCTGGAACTGGTATAATAATTTGTTTTCAAACAATTTATAATTTAAAAAAAAGTCTTTTTCATAAATTATAAGAAAAATAAATTTATTTTAAAGATATTATTTTGTAAACATAACTAATTGTTTAATCGAACATTCATGCATAAATATATAATTAGTCTGAAAATTAAATTATTTTATAAATTTCCTTTTCTCTTTTTATTGAAATTATTTTTCAGTTATTTAAATGAGATCATATTTTTGGGGAGAAACATATTGTAAAATATGTTAGCAAAAATATTTTAATAATTAAATTTGTATAGTATATATTACATTTAATTGTGCTTATACTAATACGTTTATGGAATGGAATTTTACCAGAGTATTTAATACATTTGTATTAAATTTTCATGTTATTTATTTAAAATTAGTTATCTCTTTACTGCTCTGCGGAAAAGTTTTTCAGTTTTATTTCATTTCCTTTAATTAGAAAAAATGTGCATAGTAGCTTAAAGTTTATTATTTGAAGGCAGTAACCCGTAAAGCATGGTAACGTCACTGCAACGTCGTTGTGAAGTCACATTGTGACTTTGTGACCATCGATTGTCGATGTGACGTCACAGTGACTAAAATGTGAAGTCGTTCTGGCCGTTTTAAAGCTCTTTTGTGACGTTTCACAAAGTGGTCACAATGTGACAAATTTGTGAAAAGTGTGTCATTTGTTACTAATTTGACATTAACATTGTGACAAAACTGTGACGAAACTGTAACAAAAGCGGCGATATTTAAATTGCCAGAAACATGTTTTTTAAAGTAAATAACATGTTTTGAAGGATATTTATAAATTTCTAAAGATTTTTAAAAAAGTCACATCTCAGTCACAGTGTGACGTCACAGAGTGGTGGCATTTTGGTCACAAATGTGATGTGACTAAAGTGACTCACAGTGACGTCACTGTGACCATGCATGCTATTAGGGAACATATAAGCGTAAGACAAAAGGGTGTTACTCATTATTAGGTGCATTGGTATTTATGTAAATACGTAGCACCTATAATCGTAGTTCAGTCTGTCCGTCCGTCTGTACACATAAAACAGAGCAGAAACTACCCAACCGAATCATTTGTAATAAAAAATATATAATTGTTGCATGATTTGTTGAGTCATTTTAATTTTTATGAAAATCGGATGCATAGTATAATTACAGAGTGTGCGCTCCCGAAGTTTGATTAAGAGATCAGCGCCACCTAGCTGATAAATGATGTAACGCTCAGTTGAGCTTCGTTGTCCCTCGAACAACACGTCTGTATCGAGCGCCCTCGCTCTCAAATCAAAAGCTCATTTAAATGTTTGCCCCCTGGCAATAATCAATAAAAACCTATGGTGAAATAAAATCAGTCCTTTTCTCTAACGCTCCCGACATATGGTCCGTCGAGCCGGAGAACAGCTAAATAAAAAATGACCACGTTAACTACTTTAAATCGCCAACGCGGTGTATTGAAAACTAAAGTAAATAAAATTACGAAGTTCATTAACGAATACGAATGCATTCATCTAAAAGGATCGCAAGAAGAGCAGCAAGAAGAACAACTCCGCTTAGAAGGCAAAAGGGCTTCTATTTTGGAAATTAAAACGTCACTACGTAATTTGATAGTATCGTATACAACTCTTCCGGAAGATGTCGACATAACTGATTCTTTGGAACTAGCAACGGAGCTAGAGGATGAACTGGAAGATTCAGAGGTAAAACTTAACATTATTCTTTCTAAGTATGAATGTGTTATCAATAAAGAATATCCTACTGTTAGTAATAGCTTTAAAATTCCAGACTTACCTCTACCCAATTTTTATGGAAAATATGATGAATTTCAAAATTTTAAGACGCAATTTATGTCTATTATCGGAAATAATAAAAATCTGAATTCAACTCAGCAGTTATGCTACTTAAAGGGCTGTTTGAAGGGTGAAGCCAAAAGGCTTGAGTCAGCTCAAGATACTTACGAATCGCTTTGGCAATCTTTAGAAGAAAGATATGAAAATAAAAGAGCTGTCATTGATTGCCATATTATTAAACTACTTAATTTTTCAAAAGTACCCGATTCTCCTAATCATTTAATGCAATTAATTGATAATACAAAATGTAATTTGCGTGCATTAAAATTACTTGAATTTGAATCTAATGAGCTGTCAGATGCTTTAATAATGCACATCTTGTTTCAAAGATTGGATTCTGAAATAAAAAAATCGTTCGAAATGAAATTAAATAAAAACGAAATTCCTAAATTAGCTAGCTTTTTAAGCTTTTTGGAAGAAAGAAGTCGTATTCTTCAAAACACTGTTATTTCAAAGGAACAAAAAAAGTCTTATAATAATTGGAAAACTGGCACTAAGCCAAACATGGAAAAATCCCTTTTAACAAAATCAAAACAGCGAAAAGGGTGTATTTTAGGATGTACAGATTCACATTCTTTATATAGATGTGAGAAATTTAAACAAATGAACGTGATAAAGAGATTAGAATTTGTTAAAAATAACAATTTATGTCAATCTTGCTTGAATAACCATTTACCTAATCCTTGTTTATCTAAAAATAAATGCCTTTCTTGTGACAGCAAAGAACATAATTCATTACTTCATCCATTAAATGAAAATAATAATATCAGAAGGCAATTCATTGTTGAAGACCAGACAGATAGGCGCCAATTGGATTCCCCCCCCTCCCTTTCTCCTGATAATCAAACATTTTTCGCGAAGGAAAATGAAATAAATAAATCTTGTGTAATTTTAAACACAGCTGTGATATATTTGAAGGACGGTTCAGGGGAATTTCAACCTTTAATTGCTGCATTAGACAGTTGTTCGAGTTCACATTTATTGTCCTCTCATGCCGCAAATCTATTAGGATTGCGTAAACAAAAAACTCATGTTTCCATTTCCGGACTTAATGATTTATGTTTAAATGCTAAATCATTTGTTAGTACGGAATTAACGAATGAAAACAAAACTAAATCTTATCAATTAGATATGTTAGTTGTTCCTAAAATCGCTAATCTACCATCCAAATATATAAATACGTCAAAATTAAAATTGCCGTCGAACATAGAATTAGCGGATAATAATTGGAATAAGCCAAAACGCGTACATGCACTGATAGGAGCGCAGTTATTCTATGAATTAATAGGGTCTAATAAAATTAAAATTGATGATTCCCAATTAATGTTAGTAGAAACGTTTTTCGGGCACGTTATATCAGGAACTGTATGCAATTCTATCTCAAATTTAAGGTAATATTCTGATTCTTGTTTTTTAGTAACAGATTATAAAAATTTGGAAAAAGAAATAAGTTCTTTTTGGGAAATGGAGCAAGTAAGTGAATTAAAACCCTTAGTCAGTGAGGAGTTAATTTACTGTAATGAACATTTTTTAAAGACTCACTATCGGAAACCGGACGGCAGATATGTAGTTGAATTACCCTTTAAGATTCAAATGTTAGATAATTCTCTGGGAGATTCAAAACAAATTGCCGCTAAAAGATTAAATCAGTTATGGAACCGTTTAGAGCGGGATCCCAAATTAAAGGAATTATACTCAGAATTTCTAAAGGAATACGCTACTTTAGGACACATGGAAGAAAACTCCGATGACATAAATCCTGACAAAGGATATTTTTCCCTCATCACGGTGTTTTGCGACCATCAAGTACTACAACTAAACTGAGGGTTGTTTTTGATGGGAGTTGTAAAACTACTAATGGGAAGTCTTTAAACGACTTATTGTTTAAAGGAGGGATAATACAGGATGATCTTTTTTCAATTATGATTCGTTTTAGAAAACATATTTTCGCATTTACAGTTGATGTAAATAAAATGTTTCGACAAATAGAAGTAAATCCGTCGCATACTAGATACCAAAAAATATTGTGGAGAGAAGGGAGGGAGGAACCTGACAAAATATACACTCTGCAAACGGTCACCTATGGTTGTGCAAGCAGTCCATACCTTGCCACTAGAGTGCTCCAACAGTTAGCGGTAGATGAAGCAAACAATTTCCCATTAGCTGCCGAAGTTGTAAAGAACGATATGTACATGGACGATTGCCTGTCAGGTGCGTCAGACATTTCCGAATTTTTTGAAATTAAAAAACAATTAACAGACATCTTCAAAAAAGGTCAGATGGCCTTGCATAAATGGCGTTCTAATGTTATTGAAGAAATAAATCCTGATTATCAAACATTTCCCTTTAATCAAAATGCCGAAGAAACTTCAACAAAAATTCTCGGAATACTGTGGGACTGCACTAGTGATACATTTAACTTTAAAGTTATCGTCAACAGACGTTCTACCTATACAAAACGCGAAATTCTAAGTCAAATTGCAATACTCTTTGACCCCCTTGGCCTGCTCGGTCCTGTAATTTGCCGTGCAAAAATCTTCATGCAACAACTATGGTTGCTAAAGTGCGATTGGAATGATAAAATTCCACTTCATGTTGCTCAAGAGTGGGACAATTTCCTCAATTCACTAATTCTTATAGAAACGATCAAAATACCCAGATGTATTCTTATTAAAGATGCATCAACTATCCTCTTACATGGGTTTGCTGACGCGAGTGAGAAAGCATTCGGAGCTTCCCTTTATCTTCAAACGAACACTGACTCAAATTCGCCTGTTTGCCACCTCATTTGCAGCAAAAGTAAAGTTGCCCCTATTAAAACTGTCAGTATACCGAGGCTTGAACTTTCAGCCTGTCTATTGTTGTGCCAACTTGCTCAAAAGGTAATTAGAGCTATGAAACTTCAAATCGACAAAGTCATATTTTGGTCGGACTCTACGATTTCTCTAGCATGGATAAACATGTCCCCACACCTTCTAAAAACTTTCGTTGCAAACCGAGTGTCTAAGATTCAAGAACTTACCAAAAACTACGAGTGGAGATATGTGCCGTCAAAAGTAAATCCAGCGGATGTGTTATCCCGAGGTCAAGATGCAAAATCGCTTGCTACAAATAAACTGTGGTTTGAAGGACCCGATTTCCTGAAACAAGACATTGTAAATTTTTGTCCACAAAAGGACTCTCATACCAAAGACGAACATTTTTTAAAGGAACTAAAGTCAGTTCCGGTTCTCACTTCAGTTATAAATTATGACTTTATAAACTCTTTTCTTACCATTTCAAATAGTTATATTAAATTAATGAGAGTGTTAGCATTTATTTTCAGGTTTGTCTACAACTGTAAAAATCAGAAAAAACTTAAGGGTTCCTTAACTCTAGATGAACTAAGAGTTTCTAGAAATTTCTTAATTAAGAGAGCTCAAGGTGAGTATTTTTCATCAGAAAATTCGGCATTGAAAAAGTTCATGTCTGTCCCTGTAAAAAGTAAGTTGAGATTTTTAGATCCCTTCTTAGATAAAGATCATCTATTAAGAGTGGGTGGTCGTTTGACCAACTCAAATTTAAGCTATGACCGATCTCACCAAATCATTTTACCCCCAAGCAGTAAACTGACTAAAATTATCTTTCTTTACTATCATAAGAGAGATTTGCATGTTGGTCCTCAAGGGCTATTAAATAGTATAAGACAATTATTTTGGCCCATTAATGGAAGAAACATTGCTCGTCAAGTTGTACACGAGTGTGTTCAATGTTTCAAAATAAAACCTTCAATTGTAAGTCAAATAATGGGTAATTTACCCCCTGAGAGAGTAATACAAGGGCCACCGTTTTCCAATGCAGGTCTTGACCTATGCGGTCCATTTTTTATTAAATATCGCAACCAAAGAAAAGGGATATTTAATAATGTTTATGTGGCCATTTTCATATCCATGGTTACAAAAGCAGTTCATTTAGAACTACTTTCTGACTTAACTTCTGCTGCATTAATTGCAACACTTAAAAGATTTTTTGCTCGCAGAGGCAAAGGTAATACTATCTTTTGTGACAATGCATCCAACTTTGTTGGAGCATGTGCTGAACTAAAGAGATTATTAAATTCTATAAATAAAAACAATGATGATGTATCAAAATTTCTGTCATCCGAGCAAGTTCTCTGGAAATTTCTTCCCCCTCGTTCCCCAAATTTTGGAGGACTCTGGGAGAGAGGCGTCGGACAGTTCAAATACCACTTAAAAAGAACTATTGGTGTTACGAAATTAACCATTGAAGAATTTCTAACTATTACTACTCAAATCGAAGGTATTCTAAATTCGCGCCCTCTTTCCCCATTATCTTCTGAATTAGAAGACTATGAAGTTTTGACCCCAGGACATTTCTTGATTGGTAGACCGATTAATGCTCTTCCTGAGCCAAATTTGATTAATGTAAGAGAAAACTTGCTCGACCGATGGCAGAAAACTAAAAAAATCGTGCAACTAATTTGGAAAAATTGGTCCAATTCTTATTTAAGCCATTTGCAGCAGAGATCCAAATGGCTCTTTAAAAAACAAAATGTTGCACCAGGTATGATGGTTCTGCTAAAGGATGGAGACCTACCAGTTTGTAAATGAATAGTAGGTCGCATTTCAGAAATCATCAAGGGAAATGATGACAATGTTAGGGTTGTAATAGTCCGGACTCCATCCGGAACTTACAAAAGAAGTATTATATATATAAAACCCCTCCGTGTATAACAATTCTGGGGTCAACCTATCCACGAGAAAAAGAAACTCATTCACCAATGAAAACGTTTCAAAGTCGTAATGGAGTGTTCTCATTGGTCAGATATACAGTGGAAGCTGTAAATGACGTCACTACATTTTACTTCACTTTGAAATCTTTCCACGATTTCAAAAAGTACACTGTTAAAAATTTGATCCATTTGCTGCAGCGGCACTCCACAGATTTTATAGACTATCTCTTTTATGACTAATGAGAATGATCCATAATACAGTAAAGTAATCGTTTTGTATAAAAGTGGAGGAGTGACGCTGTAGCAAATGAGTCAATTTTTTTACAGTGTATATTTAATTAAAACATTTTATTAAAGGAAAGCGAAGGTGCACTTTAAATGCAAAATTGTTAAAATTTGTATATTCGGGTTGCTTTAATTTTTTTTTTTTTTTTTTTTTTTTTTTTTTTTTACAGCCGTGAATGACTTTTGCGAGTTTCAAATCTATAAAAAACATTGTGAAAAGTTACCTCCGATTTTAAAGGCAATCTATTTTCTGACCAATGAAACCGTTCCATTGTCGTAATGGAGCGTTCTCAATGGTCAGATGGAGCTGTAAATGACGTCACTACATTTTACATCGCTTTGAAATCTTTCACGATTTCAAAAACACTATTTAATAAAAACTTTTTATTTAAGCAAACCGCGGGTGCTTTTTAAATTTCATTATAATCCCCACCCCCATCTACCAGATACTTTTTCTATAGTTTTAAATGCAGATTTCTGTTGAAATTTTCTTTCTTTCTTTCTTTCTTTTTTCTTTTTTTTTTTTTTTTTCTTAGATTTTTCCTTTTTTAAGTTTAATCGCTGTATTTATCAAAATTGTTTCAGCCTAAAATGGCTATGACTGACCATAGTTGTTGCAATTTTTTATCATCCTTTAAAAATGCAAACACGTCATTTTGACGGGCTATCTTCTAGTCTCTAATATTTGTGTTCTACCAATTGTAAATAACGAAAATATTAATTAAGCTTAACCTATTTCTATTGAATTTATTTCTTATTATTGTATTTATATTAAGTGCTTTATGTGTAACCATTAATTTGTAATAGTATCTGTATGTTATTGTATATTTAATTGTTGTGTATCATTGAACTATCAGAATACTTCAATGGGGGCCAGTATGTGCGCTCCCGAAGTTGATTAAGAGATCAGCGCCACCTAGCTGATAAATGATGTAACGCTCAGTTGAGCTTCGTTGTCCCTCGAACAACACGTCTGTATCGAGCGCCCTCGCTCTCAAATCAGAAGCTCATTTAAATGTTTGCCCCCTGGCAATAATCAATAAAAACCTATGGTGAAATAAAATCAGTCCACTTTTCTCTAACGCTCCCGACACAGAGATAATCGAATGTCCTCCGTTACATTACGGCCAATGGGAAAAATAGTTTCAAGTGCATTTTAATGGTGTTACACTTAGAACATAATAAAATTGATATGCATCTTGAAATATATACTAAAATATACATTCTGTCCCATTTCTGGTGTAAAGAATATTTGTTATTAATTTATAGGGCCACACAAAGGTTTTCCATTGCATACTGTTATAGCAGGAAACATTGTTTGGGGCATGTTTTAATAATATTAAACTGTTTCACATTTTATGACATTGATATACGCTGCTGAGGTTTACTACAAGTTACTTCTTTTGTAGTAGAAAGCTGTTATATTTACGGGATACACAAAAGAATTCGGATACTCTACTCTATCCGAAATACAGTATACTATTTTCGCCAAAATTTGAATATTTCTAAATGGTCCTTATAGTAAGAGCACACCACATTTGCTAGATTTGACGCGCAATTTCAAATTTGCTCATTAAATTTTTATCATATATATATATACAGGGTGATTCAAAAAAGATGGGAAAATTTTTAAGGGGTAATAGTATACATAAAGACAAACAATATTAAATAGGAAATCAAGGGTCCCAAGTGTTTTCATAAGCAGATAGCCGCCATTAAAGTTTAGGGTCCAAAATTTCAAATAATCATAAAAAACGGAAAAATTGGTCGATTGATTTGCGGTTTTCACTAAAACTATTCTTTATGTTGGTATTTTCTTGAAAAAAAAAATACGTATGGCACTCGGGGACTGCCGCGGTAAAGCTATTGCATAGTATTTTTTATCAATTTATGCAATTATAATTTTTTATATATTTTTTATTTATGCAGTTTTTTTTGTCTTTGATATTAATTCAAGTTTTTTCTTTTTCTTTGATATTAATTCAAGTTACACTTTTTGAGCGTGATGACCGATAAAAAAACAATTTTTTTTCTTTTATTGAATAAATGAGAAGTTAATATCGTTTAAAATATTTTTATTATCTTACAATACATGTAGGTTAATCAGGAATTTTTATCATTGAAACTATAGGTTTATGGTAACTGAAATAAGAAACATAAGTTTGAGACTTGAACTCTTCTAAATATCTGAAAATACCGCGTCAATGTCTGCCGAAGTCTACCGAAGGATACCGTGCCGAAGTCTGCCGAACTGAAACAACGTTAGCCGGAGTGTTAGGTTTTTTCTAGCTCTATGAAAATTAGATCGCGAGTTATAAGCATTTTAAATTTTTTGACCCCCACAGTGGGGGGTCTCCTGTCACCAAAAGTAACACTGCCTCATAATAAATTACCAAACAAAATTTGGCCGCGCTACGAAAATTAGATCGCGAGTTATAAACATTTTAAATTTTTTTACCCTCACCGTGGGGTCTCTTGTTACTAAAAACTAATACTGTTTCACAATTAAAAAAAAAATACTGCATTTGTAATAATAATAAAATGTATGTACATAGAGTACTCACTCATTTTCTTTCACTATTTTTTCAGCACTTTCTTCATTAATAAATGCACTTTGTTTATTCATATTTAAAACACTTTATACACAAATTTTACGAGTACAGCTTTTCACCAGCAACTGCTATTCACTGTTGTACTAAAGTATTGTGTCTAAAGGAGATACTAAAAACTTTACTCTCCGGCTAAAGTCGTTTCAGTTCGGCAGATTTCGGCACGGTGCCGAAGTCTGCCGAACTGAAATGCCGTAAGCCGGAGTGATAGGTTTTTCTTGTTACGGAAGTGTTAGGTTTTTCCTCGTTACGGAATTTCTAGTTTCGGTCGCCGCGCTCAAAGCCCGCGATAAAAGCTATGCAATAGCTTAAAAATTATAAAGATACATTTCGATATGTTGATAGAGATCGCTTTAGACTTTGGAGTAATGAACAGCTGTTTTTTGCCGTTATTTTTTGCATCTCATTAAATGGTTTCGCAGGTTTAGACTTAAATTTTGAGCTCAAAATCTAAATAGTTGGGAGTGGTTGAGTAGCACAAACTGAACTGTGTTCAGAGGTTCAAATTTCAACTGACTATAAAAAACGGGAAAATTGGTCGATTGATTTGCGGTTTTCACTAAATCTATTCTTTATGTAGGTATTTTATTGAAAATAATTTATAAAGATAAATTTAAAAAATGACGATAGAGGGCGCTTTAGACTTTGGAGTTACGAAAAACTATTTTTACTGTTATTATTTGCATCTCGTTAATTTTTTTAGAAGCTTAGACATAAACTTAAATTTTGCGCAGAAAATCTGAATCATTGGGAGTGGTTAAGTAGCGCAAGCTGAACTGTGTTCAATGGGGGTGGGGAGTTTCAAATTTCAAATAATTATAAAAACGGAAAAAATTAATCGATTTGTTTCCGGTTTTCACTAAAACTATTCTTTATGTCACTATTTCGTTGAAAATAAATTTTAAAGATAAATTTCTGAAAATTTCGTTTGACGGTGATCTTAACATTAGAGTAATCAACAACTGTTTTTAACTTTTTTTTTCTATCTAAATAAATGCTTGCAAATGCTTAGACTTAAATTTTGCGCTCAAATTCTGAATAGTTGGGAGGGGATAAGAAGGGCAAACTGAACTGTGTTGAAGAGTTGAAATGTTACTGTCCCCACCCCTCGAACACAGTTCAATTTTGTGCTACATAATTACTCACAACGATTCAGATTTTGAGTTAAAAAATTGACTATAAGCTTTCAAAAGCATTTATTAGATACAAAAAATACCAGTTAAAAATAGTTGTTGGCTACTCTAAAGTTTAAGGCGCCCTCTTACGGAATATTTTGAAATTTATCTTTAAAATTTATTTTCAAGGAAATACTGGCATAAAGAATAGTTTTGGCAAAAACCGTAAAGGAAGCTACCATTTTTTTCGTTTTTTATGATAACTTGAAATTTGAACCTCCCCACCGCCATTGAATACAGTTCAGTTTGCTCTACTTAACCACTACCAAAAATTCAGATTTTTTGCGCAAAATTTAAGTTTATGTCTAAGCTTCTAAAAAAATTTAACGAGATACAAATAATAACGGTAAAAAATAGTTTTTCCTAACTTCAAAGTCTAAAGCGCCCTCGATCGCCATTTTTTTTAAATTTAGCTTTATAAATTATTTTCAATAAAATACCGACATAAAGAATAGTTTTAGTGAAAACCGCAAATCAATCGACCAATTTTTCCGTTTTTTATAATCATTTGAAATTTGAACCCTCTGAACACAGTTCAGTTTGAGCTACTTCACCACTCTCAACTCTTCAGATTTTGAGCTCAAAATTTAATTTTAAGTCTAAGCTTGCGAAACCATTTAATGAGATGCAAAAAACAACGGCAAAAAACAGTTGTTCGTTTTTCCAAAGTCTAAAGCGCCCTCTATCGACATTTTTCGGAATTTATCTTTATAATTTATTTTCAAGAAAATACCAACATAAAGAATAGTTTTAGTGAAAACCGCAAATCAATCGACCAATTTTTCCGTTTTTTATGATTATTTGAAATTTTGGAACCTAAACTTTAATGGCGGCTATCTCCTTTGGAAAACGCTTGGGGCCCTTGATTTCCTATTTAATATTGTTTGTCTTGATGTATACTATTACCCCTTAAATTTTTCCCCATCTTTTTTGAATCACCCTGTATATATATATGAGACAGGAAAAGCATATAATTTGAAAAATTAAAATAAAGGTGTAAACAGAAATTTTTTTATGAAAGCATAAATTCTTAATGAAAAAAATATGAACGCTACTCTACTGAGTGTAATATTTCTCTTCTGATGGAGCAATGTAATATACAGGATGTCTCAGAAAGATATGTACAACTTCAAAATTTTACTTAAAACAAATGATTAAGTCTACACCATAACTAGTTATAAGCAATTCATAGAATAATTCAAAAAGTTTTTATTTTACTAAAATAATAAATTTCAGCATGATATCTTTTCGTAGCACATACAATGTTGTTGTTGACGTGTGCCCGAAGGGCAAGATAGGTTAACAAAACTTTCATTTAGACTGCACCCATAGGATTGGAAGACAGATTTCTGCAGAAGATGATGTTCGGCAAAGCTGCCAATAGATGACAGCACCAAACAATGCCACTTCCTCAGTTTCGATATGTCTCTCAGTGGTTGTTAAATGTTCTTCCAGAAACCTATATCCATGATAATTGCTAAGACAAACCAAAGGACTTTCAGAATCCTTTATTTATGATCGTATACACTGCAGTGGCGTAGCAAGCGGGGGACGGAGGAGGCGTCCACCCTGGGTGTCATCCTCTAAGGGG
The DNA here is from genome assembly GCA_964019185.1 of Maratus speculifer. Taxonomy (NCBI): domain Eukaryota; kingdom Metazoa; phylum Arthropoda; class Arachnida; order Araneae; family Salticidae; genus Maratus; species Maratus speculifer. The sequence goes on along the minus strand of OZ025302.1, from coordinate 245,606,075 downwards.
TGGCACTTAATCTCTTTATTCAATCTATATCTATGTAATAATAAGTCGATTTACATGAAATAATAAACAGGTTTGCTTGAAATAATATATCGATTCTCGTGGAATAACATCTGTCTTTTTATCAATGTTGGTTTAGCAGCCGTAGTTGGAAACAATGGAGTTGTGTTCTATTTTCCAGTAAAAATGAAAGAAAATCAGTTTTCAGTCCTTTATTATTTTTGAGCACGACCATCAGTTATTCCACATTTCTCCAGTCTCCCAAATTCCTAATAAGACAACTTGCTCTAAGCCTGCATCATCTCAAACATTCTAAATTATTCCGAAGATGAGACGGGTATCCTGGCATTTGAAAGGTCAAAAGCATTTTGATGCTCTTCCAAAGCAAAATGACTCTCTCAAAATTCCAAGCCAATCTAGCCCCTCCCTTTCTTACGTAAGGCTTTTAAAGATCCATTAGGATAGTTTTCAATGTTAAGACAATCCAACCCGCTATCTCCCATTGGCCGATAGGCGTGACTAGATGCACGGAATCTTTACCGAATAGCGTAATAGCGTAATTTGCCCACTAGCAAGGCGTATGAATCCCTAGCAGACGGTTAATTAAATAATAAAACAAAATTAAAGTTTCGATAAATGTTTTTTAATTCTAAAAAGAAAAATGAATTTGTGTACTGAAGATAAGATTTCGCAATAAGATATTGGCATTCAAGAAACATTCTAGCTCTTTTTAAGAAAATAATCAATAGATTATGCTAAGTTAAATAAAATAAAATAAAAGAACTTTAGCAGTTAAAAATATTAGTACATTACGGAAACTGAGAATAAAAGTATGCTCCATAAAACGTTAGAATAAAACTCAGGGTGGGCAAAATTTTTTTTATTTATTACATCTATATAATCTTATTAGATTTTGGAAAATAATTCTGAAATAAAATAAAGATTCTGGTGCACGACGCAAGTTAGTTTTCTTATACTTGAGAATTTGAAATTTTTCTAAATAAGACATGCACCGGAGAACAAAAACCAACCTATCTAACGAACAGGTAGCAAAAGCAAACTTTAAAAGAAAGACTCATTTTTTACATATAAAAACCGCATTGACTTACACGAATTATGGGTTGAGTGATGAGTCGCTCCTGTGGTTTTATTATACAGGTGGACAAAATGTAAATAAGGGATGGTATGGTATTTGTTGTAATAACGTAGAATTGTGATTGCAAAAATATTATGGATGGGGCGGGGAGGGGGAGGGTGAAACCCTGGTAAATGGAGGGGTTACACCATTTACATCTGCGCCGGGTGTCACCCATTCTAGCTACGCCACTGGATACACTGTACACTCGGCGGTTCTTTGGTGATGACAATCATGAAACCCGAGACCTTTCTGCCCATAATTCGGTGCTATGACCTCTAGGCTAATACGGCTTTAGCACATAAAATATGCTGAAAATATTAATGTTAAACTCATAATTTTTTTTTTTATTTTTTTTTGTTTTTTTGCATGTTTACATCAAGCGTTTGATTTCGATCGAAATCAACAATTTTCTACATCATATGAAAGTTTTTTTTTTTTTTTTGAGTATTGGATTTGTTTCGAAAAAGCACTACGATGCATAAAGCTTTCTTCAGGCGATCCGAAATTTTTGAATAACTGAAATCTTTACTAATCATATATCTGTTGTTCAGCACCATCTATGACCAGAAACATATTTTACAAAAAGAAAAAAAAGCATAAAAAAGGAAGAGAAAACCTTTTGAATTATTATATTTATTGATGAAACTAGTTATACTGCAAGCCAATTTATTTTTTAAAACAAAATTTCTAAGTTGTAAGTATTTCTCCGAGACATACTGTATCATACAGTACAGTAGTTTTCATTATTTATCAAGCGTTTTATCATTGAAAAATTAATTATCTTTCACAGTATCTAACTTAAAAATATTCAAAAATCAAGAAATGAAATGAAAACTAAAGTAACAATAATAATAATAGTACCTAATTTAAATTCATAAAATGAGAAATAAAATAAAAAGCATAAAATAATAATAATAATAATAATAATAATAATAATAATAATAATAATAATAATTGGAAGTATAAACAATATTACACATAAAAATTCTTATGTAATGTCATACTATCTACTATATTAGAGAAGTATACATTAAAATGGAAGGGAAAAACACTGTCAATTATTCAATTGAGAATTTTATCAGAACACGTGTCATCATCGCAGAGGATACGATTGTAGTCATTGATTTACGGTCAACAAGCTACTGGCTGACTGACACCTAATTAACTCAAGCAGAGTTTTGCACCTTCGGAATTGTTTTAAGGTCCATTGACCGGGAACAATATTCCAATGAATGAATAAATGTTACGCCAAAGAAGAAACAGCTTCTGCAGATTAAATTAATAAAATATCAATTCTTTGGAGGAAATTGTCTTAAAATTTATTAAAAACTCGAAAAAGTAAATAAATTTAAAAAAAATGTATAATTAGAAATTTTTAAAAAAGTATAAACAACATTCCAGTGCATTTATTTAGGTATTTTTTTTCAGTTCAGTATCTTATACTATAAAACAAGCAAAAAATGTGTGTGTGTGCAAATTTTATCTCAAAAGCGGCTCTAATGAATTTCACAAAAATTTGTATTTTACCATTTTCGGGCACGAGAAGACCATGGGGCTAGGTCACATGTTCGGGAAAATTCGATTAGTGGGTCATTTTGGTTCAGGGTCAAGCTATTTATGTCTGAAGGACGGCTGGATCAATTTTAATGAAATTTTGTATACAATCGTTTTTTAGAACGAGAAAGTTATTGGGTTGGGTCACATGTTCGAAGAATTTCGGTTAGTGATTCATTTTCGGGTTATTATGGGTCAAGGCAATTTTATCTGAAAAACGGTTCTAACGATTTTGACCAAATTTTATATTCTACGTTTTTGGATTAAGAGAAGATCACTGGGTTAAGTCACGAGTTAGAAAAAATTCGATTAGTGGGTCATTGTGGGTCACGCTAATTTTAACTAGAAAATGTCTTGCGCAATTTTGCCCAAATTTTGCATTCTATGGTTTACGGGCATGAGAAAATCATTGGGCTAGGTCACATGTTCGAGAAAATTCGATTAATGGCTCATTTTGGGTCATAAATAGTCTGGGTCAAGCTATTTATATTTAAAGAACGGCAGAATCAATTTTAACGAAATTCTGTATGTAGCAGCTTTTTGACACAAGAAAACTTATGGGTTAAGTCATATGTTCGAGAGATTTCCATTACAAGGGTCATTTGTGGTTTATGATGGCCCATAATGAGTCATGTTCGATTTTAACGAAATTTTGTATACAGCAATTTTTTGGTCCGAGAAAACTATTGGGTTAGGTAACATGTTCGAAATGTCGGTTAGTGTGTCAGTTTTGGGTCATAAAGAGTCTGTGTCAAGATATTGTAATTAAAGAACGACAGGATCGATTTTAACGAAACTTTGTATGTAAAAGTTTTTTGGAACGAGAAAACTCACGGACCATCAAATGTTCGAGAGATTTTTATTATAAGGGTCATTTGTGGGTCATAATGGGTCATTATCAAGCTATATCTAAAGAAAGGGCGGATCAATTTTAATGAAAATTTTTATAAACATTTTTTGGCACGAGAAAACTATTGGGCTAGGTTACATGTTCGTCAAATTTCGATTAATGGGTCACCTTTGGGTCCAACCAATTTTATCTAAAAAATGGTTCTAACGACTTTGATCAAATTTAGTAATCTACCGTTTCGGATTACAAGAAGATTATTGGGTTAAGTTACGTGTTAGAGAGAATCCGATTAGTGGGTCATTGTAGTCATGCTAATTTTATCTAGGCAATGTCTCGCGCAATTTTGACTAATTTTTGTATTTTATTGTTTTCGGGCACGATAAAATCATTGGGCCAGGTCAGATGTTCGAGAAAAGTCGATTAATGGGTCATTTTGAGTCATAATAGATCATGGTTAAACTAATTATATGAAAAAAACTAGCTCAATCGATTTTATCTAAATTTTGTATCCAAACGTTTTTCGACACGCAAAAACTAATGGTTTAGGTCACATGTTCAAGTGATATCGTATATAAGGGTTTTTTGCAGGGATGTAGTCGTAAAAACAGCAGAGGACATACGCTCTACGCAGAGGGTATACGCTCAAGAAAGTGTGTATACCCTAAAGTCTGTATACTATAGTTTTCTTGAGAAACAGAGGGTATATGGTGTCCCTTTAAAATATCCTGAAGGTATACCCCGTATACCCTCCACTATATCACTGGTTATTTGTGTGTCAAGATGGGTCTTGCTGATTTTCTCTAGAGGATGGATCTTACCATTTTCACTATATTTTGTATCGTTTTCAGGCAAGAGAAAATCATTGGGCTAAGACAAATGTTCACGAAAATTCGATTAGTGTATTTTTTGGGGGTCATAATGGATCAATGTCATTTTAATTATATATAACAACGACTAAATCAATTTTACCTAAACTTTTAACGAAACTTTTCTGCCACGAGAAGACTATTTTACTGAGTCGTATGTTAAAAAAATAATATTAGTGGGTCATTTCGTTTTCATTGGCGAATGCTACCAAGCTAATTTTACCTACGAAATTAGTTCAACGATTTTGATTCAATTTTATATTCTGTTGTTTTTGATTACCTGAAGACAAATGAACTAAGTCACATGTTTGATCAAATTTGATTAATGGGTCATTTTGGGTAATACGGGTCATGGTCACGAGAATATGCACTCTAAAAAATAAATGTGTAAATTGGCCAATTTTACCCATGGATATGTGTAAATTTGCAAATTTACACACCTGTCGTAAAATTTACACATTTTTTCCCGGAAATTTACCTATTTTTATGTGTATTTATCTTATGAAAGTAAGTGTGTAATTTGTTATCACTTGAAAAACTCAGAGAAGTGTGTAAATGTTGAAAAATGCCATTATTTACACGAATTTGTGATTTATTCTAATTTAAACATAATTATATGTACACAGATAAGTGTGTAATTTTTTTAAAATGCATACTTGACTTTAAATTTACACATTTTGAGGAAAAAATTACCTGTTTTTATGTGCACCTAACTTGAGAAATCAAATGTACAATATGTTATCGCTTTATAAACTCAAACAAATGTGTAAATGTTGAAAAATGCCTGAAATTACACAAATGGTGTGTTAGACATAATTACAAGCAGAGAATATTCGAAAAATCCGTTTTGTTTTTGTTTTCTGCCCAAAATCTGAGTTCGGCCGAAAATTCGGTTTCGTTTTCGTTTTCGGTCCAATATTTGTATTTTGCCGAAAATTCGATTTCGTTTTCGGCCCAAAATCTGAATTTCACCGAAAATTCGGTTTCGGTTTCGTTTTTGGCCAAAAATTTGAGTTTCTCCGAAAACTCGTTAACGGCGGAAATGCTGTTAGAAATTCGGCTGGACCGAAACTCGGCCGAAACTATCTGAATTCTAGAAATCTTCTTTCTTCCGTTGGAAATTTTTGACATGACTTGTTGATTGAGCTGTTTCCGCTCAGATGAGAAACTCTTTATTTAATATTATGAATAAAGTTTATTGTTTATAATTATCGACCATAGCTGATTCATGACGTGAAATCAAATTAAACAAACATCCTCCTACATACGACGCTCTTCACCTGCTCCTGCTGCACGCTTAATAGTAATAGAAAATTTTTAGTTTAAAACCGCAGATGTTTCGATTGCTATTCCTAAAAGTTCTAACATTCTATGTTGCTGATGAATTAATTACATTTTATTTTACATGCAAATAAAAAGTTTTGTTCAAAGTAGAGATGTGCACGCATCCGGGCTTGGCTGACGATATGAATCAGAATTTTCAAATAGGCCGGTAAACAAAATAAACGGGTTTGGGCCGATAAAAAAAAATATTTAGCGGTCCTACCGGCCGACATAAAAATTTAAACCAAGCCGATAAAATATTAGCTACTTTCAAAGAATTTGTTTTTTATCAGAATAAATATAAACCTGCGTCACGAGCTGATGCTTGATAAATAACATTAATGAAGAAATGTAACATGTCCACCGAAGAGACTGGCATCGGACATGGTGTCTGTTTAGATTTTTTCAGCACACTTGTGCTATATTGAGATCAGATTTGCATTTTTTTATCACATAGTGGAGCTGGGCCGACATTGAACGTAGCTGTTCCCAGGATGTGTGGGGCAAGCAATATGTTTTGTAAAAATATTAGTAGTGATAATGAACTTCTGTTTACGGAATCTTTGGAAATGTACCTTAAAATGTTTTTTAAGGGTGTATTCGAAAAAACGGTTTTCCATCTTCAACAGCTCGAAATTTTCCGATACAATTTCAGACACATTTTTAAAAGTAGAAACATGAAACTTGCTGAGGGGATTCTTGAAGGGACGTACGAGGTGCCGTATGATGTTAGTTTGTTCTCAATCCATTAGAATTTGAGTTATAAACAATTACCTTCTCAGTATGACCCTTTTCTTCGTTCGCAGACCTCCCGCTTTAGAAAAATCGGTTCGAAATGCCGTTCTTGATTGCTTTTTTTGCAATATTCTCTGCATTTATCAGAGAATCGACGATTACGGCACCTTGTGTACTTTCTAAATAAGAGAATTTGAAAGTTTGGTGCATTTGAGAGCAAAAATGAATTCAAAAATAAATCGGAAAATAAGCAGTTTGAATCGAAATACACCTTTAATTCCCTGCTCAACGTGAAACTTTGACACATATTCCGACTAATATTATTTAACAGTAAAGACTTAAAATTGACAAGCTTGATTATTAAAGGAATTTGGAATCGGTAGCGTTTTCTATTTTTGATAGGTAAATTATTTTTCGACAAATAAGAGTTTCTTATCGTGGCTTCAGGTTTTTCTCCTTTTCGTGATGTTGCTTTCGGAAATTCAATTCAAAAGTTATCTTTTGCACGATTTTTTTCAAAGCTACATTGCCTTTATCAAAAAATGGATAACGCCATTCGATTACATTATTTATTTATGAAAATACCTGTCTTATGGGTTCCAAAAAATATGAGTTCATAAATGTGTCAGAAAGTAGCTCTTTGGGTTTTAAAAATAGCCTTAGTAAAAGAATGATAAATATTTTCCCAAATCTTCTATTTATAAAAGAGTTTTAAAAATTATGTTTTTAGCATTCATTTTTTTCTTTTATTCAAAGCAATATTAATTTTTTTATGAATTTTTATTTGAATGTTAAAACGTCCAAGAAATCTAAGTAATCGTTACTGTTGTATTGTGTATTTTCCATCGTAATTTTAAAATATACGTTAAATTTATCCCATAGATATGTATGCAGTATTCTTTAAAAGAATCTTAATTGTATGTTAAGAAAAATTTGAATTTTTTGTAGAAATTGAGTTGGGTCATTAACTGTGAAAATCTGAATGGGCCGGGCCGGGTTCGGGTCGAACTTATATAATTTTTACACCGTACAGAGCTGGACCCAGGGCCTGAAAATTCCGGCCCTTGCAGACTTTTAGGTTAAAGACACAGAGATTCCGCCAACTTGGGCATAAAAGATAGATTTTTCAAACAAGGACGCTATTTCAAAGCATTCGTAAAGAGGCGAGGGAGTGGCAAATTTTTTTCGGGAGGTAGTAGCACTTATTTATTTAAGCATACGGCTTATCTATATTTAAATCTCCATTAAACTAATAATAATTATAAATTATCAAATGGTTATTTTTTAAAAATAACAACTTACTTATAGTTAGTTTTCTAAAAAAACTTTTAAGCAATTATTTTAATTACTTTTAATGAGAAATATTAAATAACTGAAAAAATGTGTATATTCAAAAATTAAATATTCACTATTGATTTGTTCTTCATTATTAATTGCATTATTAATTAATTATTAATAAATATATATGAGTATGAGTATTGATTGTCAATAGCAAAAGCAAATATAAAAGTTGTATTATTATTTATATTTTGCTTTTGCTTGAAAGTGTGTACATTTATGCATGTTTATGTATGTTTGTTAAAAATGTGCCTCTAATACACACATAATTAATTAATAATTATGTGTATTTATGTATGTATTAATAACTTAAAAAATGAACATTTTCGTTTTCGGCCGAAAATTGAAAGATTACCGAAATTCGATTTCGGTTTCATTTTTGGTCTTACAGACCTGTTTCGGTCGATCCTTTTTATAAGTATATAAATCTGAAAAAAAAAACTGAAACGAAATAAACCGAACACGAAACGAAACATTCTTTTTCACTTCAAGCAACAAACATAATTTAGTGTTTGTTGGCTAATATTCCACAATGAAATAATAAAAAAAAAAACTTCAGTAAAAACACGTACCTATATAAAACAAAAATTTAATAGACATGTAATTGAACTAAGCACATAAATTACTAAAATATTAGAATTAAAAAAATTTGCAGCCAGCAAAATCTATGATTTCTCAACTATTGCCTCTTGGTATGATTCCTAGCTTATTTTTAGGAACAAATTTTGCATTTGCGATGGAAGATACAAAGCGTACTTTTCTAATTTAGAAATATTTTGCATTATTGTCTATTAAAATCATTTTTAACTATTCTAAATTTAAACATTGTTTAGTTTGGTATGCGATCCATATCAGTATAGTTATCGTTACAATTGACAAAAAGCTTAAACTTTTTTGAAATAAATCGAAAAAAGGCATAAAAAATGTCTTAATATAAGAAATTTTAAATTAAAATGTCTTCACCACATAAAGAAACAAAAATAATTCACTACATAAAGAACAGAAGAAAACATCTGCCATGTGCCTAGATAAAGAACTCGAAAACTGCAGACGATTATCAAATATAAATAAATGAATAAAAAACAACACCGTTTATTTAGTCTTTGGAATACGCGGAGAACATTTGCAGAGAACAAAAATAGCCATTTTATGCGCGTATAGCCTCAGTCTGGATTTAAAAATCTTACCAAAAAATTCGTTGGAGTCAATTCATGCGTACTTTTGATGAAATATGCATCCGAGAAAAGTACAATTGCTCTGGGCATGGTTAAAAATATTTATGCCAGTCTTATTGTACTTATTATCGGAATATTTATTAGATCTACAAACATCAAGGATTACATCAGAAAAGGAAAAACGAAGTCATTGAAAATAGGTATGAAGAAATATTTTCCCTATTTGCTTTTCTTTGAATTATAACTGTTTTATTAAAATAAATAACTGTCTTTCGACAACTAAAATCAGATGATAAAAATCAATTATTTAAATTACTTCTTTTAAAAATAAGATTTGTAGACTATCAATCGTTAAAATCGCATATTTTCTGAAATTTTAAAATTATGTGGAAAAATATTGTAACCACAGTTTATCATAATTAGCAAATATTTAAAGATATTTAAATTACTGAATAAAAAACTTTCTTTTAAAATAAAATTGTTTGCAAATTTAATTTTTAAATTTTGCATTAAGTAATGACATGAAAATACTTTTATAAGGGAAAGTTGGTATTCTTTCCAGTTTTAAATTTGTAAATTTATGATATTGATGTGAAGCATATACTTTTCTGATTATTGTAAATATGAAAAATTATTACTATTTGCTATTTATTCTTTTATTTATTTATTTTTGTATATATTCTTAAAATGATGCCTTTCTAGCATCCGAATAAATATTTGAAATTTAAACATCTAATAGTATCATACAATTAATGTAGATAAAATATAATTACTTAATATCGGTTTTATTTTTTATCTTTTAATATTTTTTATAGCTGTTGTGTAATAAATGATAACTAGTGACTTAAAGTTCAAAATGCACATTAAATTGCTAAATTAATTTCATTTTTGTCAATAGTAAATTAATATTCTTTAAATTCAAGCAATTAATAATCTTTATTATTTAAATAATACAAAAAGTATTATGTATAATTCAGTGGATTATATTTTTATATAAATTTTACTTTGATAATACTTTGCACATTTAAGCAGAAATATTTCTTTAGTAATTTTAACTCTTAAAAAATACTGTTACAAATATTGCTCTTAAAATTTACGTAGTTTCATTTAATATATATATTACTTTTAACACAGTTATTATAATTGGTAAGTAAATCATACGCCTTGCGAATTTTTCCAGCAGAATTAAAAAGTGTATAGGTGTGGGTTCGAACCGGGAGACTTTTGTGAGAGTTGCCGATGCTCTACCAGTTGAGCTACTATCCTGGATAAATCTGGCAGACACAAATCAGCCAAAGAACTAGAGTTACATACTAAGTATAGCTAACTAATACCAGACTGACAACATGAATTAAAGATCTGTGATTCGAATCCTGCCCTGGACGCTTTTGCACCCATTTGGTAAAATTACATTAAAGAAAAATTTTTCTTGAACGTTATTGGTTAGAAGTAGTAACTATCTGTAGTGCTTTACATGTGTTCTGATAACTTTGGAAGTTAAAGTGAGCAAAAGTTTTCAAAGAGAATACAAAAATACATTTAACACACACAAAAAATTGTAATAATTTATTAAAAACGAAATAAATTGTGTAGTTTTATTTTACATGGCAACAAGTGAAAAGAAAAAAATAGTATTTCGTCCGTTATAAATACAATTAAATTTATGCCATTTTAAGAATAAGGAGAAAAAATGTACATGTATTTCTAAAAGAGAAAGTTATGAATTTATTAAACACAACACAAGTTGTTACAATTGTAAGGTTGTGTGAAGAAATTTTAATTTTTAACTTAATTTAGAAGACAGTCTCTACGCTGTCTATATTCAAATTATACATCCTTGTTCCTAAATTACAGTTCGGATTACAAAACATTTCTAACATAAAGGTAATAGATTATAATTTGAGCCGACCCTGTTTCTTGTAAATTAAGTGTATGATGATTTGCGGTCTTGCTTTAAGTCTATAAATCTGGTAGAAAGAAAAGACATGTCAAGCATATGAGTTTGGATTTAATGCAATTGTATTTTGCGATCATAAAAGCATTTTTTTTTTCAATTCACACATCAAAGCATAACATAATATAAAGCTATGTACACAAAACTTTGTGTATTTTAAATATTACACAAAAATATGTGCTTTGCATGTTGCGCATACATATGTGTAAAAACAGAATATTACATACAAATCTGTGTATTCTGTATATAACACAAACATATGTGTAATTTGCATATGACACAGCATTATGTGTATTTTCTTATTACACAAAAACATATGTAAAAACAGAATATTACACAGATATATGTGTAAAAATAGTACTCAGAAATACGTGTATTTTAGTGCAATTCACCCATTAAAGTGTGTATTTTAAGAGTTATCAGATAACTTTTACACATTTGGACTTATCATCAAATTACTCATTAAAATGTGTATTTTCAAATTTACACATTAGGCGTGTATTTTGTCAATTTACACACAAATTTACACATGTGAGTGTGGTAACAGCCAATAAGTTGGTGATATTTGACAAAATATTGGAGACATTTGCTAAGAAAAATCGACTATTAAGATTACGAAAGCCAAAGCATGTATTTAGCGCCAAATGAAAAACTGTTGCCAAATTTGACTATATCTGACAAAAAATATTGTCTTTCAGAATGTGAAGAATATTTTTTTTTCCATTCTTAATGGGATTCGAGATGCATGGTTAAACCAATTAGAGCCGAGCTAAAAAGTGATCTGAATCGATGTTCTTCGTTGTAAAATTTTAAAATAATGTAAAATTTATGAACATATGCATACATACATAGTTTTTTGTTGATTGCTTTTATAAATAATACAATTATAAATAACATGTTTTATAGTAATAATACAGACAGACTGATACAGTGAAAATAATATGAAGTTGAACCCAAAGTTAATTTTGATCGAGCTTAGCTCGGTCACTCCTGCTAGTACTATTTTATATCCCAGGTACAGATAAATGATACGCATAAAAAATTGAAGGGAAAAATACTGCCAATTACTCTTTTGAATGTTTTCATCTGCACTCGTGACACTTTCACTTCTCACAGGATGGCGGTAATCGATTTTAGGTCATCAGGTTATTGGTTGAGTGACTCCTAATTAACTCAAGGAGAATTTCACACCTCCGGAATTAGTTTAGGGTCCATTGACATGGGAACAATATTCCAATGGATGAATGGATGTTGCGCCAAAAATAAGTCACTTTTGTAGATTAAATTAGTAAAATGTCAATTCTTTATAGGAAATTGTCTTACAATTTATTTAAAATTAGGAAAGAAAAATAATTATATGAAAAGAAATATATAAACTGAAGGTTAAAAACATATAATCTAAACAACACTCAAGATCATGTTTTTTTTTTTATTTCAAGTAATGTAATAGAATACTATTTAATATAGCAGACACACATAAACAATACACATGTAAAATGCAAAAGAAATATACTGCCAATTATTCTTTCGAATGTTTTGCACTCGTCACACTTTTACTCCTAACAGGATTGCGGTCATCGGTTTCTGGTCTTCAGGTTATTGTTTGACTGATTCTTAATTAACTCTAACAGAATTTCGCACCTCCGGAATTGGTTTAGGGTCCATTGACCGGGAACAATATTCCAATGCGTGAATGGATGTTGCGCCAAAAAGAAGCCTCTTCTGCAAATTAAATTAATAAAATATCAATTCTTTGGAGGGAATTAATTGTCTTAACATTTATTTAAAATTAGAATAAATAAATAAATAAAAATGTATAAACAGAACATTAAAAGAAATATAAACAGTACTCCAGTATAAACAACTTTCGGTCATCAGGTTCCAAATTAATAAAATATCAAATCTTTGGAGGAGATTGTCTTAAAATTTATTTAAAATTAGGAAAAAAATAATAAATATATGAAAAGAGATATATAAAAAAAAATTAAAAAAATAAATAGCACTACAAATCATGTACTTTTTTTTTTCAGTTAATGTAGTAGTATACTATTTAAAATGGCAGACACACATAACCAATACACATGTAAAATGCAAGGAAATTATACTGCAAATTATTCTTTCGAATGTTTTCATCTGCACTCGTGACACTTTCACTCCTCACATGACTGAGGTAATCAATTTCTGGTCATCAGGTTATTGGTTGAGTGACTCCTAATTAACTAAACCAAAGTTTCGCACCTTCGGGATTGGTTTAGGGACCATTGACCGGGAACAACATTCCAATAGATGAATTGATGTTGCTCCAAAAAAAGCGGCTTTTATAGATTAAATCAATAAAAAAAAAAGATTCTTTTAAGAATTGTCTTAACTTTTTTAAAAAACTCGAAAAAATTAATTAATTAAAAAATGTATAAATAGAAAATTAAAAAATATATATTAACAATATTCTTGTTCATGTATTTATATATATATATATTTAAGTTAATGTGTTGTATACTATGTAATATACCTTGACACATAAGCAATATACATAAAAAAATGAATGAAAAATGCTGCACAATTTTTCTTTTGATTGTTTTCATCTGCACTCGTAACACCTTCACTCCTCACAAGATTGCGGTCATCGATTTTAGGTCATCAGGTTATTGATTGACACCTAATTAACTCTAGAAAAGTTTTGCACCTTCGTAATTGGTTAAAGATCCGTTGACCGGGAACAATATTCGAATGGATGAATGGATTTTGCTCCAAAAAGAAACAGCTTCTGTAGATTAAATTAATAAAATATCGATTTTTGGAGCAACATGTCTTAAAATTTACTTAAAATTAGGAATAAAAATAAATGTATAAAAAGGAATATATACAGCGAAAACTAAAAAAATATATAAACAACACTCTAGATCATGTATTTTTTTCAATTAATGTACTTGCATACTATTTAATATAGCAGATACACATAAACAATACACTTGTAAAATTGAAGGGGAAATGCTGCCAATTATTATTTTGAGTATTTTAATGAGCACGTGTGACACAATCACTCTTGACAGGATTGCGGTCATCGATTTCCGGTCACCAGGTTATTTTTTGAATGACTCCTCATTAACTCTAGCAAAGTTTTGTCTCTTTGAATTTGGTTTAAGATCCATCGACCGGTAACGATATTCCAATGGATGAATGTATGTTTCTTCAAAAAGAATCAGCTTCTGTAGATTAAATTAATGAAATATCAATTCTTTGGAGCGAATTGTCTTAAAATTTACTTAAAATTAGGAAAAAAGTAAATATAGGAAAAGTAATATAAAAATAGAAAATTAAAAAATATATAAACAACACTCCAGATCATGTTATTTATTTTTTTTTCAGTTAATTTAAGAGTAGCCTATTTAACATAGCAGATACACATAAACAATACACATGTAAAATTAAAGGGGAACATGCTGCCAATTATTCTTTTGAGTATTTTCAGAGGCACGCATGACACCGTCACTCCTGACGAGATTGCAGTCATTGATTTCCGGTCATCAGGTTATTCGTTGACTGACTCCCAATTAAATCTAGCAAAGTTTTGTACCTCCGGAATTGGTTTAAGGTCCATCGACCGGGATTAATATTCCAATGAATGAATGTATGTTACTCCAAAAAGAAGCAACTTCTGTAAATTAAATTATTAAAATATCGATTTTTGGAGAAATATGTCTTAAAATTTATTTAAAATTAGGAATACAAATAAATATACAGAACGAAAATTTAAAAAATGTATAAACAACACTCCAAATCATGTATTTTTTTCAATTAATGTACATGCATACTATTTAATATAGCAGATACACATGTAAAATTAAAGGGAAACATGCTGCCAATTATTCTTTTGAGTATTTTCAGAGGCACGCATGACACCGTCACTCCTGACAATATTGCGGTCATCGATTTCCGGTCATCAGGTTATTCGTTGACTGACTCCTAATTAAATCTAGCAAAGTTTTGTACTTTCGGAATTGGTTTAAGGTCCATCGACCGGGATTAATATTCCAATGGATGATTGTATGTTGAGCCAAAAAGAACAATCTTTTGTATATTAAACTAATAAATTGTCAATTCTTTGGAAGGAATTGTCTTAAAATTTATTTAAAATTAGAAAAAAAAAATAAAGAAATAAAAAGAAATATATAAACAGAAAACTCAAAAAGTATAAATAACATTTCAAACCATGTATATATTTTTTATTAATATAATAACTTACTTTTTAATACAGCATATACGCATAAATCATACATATAAAAAATTGAAGAGAAAAATGCTGTCAATTACACTTTTCAGTATTTTCAGCAGCACGCTTGACACCGTCACTCCAGACAGGTTTGAAGTCATCTATTTCCGGTCATCAGGTTGAGTTATTCCTAATTAACTCTAGCAAAATTTTTCACGTTCGGAATTGGTTTAGGGGCCATTGACCGGGATTAATATCCCGATGGATGAATGTATGTTGAGCCAAATAGAACAAGCTTTTATAGATTAAATTAATAATTACGAATTCTTTGGAGGGAATTGTCTTAAAATTTATTTAAAATTAGAAAAAAAAATAAAGAAAGAAATAAAAAAAAATATGTAAACAGAAAACTCAAAAAAGTATAAATAACATCATAAATCATGTTTTTTTAAAAAAAAAATTAATGTAGCAGTATACTATTTAATGTAGCATATACACATAAACCACACGCTTAAAAAATTGAAGAGAAAAATGCTTCCAATTATAATTTTCAGCATTTTCAGCAGCACACTTGACCCGTCACTCCAGACAGGATTGCGGTCATCAATTTTACAATCATCAGGTTACTGATTGACTTACTCCTAATTAAATCTAGCAAAGTTTTGCAACTTCGGAGTTGTTTAAAGGTCCATTGACCGGGAACAATATTCCAATGGACGAATGTATGTTGCGCAAAAGGAAACAGCTTCTGTAGATTAAATTAATAAAACATAAATTCTTTGGAGGAAATTGTTTTAAAATTTATTAAAAACCAGAAAAAATAAATTCATTAAAAAAATGTATAAACAGAAAATTAAACAAAAACCTATACAACATTCCAGTTCATTTACTTATATATGTGACATTTTAAGATAGGAGCCATGAATATTATTTGCAGGTTTCCCCATGTTATGTCACAGGAGTCGAGGCGAGATAAAAATTTAGTAAAATAATAAACGTAGAAATTTCATTAAATTCCACAGTTGCTGCTCCAAAAAGATTTATTTAAATGCAATCATATGCAGAGGGAAAATTCTCTTTCCTTCCGAAGCAATATTCTATAAAAAACATTCGTCTAGCTTTTAAATCGTTCAAACGAGAAAACATCGAATAAAAGATTCCATCCATATCTGAGCCACTTCACACAAGTCAATAATAAAAAGCTTCTAGAACTTTCTCAAATCTCTAACCATGATTTTCATATGTAAACAGAATTCATGTCCGTCGTCGAAATTAATTTCATTCAGACGATAATTTTTTTATTTAAAAATTATTAATTTAACTAATTTATAATCGAACACTGAATGATATCCTGCAGACGATATTTTGAAACAAAAAAAGAAAAGAAATGAATTTATTGATACGCAAAAATATCAAACGTTGAAGAAAGAAAAATAAAAATAAAAATAATGATATTTTTTGAAAGGTATGGTTTTGGAATAAATTTAATAAGACTTTCTTTAAAAGGGGTGATAAAAACAGGGGAAAAATGACTTTTATTTGGAATATAAATGACCGGGAACAATATTCCAATGGACGAATGTATGTTGCGCAAAAGGAAACAGCTTCTGTAGATTAAATTAATAAAACATAAATTCTTTGGAGGAAATTGTTTTAAAATTTATTAAAAACCAGAAAAAATAAATTCATTAAAAAAATGTATAAACAGAAAATTAAACAAAAACCTATACAACATTCCAGTTCATTTACTTATATATGTGACATTTTAAGATAGGAGCCATGAATATTATTTGCAGGTTTCCCCATGTTATGTCACAGGAGTCGAGGCGAGATAAAAATTTAGTAAAATAATAAACGTAGAAATTTCATTAAATTCCACAGTTGCTGCTCCAAAAAGATTTATTTAAATGCAATCATATGCAGAGGGAAAATTCTCTTTCCTTCCGAAGCAATATTCTATAAAAAACATTCGTCTAGCTTTTAAATCGTTCAAACGAGAAAACATCGAATAAAAGATTCCATCCATATCTGAGCCACTTCACACAAGTCAATAATAAAAAGCTTCTAGAACTTTCTCAAATCTCTAACCATGATTTTCATATGTAAACAGAATTCATGTCCGTCGTCGAAATTAATTTCATTCAGACGATAATTTTTTTATTTAAAAATTATTAATTTAACTAATTTATAATCGAACACTGAATGATATCCTGCAGACGATATTTTGAAACAAAAAAAGAAAAGAAATGAATTTATTGATACGCAAAAATATCAAACGTTGAAGAAAGAAAAATAAAAATAAAAATAATGATATTTTTTGAAAGGTATGGTTTTGGAATAAATTTAATAAGACTTTCTTTAAAAGGGGTGATAAAAACAGGGGAAAAATGACTTTTATTTGGAATATTAAGAAATAAAGTTTAGTCAAGAATATTTTTAATTTAGAGCCATCTTTTTAAATTTACGTATATTGGAATAAATTTTTTTAAGGCGAATTAAGAATTTATATCGTTTCCATAAAGATTAATAGATTAGATGTAGAAACAATATTTTAATTTAATAAGTTGAACTATGTACGGAATATTGTTAAAAGGAAATTAATATAGTATAAAGGTTAATTTTGGCAAAAAAAATTAAATTTGTAATATATATATATATATATATATATATATTTCATTTAAGGTAGTAGTATATTATTTAATATACTAGGCACACATAAACAATACACATACAAAACTGAAAGGAAAAACGCCGCCACTGTCAATGCCTTTTGAGTTTTTCAGCAGCACGCGTGACACGGCTGCACCTGACAAAATTGCGATAAATGATTTCTGGTTATCAGGTTTCCGACCGACCGACTAGTAATTAACTTAAGGTATCCGAACACTTTTAAAACGCAATTTCCATTCAAGCTATTGATTTTTCATTTATGCAATAATATTAAAATGAGCTCTTTTATCCTTCGAGTTCTGCTTCAATTGTGTCTGTATCTTAATTATAACCAAAGTTACAGCCGTTTAAAGTTACGGCTGTTACAGATTTTGAATTGTGTTTAAATGTTATTTTAAATTTTTTCTCAAAATAAAGTTTTTGAAATTTTTACTAAAATCAAAAAAATTATCAAAAAAAAAAAAAAATGCAAGAAATGCCACGCATTTTTCTGTACTTCTTTAACAAATGTTTTTCAATTCGGTACTACATAATTATCCTGTCGACCGAACAACTATTGGTAACGTATAAGATAAATGCCAATATAGGCTTATCGTAAATGTCGCATTCTCTTGACATTAAACACGTTATACGTATTTCTTTTACTAATTTATTAGTTTTTTCGTTATTTAAAATAAAAATTAAGTCATTTTGTATAATTTAAGAGTAACTTGGCGACTTATATAATTTGCCAAAATGGGGCGACTGAATAATCAAGTAGTACCAGCAATTCCTTAATAGAACATTACTGTGTTTTCCTTCTATAATTGTATATTTATATTTAAATATACAATTAAATTTCATTTTGGAATTGCGATGCCTTTTTTTAAATAGTTTGCACACGTTTTATTTTCATGTTTTATACTATGCTTACTTATGAAGGGTACATATTACGGTGCCCCTGCCCCCCCCCAAAAAAAAAGACTATATTATCAAGTAGTATTAGCAATTCCTTAATACAGAATTATTGTGTATTAAAAATATTTAAATATACATTAAAATTTTATTTTGGAATTGCGATGCAATTTATTAAATAGTTTGCAACGTTTTATTTTCATATTTTATACTATGCTTACTTATGATGGGTACGTATTACGGTGCCCCCCCCCCCCCCACAACGACTAGTTTTCGTTTACCTTTATTCACCTCTCGGAAAGCTAGTAGCTTATTTTTAGAAATTCCTTTCCACTGCAGATATCTGCAGAAACACGAAATGGAAATTGGGTGTTTATTCATCCTTGACATCTTATTGACCTGTTTTGACGTTTGTAGCTGTCATCTGAAGAATTTCAGTGGCCTGTATGCCATAGGTGAAGACGGGTGGACAGATAATATATGTCAAAGCTTGCGCTTGTTATTTTATTAATTTATTTTTTTAGATTAAATTTCGATGTTTTTTTTTTTCCTTCTTGGCGACAGCGTCAGAAAAGTGTCAAGAGGATTTTGGTTGTGTTAGGAACACAGTTATCTTGCAAGACAAGTCTATGCAAAGGATTCGAGAATAGCATTAAAAACAATTTCTTGTAATTAGCATTGATGCTTGAACCAGATAGATGTGTTGTATACATTAGAATTGTAATCACTTGAAAAACAACAACAAAAAAAAAGTTGGAAATTGCATGTGAAGCGTAGCAAATGAGGTGCGTTCGTACTATACGGTAGTTTTTAAAATAGTCAAATCTTGGTGCAATAGTATGCAGTACAGTAGTGTATCCGAAATTTTTTGTGTATCACTGTAAATACTACTTGCTTTCTACTGTACAGGAAGGAACTTATAGTAAACTTCAGCAACGTATACCAATTTCAAAGAAATGTGAAAAAGTTTAATATAACTAAAACGCGTCCCAAACGATGTTTTCTTCTATACTATTATGTAATGGAATACTTTATGAAGCGCTGTAAATTAAAAACAAATATTATTTGCACCACAGATTGTACAGAATGTATATTGTGGTATATATTTCATAGATGCATATCAATTTTGTTATGTTCGAAAGGGTGTAACACCGTTAAAACGAACTTGAAACTCTTTTTTCTCATTGTCCGATAGAATTGTGCCTGTAATTAAACTATTCACCCAATGTTCCTAAAATTTGAAACGATTCGACAAAATTATGCAACAATTATGCATTTTGAATTTCAAATGAGGTAGTTTTTGGTAATTTGGTAGTTTTCGCTCCGTCATATGCGGACAGACGGATGGATATAACGACGACTACGTATTTACATAATTACGAACGCACCTAAAAAGTAATAATGCAGGGCTGCCACAAAAGACTGCTGTGCTAGTTTATTTTGTCCAATCTTGTTTGATCTGATTTCAAATTTTTCGTCTTTCCAGATACAGTATACGCCAACTGCCGTACTGTATAAGGATGATTCTATCCTAATAAACAAAAATAAGAGTTACGAGGGAGTGATGGATTTTAACAAAATGCCCATTTACTTTTTTACCTTTATTTGAATTGAGATGAGGCTTAGTAGGCTTTAACTATATCTAAATGCTTACAAATCAGTAATAATTATCTTTTTGAATTACAGGGTGTTTAAAAAACAACCGGTATATTTGAAAAATCAATAAAAATTAAACAGGCAGCAATAGAAATACACCGTTTGTTACAATTTGGTTGGGACAACAGTAAATTTTCAGGCAGAGAAACTTTCAAAATTAGTTACAATTTTCAACAATAGATGGTACTGCAGGCGATTTGAAAGATATGGAAGAAAACGCAGTCTTTGAGCCATTCTGTAAAATGTTTAACTGCTGTAAGTGTGTGGTGTTCACAAATTGCAAGTTTGCTGTGAAAAAAAATGGTTTATTCCTTAGAACAATGTGGAAAATATCGTACTTTAGATTTTTCCAGACTGCAGCGACATCTGTTGTTGAAAATTGTATCTAATTTCGAAATTTTGTCTGCTGAAATTCATTGTACTCCCAAGCATATTGCAACAAACGGTGTATTTCTATCGCTGCCCGTTTAGTTTTTATTGATTTTTCAAATATACCGGTCATTTTCGAAACACCCTGTATTTCCCTGTATTTAGTCGACGCTTGTGAGGAAGTGATAAGGTCCTAAGTCTTCCTCATCACTCTCTCATCAGCCTCTATTGAACACAGTTAAATATTTAAAAAATACTTATGATTTCTGATTTATAAGTATTTAGATACAGTTAAATCCCACTAAGCATAATTTCAATTCGGATTATGGTAAAAAAGTAAATGTGTATTTTCTTAAAATTCATCACACCCTCATAACTTTGATTTTGGCCTATTTGGAGAAAATCACCCATAAACTTTTTTATTGGATGCAATTATAATTGATAGGATTGACATGAGGGTTATGTGCAGATTTTTTTTCACAGGTTTCTGTCCAGATTTTTCTTACAGGATCCTGTTTTTGTGAAACTATTGATTTTTTCTTTCTCTTTCGTGGAAAACCTAAGTCCGTGTTTTGTGAATTTTAAGTTATTGTTACATGCTGGTTCCTGTTTATCTGTTTTAACAAGCTCTTTTGTGTGTAAAAAAGCAAGATTGTACAGATTACTTGTTAACATCAGCTGTTTAGTGAAAATCAGATTTTATTTTAAATTTATTAACCATGTGAACATTCACGTTTATATATTCTAAACAAGCTCTTTTGTGAGTAAAAAAGCAAGACTGTACAGATTATTTGTTAACTTCAGCTGTTTAGTGAAAATCAGATTTTATTTTAAATTTATTAAACATGTGAACATTCACGTTTATATATTCTAAACAAGCTCTTTTATGTGTAAAAAATGAAGATTGTACAGATTATTTGTTAACTTCAGCGTTTAGTGAAAATCAGATTTTATTTTAAATTTATTAACCATGTGAACATTCACGTTTATATATTCTAAACAAGCTCTTTTGTGTGTAAAAAAGCAAGATTGTTCAGATTATTTGTTAACTTCAGCTGTTTAGTGAAAATCAGATTTTATTTCAAATTTATTAACCATGTGAACATTCACGTTTATATATTCTAAACAAGCTCTTTTGTGTGTAAAAAAAAAGCAAGATTGTACAGATTATTTGTTAACTTCAGCTGTTTAGTGAAAATCAGATTTTATTTTAAATTTATTAAACATGTGAACATTCACGTTTATATATTCTAAACAAGCTCTTTTATGTGTAAAAAATGAAGATTGTACAGATTACTTGTTAACTTCAGCTGTTTAGTGAAAATCAGATTTTATTTTAAATTTATTAAACATGTAAAGATCCACGTTTATATATCCTAAAGAAGCTCTTTTGTGTGTAAAAAAGCATGATTGTACAGATTATTTGTTAACTTCACATGTTTAGTGAAAATCAGATTTTATTTTAAATTTATTAAACATGTGAAGATCCACGTTTATATATCCTAAACAAGCTCTTTTGTGTGTAAAAAAGCAAGATTGTACATGTTATTTGTTAACTTCACATGTTTAGTGAAAATCAGATTACATGTTAAATTTATTAAACATGTGAAGATCCACGTTTATATATCCTAAACAAGCTCTTTTGTGTGTAAAAATGCAAGATTGTACATGTTATTTGTTAACTTCACATGTTTAGTGAAAATCAGATTACATGTTAAATTTATTAAACATGTGAAGATCCACGTTTATATATCCTAAACAAGCTCTTTTGTGTGTAAAAATGCAAGATTGTACATGTTATTTGTTAACTTCACATGTTTAGTGAAAATCAGATTACATGTTAAATTTATTAAACATGTGAAGATCCACGTTTATATATCCTAAACAAGCTCTTTTGTGTGTAAAAATGCAAGATTGTACATGTTATTTGTTAACTTCACATGTTTAGTGAAAATCAGATTACATGTTAAATTTATTAAACATGTGAAGATCCACGTTTATATATCCTAAACAAGCTCTTTTGTGTGTAAAAATGCAAGATTGTACATGTTATTTGTTAACTTCACATGTTTAGTGAAAATCAGATTACATGTTAAATTTATTAAACATGTGAAGATCCACGTTTATATATCCTAAACAAGCTCTTTTGTGTGTAAAAATGCAAGATTGTACATGTTATTTGTTAACTTCACATGTTTAGTGAAAATCAGATTACATGTTAAATTTATTAAACATGTGAAGATCCACGTTTATATATCCTAAACAAGCTCTTTTGTGTGTAAAAATGCAAGATTGTACATGTTATTTGTTAACTTCACATGTTTAGTGAAAATCAGATTACATGTTAAATTTATTAAACATGTGAAGATCCACGTTTATATATCCTAAACAAGCTCTTTTGTGTGTAAAAATGCAAGATTGTACATGTTATTTGTTAACTTCACATGTTTAGTGAAAATCAGATTACATGTTAAATTTATTAAACATGTGAAGATCCACGTTTATATATCCTAAACAAGCTCTTTTGTGTGTAAAAATGCAAGATTGTACATGTTATTTGTTAACTTCACATGTTTAGTGAAAATCAGATTACATGTTAAATTTATTAAACATGTGAAGATCCACGTTTATATATCCTAAACAAGCTCTTTTGTGTGTAAAAATGCAAGATTGTACATGTTATTTGTTAACTTCACATGTTTAGTGAAAATCAGATTACATGTTAAATTTATTAAACATGTGAAGATCCACGTTTATATATCCTAAACAAGCTCTTTTGTGTGTAAAAATGCAAGATTGTACATGTTATTTGTTAACTTCACATGTTTAGTGAAAATCAGATTACATGTTAAATTTATTAAACATGTGAAGATCCACGTTTATATATCCTAAACAAGCTCTTTTGTGTGTAAAAATGCAAGATTGTACATGTTATTTGTTAACTTCACATGTTTAGTGAAAATCAGATTACATGTTAAATTTATTAAACATGTGAAGATCCACGTTTATATATCCTAAACAAGCTCTTTTGTGTGTAAAAATGCAAGATTGTACATGTTATTTGTTAACTTCACATGTTTAGTGAAAATCAGATTACATGTTAAATTTATTAAACATGTGAAGATCCACGTTTATATATCCTAAACAAGCTCTTTTGTGTGTAAAAATGCAAGATTGTACATGTTATTTGTTAACTTCACATGTTTAGTGAAAATCAGATTACATGTTAAATTTATTAAACATGTGAAGATCCACGTTTATATATCCTAAACAAGCTCTTTTGTGTGTAAAAATGCAAGATTGTACATGTTATTTGTTAACTTCACATGTTTAGTGAAAATCAGATTACATGTTAAATTTATTAAACATGTGAAGATCCACGTTTATATATCCTAAACAAGCTCTTTTGTGTGTAAAAAAGCAAGATTGTACATGTTATTTGTTAACTTCACATGTTTAGTGAAAATCAGATTATATGTTAAATTTATTAAACATGTGAAGATCCACGTTTAGAAATGGAAAAAATTTCTGAAAAGTTTATACTTAAGAGAAAAAAAATGTGAAACGTCCTGTTGATAAGGAATTTTTTTTCTAAAGGGTCTTGTATTAAAAACTAAAACTTTGGAAAGGGTCTTTCAAAAAAACCAAATAAAGCTTATCACTTTTTCTCATATTCGATCACATAGGCGATCTCTGCTCATATTCAAATTTCATTATTTTCCTAAAATTAATGATGCTTTAACCTATTTAAGGTCCAATTTTTTTTCAATTCGTAGAAAAATTCGTTAATAACAGTTAATATTAGTCCATATTAGTTGATTATAACATTAACATTAGCTATCTAAATAGATTAATTAGTGTTTAACCAATATTTCATTGTCTGAAAGATAACGAATGTTTTTGCTTTGCATTTCAATTAATATTCGTATGACAATAGGCTAAAAAAATTTTTGGAGATGGCTAAACTGTAGATTATGTTTAAGTGTCTTATTGGTAAGAAACCTTGTACATTTTTATGTCGCTACCATGTGTACTCGTAGAAAAATTAAGCTTTTTATAAAAACAGTCCTAAATTTTTCCAAGATTTTTGCTTATAATTTGCAGAATTTTTAATATAAAATAATATATTTTTTTTCTGAAAATATGACAAACAACAATGCACACAATACCCTATAATCAGAATTGAAAAATATTAAAAATTGTTTGAAAAATGAGTAGGTTTACTAAATAATTTTTCACTACGCATGCGTGAAAGCTATCAAAACTTCATTTACATATTGTGTTAGATAAATGTACAGATCAACTTTTGTGAAAGTCTCAAAATCAGAGCTTGAAAATTTTGAAAATAATCATCAATAGAATAAGTTGAAAATCCGTTATTCCCAAAATGAAGCAAAAACAAGAGGACTTGTATCCTTATATTCATTGATTAAGTGTCAATATAGAATACACAATGTGGAACGTACTACTAAAAATTGGGATAAATCCCTCATTTTTTTGCTTCATTTTGGGAACAACGGATTTTGTACTTATTCTATAGACGATCACTTTAAGAGTTTTCAAGCTATGATTTTGAGACTTTAACAAAAGTTGCCCTTTACATTAAGCTAACATAATATCTAAATAAATTTTTGATGTAGTTGACGCATACGCAGTGAAAAATTATTTAGTAAACCAACTCACTTTTCATACTGTTTTTATTATTTTTTAATTCTGATTACAGGGTATTGTGTGAAATATTATTTGTCATATTTTAAGAAAAGAATATTGTTTTATATTAAGAAATCTGCAAATTATAAGCAAAAATCTTGGCAAAATTTGGGACTGTTTTTATAAAAGTCTTATTTTCTCTACGAGTATACATGCCATCGACATAAAAATGAACACAGTTTATGAAAATAAGCCACTTAATCTACAGTTTGAACGCTTTTGCTTTAGTAGTTTTGACAGGGTTATCCCAAAGATATTCATTAATTTTTTAATTTGTTGACGGTCCCTTTTGGAGTTTTGGGAAAAAATCTTTACGGAAATGTACGACTTTTACTATTAAATTTACACAATTAGAGTTTCAAGTTAATTCCTTGTGTATTTTTCTAGATATTTATCAAAATGTCTAAAATCACAAGTGGCCGGTCATCTTTGGCCATATAGTATACTTTTTGTGCTTTATCACACATTATTCTTTCAGGAAAGTAACTTTTAATTTAAGTTTGTTGAGTGAAATAAAATGTAAAATAAAAGAATCGCAAAAGACGCAAAGAGAATGAAACAAATAATAATAATTATTATTATTATTAAATGCCTAAATATAAATGAAGTCCTGTAGTAAATGCATAAACATATACTAACCCGTAAAGCATGGTGACGTCACTGCAACGTCGTTGTGAAGTCACATTGTGACCTTGTGACCATCGATCGTCGATGTGACGTCACGTGACGTCGATGTGAAGTCACAGTGACTAAAATGTGAAGTCGTTATAGCCGTTTTAGAGCTCTTTTGTGACGTTTCACAAAGTGGTCACAATGTGACAAATTTGTGAAAAATGTGTCGTGACTGATTTGACATTAACATTGTGACGAAACTGTGACAAAAGCGACGATATTTAAATTGCCAGGAACATGTTTTAAAAAGTAAATAACATGTTTTGAAGGATATTTATAAATTTCTACAGATTTTTAAGAAAGTCACATCTCAGTCACAATGTGATGTCACTGAGTGGTGGTATTTTGGTCACAGATGTGATGTGACCAAAGTGACTCACAGTGACGTCACTGTGACGTCACTGTGACCATGCATGCTATTAGGGAACATTATACTGTATATAAAAAGCAGCAACAATATTTCTTAAAACAAAATAATGTTTCATTGAAGACATGTACTATTAACCCTTCGGACTCCGTCGTTTCTTACACAAATTTTATTTGGCCAGCACTACTTTTTAAAAAGAAGTTTCCTTCAAGTACACAATTTAAAAAATGCTCTGATTAAAAAAGGCAAATTTTATTTTCCTTTATTATTGATGACAAAAACGAATTTTAAAAGGAAAGATGATGTCCCCGCAGCGGAGTGACAAGGGTTAATAGTACACCAAACAAAAAAGGATTAAATATTGTCAAAATATGGAATCCTAATTATCTTAAATAGAAAAAAATTATCTAATTAACTTGCAACAATTAATTTATTTGTTTAGTCAAAAGAAAACAAGTTGGAAATTGCACGTGAACGTAGCAAATGAGGTGCGTTCGTACGATAACGAAGTTTTAAAAATATTCAGATCTTGCTGATTTAATAGAGCGTACTTCGGTTACAGTATAGTAGTCGAAATCTTTGTGTTTCTGTAAATATGCAGGAAGTAATTTTTATTACACCTCAGCAACGTATATCTTATTCATAAAATGTGAAATAGTTGAATATAATTAAAACACGCCCCAAACAATGTTTCCCCGTATAGCATTATGTAGTGGAATACTTTTGTGTGGCCCTGTAATTTAATAATAAAAATTCTTTGCATCACAGATTGTACAGAATGCATATTTTAGTATATATTTCATAGATTCATGCCAATTCTATTATGTTCGAATGAGTGTAACATCATTAAAATGCATTTGAAACTTTTTTCCCATTGACCGTAATGTAATGGAATACTTTTTATTGTCCCTGTAAATGATCTATGCATCCGACTTTTATAACATTTGAAATGACTCGACAAAATTACGTAATAATTATATGTTTTAAATTTCAAACGATTAAAATGCATTTGAAACTTTTTTCCCCATTGACCGTAATGTAACGGAATCCTTTTGATTGTCCCTGTAATTGATCTATGCATTCGATTTTCATATCATTTGAAATGACTCGACAAAATTACGCAATAATTATATGTTTTAATTTTCAAACGATTAAAATGCATTTGAAACTTTTTTCCCCTATTGATTGTAATGTAACGGAATCCTTTTGATTGTCCCTGTAATTGATCTATCCATCCGATTTTCATAAAACTTGAAATGACTCGACAAAATTATGTTATAATTACGTATTTTAAATTTCAAACGATTCGGTTGGGTAGTTTTTGCGTTGTTATATGCGGACAGATAGACGGACAGACAGACAGACGGACGGACTGCGCGACAACAAAAGGCACTACGTATTTACATAATTACGAACGCACCTAAAAAAGACCATACTAAGTATAAGTAAAAAGTAAAGATTTTGATGTTTTACCTGTATGACATAAGAAATAGAGACATCAATGTCACTGAATGCGTATTTTTAAAAACAAAATGTTTTTTCTTTAAAATAAATATCTACTGATAAATTACGCTTTTTGTTGTTTTTGTTTGAAGAAAAGAAAAATGGAATTTTCACAAAATGATAAAAATTCATTTTTTAGCAAGAAAAGATTTCTGTTTCAGATCAACTTACCATATGTAAAACCAGAGGCGCCAACTTTTGAAAGATATTGGGTGGGCTCAAAAATATTTTGAAGAAATACATAAATATTGGATGGGCTCAATTAATAATTTTTGGATAAAGATATCAAATTATTTGGCGGGCTCGCATCCATGGGCCCATATAAGTTGGCGCCACTGTGTAAGACAGACTTTCTGAAACAAAAAAATTCTACATGTTTGGAAAAGATATAGTAAATATTAAAAAGCTTGAAAAGCTTTCCAAATTAACCTCTAATCCTAAACACAAACAAACAAAAAAGGATAATGCTATAAATGTCTCAATTGACACGTTTTTCGAAATGTTAAAAGATTTTGTTTTTATCCAAGTATAAACGTACTATAAAAGAGTTTATATACAAAGGTTTGGGACAAATTTTTAATAAATAAAATGAAATTCAAAGAATTCATCTAAGTTATCCCTTTCCTAAACTAAAAAACAAACAAACAAAGGAAAATAGAAATGTAATTGTAATTGAATGTGATCAAATAGAGATGAAATTTTTAGTCTTTTAAATAGAACATCAAGTAATAAATTTATTTTTTTATTGATATTTTTTCCGCGTTAAACATAAAGTTTAACTGAATGAACAAACATTATAATTTTTTCTTAAATAATAAAAATAGCTAGAAAAATAATTTAATTTTAAATTATTTTTTATGTTAAAAAATAGTTTTTTTTTTTTTTTTTTTTTTTTTTTTTTTTTTTTTTTACTCTGACTGATTTATAAATGTGCTAGTTAGATTTCGTATTAAATATTACCTATTGCGGTCGCTCTTATGTTGGAATTTTTGAGAAATTTTTGCAAATGTACCCCCATTAAGACCCCTAGATTTCAAAACTTCCATCAGTAAAAAAGTTTATATATATATATATAATTTTTTTATGGACAATATAACTTCTATAATCCTGCTCAAATATCTTCCTAACTGATACATAAAATCTCAGTCAAGTTTTTAAATAGTCAAAATCGGGCCAAGGGAGTGAAAAAAAAAGGAAAACCCCCATAATTTCTTAATTAAAATAGATATGGAATCAATTTAAAGTTTATATTACTTCTAACAAATGAGTCAAATTTTTATACATGACAGATATTTGATAAAGTTAAAAATGGTCTGAAAAGGCGAAAAAAACAGGGTTTTGGGGAGAAAAAAATCATAACTTCGTCAATTCTCAAGATATCAAATCCAATTAAATTTTTTGTAGATGTACTTAATATTATCTAAAACTTTTGTACTTCGAAGTTTTTGATAGTATCAAGTCTTAACGATAAAAAAAAAAAAATGAAAACGAAAACAAAAAGGTGGGTGGAAAAAAAAAAGTTCATAACTTCGTCGATTCCTACGATATCAAATCTAATTACATTTATTTTACATCTTTTCAATAATATCTACAGCTTTTACAGTGACAATTTTTTTATAGGGCCAATTTTTATAGCAAAAATAAATTAAACAAAAATAGGAGTTGAAGAAAAAAACCTCAAATACAAACTATTAATAATTTGACTCATTTTTAAATTCATTTTTCATTAAAAACGCATCCAAATGGCAGGTTATCTTATTTAGGAACTATGTAATTGGCTAGTTTTCTGATAAATGCAAAATATATTTAAAAAATCGTCAAAGATAACATTTTGAACCGAATTTCCCGAAGCGATCGTATTTGAAAAACTGAGGAAGTATTTAAAATAAATTGATTATTTTCTAATTAATTTTTAAATCCATTTTTGCTCTCAAACTCATTCAACTGGCAGATTCTCTTGTTTAGCAAATGTATAATGTGCCGTATTGGTCAGTTTTTAGATAGAGGTAGAATATATTTTCAAAAATGTTGTCAAAGTGAGCACTTTGAACAAAATTTCCTGAAACGATTGTGATTGAGGAATTGACGATATATTCAAATAACAATTTGCAAATTTAATGACTCATTTTTAAATTTAATTTTGCTCTCAAAAACACTCAATTGGTAGTTTCTCGTATTTAGAAATTACATAATGTGCCGTATTGGTTGATGTTTTCATAATGTCAGAATTTATTTACAAAAAATGCTATCAAAGGGGACTTTACTCTGATAAAACCAGCTACAGAAAAATGAAATTAAAAATTCTTCAAAAGCGACCAAATAAAGTCGTTAAGCTGGATTTATCTCTAATCATGTTTTTTTTTTTTTTTTTTTTTTTTTGTAGTTGAAATCTACTTCCGATTGTAGGCCAAGCCGAAAGGATTTTTTTTTTTTTTTTTTTTTTTTTTTTTTTTTTTTTCTAGGAAACTTTCTAATCCCCTCCCATCCCCGTCCTAGGTTTGGGTAAGATGAAGTAAATATTGAAAAGTTTAGAAAATATAGATAAAAAATTCTTCATCAGTAGTTTATTGTTCCGAGCTTAGATATCTTTGTTTCTGAATGGATAATATAAAAAGTAGAATTTGTCATCTGTAATGTAAAACATCTACCAACATCTCTTTTCTTATTTTTATTTTTTATTTTATTTCTTTTCTTTTCTTTTTATTTTTTTTTAACCAAATTAAACATACAATCGTTTTTAAAATAAAATTTTCCATATTTGAAAAATATTCAAAAGTTTAAAAAGTTAATTTTTTTAGCAAGAAAAATGTTTTTTATTTTGACCTAATTTTCATATGCAAATGAGTTTATGAAATATAAAATCCCATGCATCTGTGCAAGATAAAGTAGAAAGTAGTTCAACGTTACCTTGAAATTTAAAATCAAAATAAAGAAAAATTAAACTATCAACATCACTAAACGAACACTTTTCTAAAAAAATGATTAAAATTCCTTTTTTACCTTGGAGGAAAATTTAACCATCAACGTATCATGATAATTTATCAAAAAATGTTTGGGACGAATATAATAAACATTCGTTGAAAGCAAGACGTTTGGAATATAGATATAAGTTATTTATTTTTCTAAATTACGAAAAAAAGAGGAGATAAAATTATGCATCAAACATAAATTATGAAGCACTTTGTAACACATTCAGAATAATGTAACAAAACTGTACCTTTTAAGGGTGTATTCGAAAAAACGCTTTTCCACCTTCAACAGCTCGGAATTTTCCGATACAATTTCAGGCACATTTTTAAAAGTAGACACATGAAACTTGCTGAGGGTATTCTTAAAGGGACGTATGAGGTGCCGTGTGATGTCTTTTTACGCTCAATTCATTAGAATTTGATTTATAAACAATTACCTTATCAGTATGACCCTTTTTTCTTTCCCAGATCTCCCGCCAGGGAAAAATCAGTTCGAAATGCCATTTTTGATTGTTTTTTTTTTTTTTTTTTTTGCAATATTTTCTGCATTTATCAAAGAATCGACAATCACGGCACCTTATGTACTTTCCAAATAAAAGATTTTGAAAGTTTGGTGTATTTGAGAGCAATAATGAATTCAAAAACAAATCGGAAAATAAGCTGTTTGAATCGAAATACACCCTTAAAAAATTAAAATATTACGTCCTATCTCACAATATGGAAATGTATAACGCATTTCAAAACTGAATTTCCGATGCGTACAGTTAAAATCCGATAATTATTGAATTTTTTTAGCAGCCCTGTATATGATATTGAGATTTGTATCTGTTAAAAACGTGAATTCCCAAATTTAGTTCATTTAATTTAAGAGATACATGTATTTCAGTCGAAATTTCCTATTCAGCAATTTCCTCTAATACGGAGAATGGTATGTAGCCCTGTATGTGAGGCATATAACTTCAATATGTAGTTGTAGATCTATGTAATAATTGTTAAAATGGACAGAAGACATCTTTAATTATTTTATGTTGTCAAAAAACACCCCCATAGTCATTAATAAAGGATTACTTTTTCAGTGAAACTTCAGTGTTGTCAGATGGGCTACTTTTATTTTAATTTAATTTCTTGATTGGCAGCTTTTTTCCTTGAAATTGTAAAATGCATCTTACTTAATGCTATATTAATTAAGTCGCAAACTAAAAGAATTGTACTTTTTCAAAAAAGTTGTGACAATCCCAAAATTTGAATTTAAAAAAATGCCTATTGGCAACAATGTATCCTTCTTAAATAATCGAAATATAATGGTAATATAAAAATATGATACTACTTGTTTATCCCGTCACCGATTTCGCCAAATTATTATTCAAATCGTCCAACTAATAGCCAAATTATACATACTGACGTAATTTTTATTTTAAATAACAAAAAATGAGAAACAAATAATTAGTAGAATATTAATTGGAATACAAATAAAAAGGTGCAATAAAAATCACTAATGACGTTTTAAACACGTGTATCCTATTTAATATCTTTGAATGTGACATTCACGGTCATCCATTATTGGCATTTAATCTTATAATTTGGTGATAGGTTTTTGGTCGACGGGAATCAAGTAGTACCAAAAATATTAACTCCCCTGAAACATTACTATATTTTTAAACGAACCGAAGATTTCCGCCGATGAAAACTAATGTCTGTTAGAGCTAATAATCTGTATTTTTAAATATGTTTTATGTTTTTTTAATCTGTAGCTTATCTGTATTTTTTTTTATTACTTTATTTATGTTTCTGAACTCTTGTCCTATCTGTAATTATTTTGATGTGCGTTATGTCATTTATATAAAAAGTAATCACAAAACCATTATACCGTACAAGAATTGCACAAAAATAATCAACTGAATAATACGCGAGAATGTTAATAATTTATCCCTAGACTGGATCTGTCCAGAATATTCATGTCACCACATGAAAAACAATAAATCACTCCTAACATACCGATGTATACAGTAATAATACAAGTCGAATATGATTTTCAAATCCAGGCATATCAGTATACTTACGAATTCTCGAAGAAACCGTAGATCGTGATTTGGTGATTTGCCGACCTTGTTATTTTGAGAAAGAAACTTGTAAACTGACAAAAAATTGTGTTAGCATATTCCGGATGGTAGTTATATGAAAATAAGCTTGCTTGTAAATGTCACGGTTTCCTCTTTTTCAAGTTGTTTTACTTGTTCGTGTCTAGAATCTAATTTAATGCCTTGGATTAACGTTACTTTGGTGATAATGAGATTACATTCTGAGCATTTTATTTGTTTTCCAGTGCCTATTTATGAATAACATACACCATTATGGCCATTAATGCACTGACACTTGCGGTTGTAGGCGTTTTGTCAAATATCTTGAAAAATACATAAGGAATTATCCTGAAATGTCTATTGTATAAATATAATAGTATCTGTCATACATTTTCGGGAAGATTTTATTTTTCTCAAAATCCCTCAGGAGACCATGAACAAATTGTAAAATAAGGAAGATCTTTTGGATAACCCTGTCAAAACTAATGTAGCAAAAGCTTTCAAATTGTATATTATCATTAAGTAGCTTATTGTAATAAACGGTGTTCAATTTTATGAAGTTAGCATGCGTATTTGTTGAAAAGTTTATGTTTTAATAAAAACAGCTACAAATTTTACCAATTTTTTTTCTTATAATTTGCAGAGTTCTAAATAAAAAAAAAAAAAATCTTTTTAGAAAATATGACAAACAGCTTTATGCATATAGTCTACATTCAGAATTAAAACATAATAAAAATTGTATTAAAATAAATATGTGTTTGTCTGGAATTTGTTTTTTTGTTTCAGCATTCTTGTTGCATTTATATTAATCTTGGTGTGATTTATGTCATTTATAGTAAAAGTATTCACAAAACCATTATGCGGTACAAGATATACACCCAAGCAATCAACTGAATCACACGCTGGAATTTTTTAATGATTTATTTCTTGACTAGATCTGTCCAAAATATTCATGTCACCACACGAAAAACAATAAATCACCCCTAACATATCCATGTATGCAGTAATAATAAAAAACGAGTGTTATTTAGAAATCACGGCATATCAATACATTCATGAATTCTCTTAGAAGCCGCAGATCGTGATTTCGTGATTTGCCGGTCTTGTTATTCTGAGAAAGAAACTTGTAAACTGCCAAAAAAATTGTGTTCGCATATTTCGGATGGTATCTATATGAAAATAAGCTTCCTTGTTAATGTCACAGTCTTGTTTTTTACATTTTGTTTTGCTTGTTCGTGTCAGGAATGTAGTTTAGTATTTTGGATCAACGTTACTTTGATGATGATGAGACCAGATTTGAGTATTTTATTTATTTTCAAGTGCGTATTTAACAATAAGATATATTAGAATGTATTACGGTTATTTATATCATTCATCTGGCATTAAAGCTCCTGTCTCTGAAGGCAGAGACACTCGCGATCTAATGCTAAACCGATGGGGAAGTTATTTTTGTTTAAATTTTTACTCTTTTAGAAGAACGAAGTTCATCAAGTAAAGACGTTAATGATGAAAACTGGTTTTATCGGAACTGTCGAAAGGTTTTTACAAAATTTTAAGGTTTCGAATGTGAGGTACATTTTATTTCCCGTGCACAAAGTATATATTTTACATATTTCCGAGTTTCGGTTTATTGTTTACATTCAACATCAATTTTAAATATTTTCAATTGTCTCTTTCTCTATATTTTTTAATTTGAAACTTAAAACTCAGAATTTTGTTTGAATATACTCACCTATTATCTAGCAAACAGTCAAACATTTAGGAAAAAAAAACCCTACTTTAAATAAAAAAGTTAAACTAGTTTGATAAACAAAAAAAAAAATAATTTTTATTTTGAATAACAAACCATATGTTTCTAGAGATTTTCCTTCTTCAGTATTTATTTTCATTTATTAACCTACAATTTATAATGTAAGTAGGTGTTTCTTCACATTTTTAATGATAATATTTCCAAAAATACTCGATTCATTAATGTTTATCTAGAGTAATGTAGCCTGTCAGTTATTTTCTGAAAACTGACTTCTGTTGAAAAAAGATAAAATGTAATTTACTTATTAAAGTATTTATTTTTTCAAACTTTCTTATAAGAACTTGTCTGCATGTCCATATTCCTACTAGTGTTCGTAGTTGAATATTAATCTTCATTAAACTTCTCTTAAGCTCCGCTAAGGAACAATTTTTTTCACCCTCTGTAACATTTTTTTTTACTTTCTATGAAAGGCATTAAACTGTCCATAATACAACTCGCACCTTTTCATCATTATACTGGCCCCTTTTACTTAAAGTTAATAAGCTAGACACGGGTTTACATACAGTATGTCAACTTGGTGTAAATTACTTTTTGTCACATTTGACTTGTATGACATGTAACATATAAAAATATTATTTTCATTTATTAACCTACAATTTAAAAAAAAAAAGGAAATTTTATTCATTTTTTTAATTGTAATATTACCACAAATGCTCTATATATTGATGTTTATCTAGAATAATGTAGACTGACATACATTTAAAAAAAATTACTTATCTAAAATAAGAAAAAATCTAATTTACCCAGGAAAGTAATTTTTTTTAACTTTCTTGCTACAGCTTGTCTGTATGTCCTTGTTCCTAAAAACATTCGTAACTAACCATTAATCTTCATTAAACGTCTCTTATACTCCGTTTAGGAAGAAATTTGAGGGCCCTCTCTTAACATTTTATCTTTACTTTTTTACGCGCCATGAAAAGCGTTCAACCATTCATAATACAAGTCGCGCTTTTTGTCTTTTAATTATATGCCGGTCCTTAGTTCGGAGTTAATAAACTCAACACCACGGAAAGTTAGACACGGAGTTGCATATAGTATGTCAACCTGATGTAAATTACTTTTTGCTATATTTAAAGAGGATATATATTCTTTGTTAAGTGCTTTTAGCGTGTTGGGGGTAATATGTTTATTTTTATTAGTTTTACGTATGAAGTTTAGAGTAGGAAAAAAGAGAAAAAGTACAGGAAAAAATAAAACGGCAAGAAATTCAGCAAAAGAAGACTTTTAGATTATTGTAGATTAAAACATATATGTGAGAAAAAAACGACAACAGTAATATAACAACAAACTTTCAAACGCCAGTGTTTCAGGCTTATTTAATCTTCTTTGATATGTAACATATAGAAATTTTTACTTTCATTTATTAATCTACAACTTTTAATACAAGGAGCAGCTTATTCATATTTTTAATTTTAATATTATCGCAAATAACCTATACATTAATGTTTATCTAACATAGTGTAAATTGTGAAACATTAAAAAAAACTGTTTTCAAATAAATTTAATTTACTCAGCAAAGTAATTTATTTTTAACTTTATTCTTATAGCTTGTCTGTATTACCTTGTTTCTAAAGGCATCCGTAGTTGAATATTAATCTTCATTAAACGTCTCTTATGCTCCGTTAGGAACAATTTTTTTTCGTCCTCTCTAATATTTTATCCTTTGTTTTTTTACTGACCATGGAAGGCGTTCAACTGTTCATAATACAACTCGCGCTTTTTGCCTTTTAATTATATGGTGTTCTGTCAGTACGGAATTAGTAAACTCAACACCTAGACACGGAGTTGCATATAGTATGTTAACCTGATGTAAATTACTTTCTGCCCTATTTATAGAATATGTAATCTTTGCTCCGTGCATTTAGCGTGTAGGGGTAAAATGTTTGTTTATCTTCCTTTCTAAAGTCAAGTTCAGTCAATTATTAAAATAACTGTAAAAAAAAAAAAAAAAAAAAAAAAAAATAGAAAAATAGAAAACAGAAATTTTGCTTTTTAAGAATTTAGTGTCACTCCCGATAAAAAAAACCCAACAAAACAAAATGCAAACAAATATACGCTATAAAAAATAAAAGAAACAAAAAAGAAAAGGCGGACGGTTTTACTGAGACTCTGCTGGTTATAGGGACGCAGATGCAACAATTCACTGTATTTTAAAGGAAAAAATTCTGTAAATTTTCGAAAAACGGAAGAATTTCCATTAAAAAACAGTGAATTGTACTGGCGTCCTTATTGCCAGCATAGTCTCCGTAAAATCGTAAGTTTTTTTTTTTTACAATGTATATAGTAAAAAGCATATCTCAGTTTTAAAACTTAAAACACACGCATTTATTTAGTATAAAATGATGTCATTAGCATCCACTTAAGAATTCCATATTTACTATCCAGTCTTAAACATCAAAAGAAAAGTACGTTTATGACATCACTATCTCAGAATAATACAGAAATCTAGCAAAATGTGATGCGGTCATTCGAAAAACTCGTAAAAAATACCTATTTAAAAATTTATTCGCTTAATTTATTTGTAACAATTTTTGTATGACATGTAACACGCACACACAAAAAAAATATTTTCATTTATTAATCTACAATGTTAAATGTAGGTAGCTGTTTCTTCATATTTTTAATTATAATATTACCGCAAATAATCCATACATTAATGTTTATCTTGAATAATGAAGTGTGTCACACATTTGTAAAACACTGACTTCACATAAATATAGAATCCAATTTACTCCGCAAAGTAATTGTTTTTTCAACTTTCTTTTAACAACTTGTCTGTATGTCTTTAGTTCTAAAAGCATTCATTGTTGAATATTAATCTTCATTAAACGTCTCTTATACTCCGTTTAAGATTTTTGTTTTATTTTGTTTTGTTTTGTTTTCTATAACATTTTATCTTTTCTTTTTTACTCGCCATGAAACACGTCAACTGTTCATAATACAGCTCGCGCGTTTTACCTATTAATTACTACGAGTTAATAAACTCGACACCGCGAAAAGCTGGATACAAATTTGCATGTAGTATGACAACCTGATGTAAATCATTTTTAACTATATTTGAAAATATCTAAACCTTTTCTTTGCTCCCTGCTTTTAGCGTGTTGGGGATATGTTTATTTATGTCAGTTTCACGTGTCAGGTTCAGATTGGCATTGAAAGGATGGGAAAAATGTAGAAAAAAATCAAGTGTATATGGCTAGAAATTCAGCAAAAGGATGACTGCTTTACATGTGGAACACGTACATGTAGAAAAATGGGGACAATAAGTAATTTAACAAGTAAATTTTCTAACGTCAGTGTTTTAGGCTTATTTAATTTTGTATGACATAGAACATACAGTTTTTTTGAAATTTCCTTCATTAATTTACAAATTTTAATGAAAATAGTTGTTTTTTTATATTTTTATTATAATAATACGGCAAATACTCTAAACATTAATGTTTATCAAAAAGAATATAGACTGTCATATATTTTCAAAAAACACTGACTGCTCTTAAATAAAGATAAAATTTAATTCACACAATCAAGTAATTTTTTTTAACTTTCTTATAAAAGCTTGTCTGCAGGTTCTTGTTTCTAAAGGTATTCGAGTTGAATATTAATCTTCATTAAACGTCTCTTAAGCTCCGTTTAGGAAAAAATTTTTCGCCTTTTCTAACATTTTAACTTTATTTTTATTTATTTTTTTACTCACTATAAAAGGCATTCAACTGTTCATAATACAACTCGCTCCTTTTGCCGTTTAATTACTTGTTGGCCCGTTAGTTTGGAGTTAATAAGCTCAACACTGCGGAAAGCTAGACACAGAGCAGCATATAATATGTCAATCTGATGTTAATTACTTTTTGCGATATTTTGAGGATGTACATTTTTTGCTCTGTATCTTTATCATGTAGGTGTAAAATGTTTGTTTTTTTCCATGTCATTTATAGCTATTCAATTAAACATTAAAGTTTTTTTTAAAATCTTTACTTGATGCATTGCGTTTGATTCAATATTCTTTTAAAGAAACCTACCAGAGTAGCGGGCGAAGACTGTTAGTACACTATAGATTGATATTTATCTAGAATAATTTAAACTGTAGCACTTTTTTTAAAACTGAACTGCTCTTAAATAAAGATTAAATCTAATTTACTCAGGAAATCAATCTATTTTTTAAGTTTCTTCCAACAGCTTTTCTGCATGTCCTTATTTCTAAAAAGAATTCATTGTTGAATATTAATCTTCATTAAATGTCTCTTTATCTCCGTTTAGGAACAATTTTTTTCACCCTATCTAACATCTTTTCTTTTTTTTACTCGCCATGAAAGGAGATCAACTGTTCATAATACAATTCGCACCTTTTGCCTTTTAATTATATGCCCGTTAGTTCGGAGTTTATAAGCTCAACACCATGAATAGCTAGGCACGGAGTTCTAAATTACTTTTTGCTATATTTAGAGGATGTGCAGTACATTCTTTGCTCCGTGCTTTTAGCGTGTGTGTGTAAAACGTTTGTTTATATTAACTTCTAATGTCAGGTTCAGGCAAATGATGAAAGAATGGGAAAAATTAAAAAATAAAGAAACCTAGAGAACTAGAATGCTGATTTTTCAGAATTTATTGTAACTCCCGATTAAAAAAATCAGCATCAAATATACACTATAAAAAATCTGCGATTTTATGGAGATTCTACTGGCTTATAGGACACCAATACAATTCACTGTTTTTTAACGGAAAATTTTCTATAAATTACAGAAATTTTTCCGAAAGACTGAACGTTTTCTAGATTTTTTTCGAAAATTTTCCGTTAAAAAACAGTGAATTGTATTTTCGTCCCTATTGCCAGCACAATCTGCATAAAATCGTCCTTTTTCCTACAGTGTAGATAGTAAAAAACATACCTTAGTTTTAAGATTTAAAATACACGCATTTCTTTTATATAAAATGATAAAAAATGGTATTTTATGTAAATGTTTCCGGCTGATTTAATCTTACATGACATGTAACACACAAAAAATTTCATTTTCATTTATTAACCTCCCATCTGTAATGTAAATAGCTGTTTCTTCATATTTTTAACTATATAACATTACCGCAAATACTCTATGCATTGACGTTTATCTAGAATAATGTAGACTGTCATACATTTTCAAAAATCTGACTGCTCTTAAAAGATAAAAATCAGATTTTCCTCGGCAAAGTAACTTATTTTTTTAATTTTCTTCTAACAGCATATCTGCATGTCCTTGTTTCTAAAGGTAATCGCAGCTGAATATTAATCTTCATTAAACGCGTCTTATGCTCCGTTTAGGAAAAATTTTTTTCGTCCTCTATAACATTTTATCTTTTCTTTTTTTACTCGCCATGCAAGCGTTCAACCATTCATAATACAAGTCGCGCTTTTTGTCTTTTAATTATGTGCTAGCCCGTTAGTTCAGAATTAATAAGTTCAGGAAAACTAGACACGGAGTTTCTTATAGTATGTCAACCTGGTGTAAATTACTCCGCGTTATTAGGTGTGGTTTTTTACGTGTAGGTGTAAAATGTCAGTTTATATCCATTTCATTTATAGCTATTTTATTATATATTAAGTTTTTTTTTCTAGCTTTATACATTTCGTTTGATTCAAGATTCTTTTATAGAAACCAACCAGCGTTGCAAGCGAAGGCATCTAGTACTTTAAAATTGATATTTATATAAAATAATGCCGACTGTCATACTTTTTCAAAAAACTTACTTCTCTTAAATAAAGATAAAATCTAATTTACTCAGCAAAGTCGTTTAGTTTTGTAACTTTCTTCTTACAGGTTGTCTTCATGTCCTAGTTTTTAAAAACATCCGTAGTTGAATATTAATCTTCATTAAACGTCTCTTATGTTCCGTTGAGGAACAAATTTTTTCGTCCTCTCTAACATTTTATCTTTTCTTTTTTATTCATCGTGAAAAGCGTTCAACTGTTCATAATACCACTCGCGCCTTTTGCTTTTTAAGTGCATGCTGGCCCTATAGTTCGTAGTTAAAAAAGCTCTACCCCGCGGGCAGATGTACGCGCTAGAATGGAGCTGCACATAGTATATCAACCTGGTGGGTTTTTTTTAACTATTAAAAGAAAAAAAAAAAAAAAAAAGCTTTTTTTATTCATTTAGTGACCGTGGAATCTTTAGCCAGGGGAGGTTCAAAATGTTTTAGGGGCCACCCCTAGCTCCACCTTAGCTATAGCACTGCATGTAACACACACAAAAAATATTTTCATGTATTAACCTACAATTTTTAGCTAAATAAGTAGCTGTTTCTTAATCTTTTTAATTCTAATATTACCTCAGTTACTCTATACATTGATGCTTATCAAGAATAATGTAGACTGTCATACATTTTCAAAAAGCTGACTTCTCTCATATAAAGATAAATTATAATTCACTCAGCAATCTATTTTTTTTTTTTACTTTCATCTAGCAGCTTGTCTACATGTCCTTGTTTCTAAAGGCATTTGTAGTTGAATATTAATCTTCATTAAACGTCTCTTATGCACCGTTTAAGAACGATTTTTTTCATCCTCTATAACATTTTATTTTTTCATTTTTTACACGCCATGAAAGGCGTTCAACTGTTCATAATGCAACACGAGCCTTTTGAATTTTAATTATATGCTGGCCCATTAGTTCGGACTTAATAAGCTCAACACCTCGGAAAGCTAGACACGGAATTGCATATAGTATGTCAACCTGAATTACTTTTTAGGTGCGTTCGTAATTATATAAATACGTAGCACCTATAGTTGTCGTTCAGTCCGCCCGTCCGCATATAACAACGCAAAAACTACCCAACCGAATCTTTTGAAATTTGAAATATATAATTATTAAATAAATTTGTCGAGTCATTTCAAATTTTATGAGAATCGGATGGATAGATCAATTACAGGACTATCAAAAGTATCCCGTTACATTACGGTCAATGGGGGAAAATGTTGCAAATGCATTTTAATCGTTTGAAATTTAAATTACATACTTATTACATAATTTTGTCAAGTCATTTCAAATTTTTTGAAAATAGGATGCATAGATCAAATACATGGGCAATCAAAAGTACTCCGTTACATTACAGTCAATGGAAAAAAAAGTTTTAAAGCATTTTAATAATATTACACTCATTCGAACATAATAATATTGATATGCATCATAAAGTACATATTATAATATAGATTTTGCATAATCTGTTGTTCAAAGAACATTTGTTATTGATTTACAAGGCCACACAAAATTATTCCATTACATAATGAGTATAGAGAGAATATTGTTTAGTGCGCATTTTAATTGTAATTAACTATTTACAATTTTATGAGATTGATATATGAGAGTGATGTTTTAAAAACTTCATTATCGTACGAACGTAGATCATTTGCTACGCTTCACGTGCAATTTCCAACTTGCTGCTATATTTAGAGGATATATATTCTTTGTTAAGTGCTTTTAGCTTGTAGGTGTAAAATGTTCGGTTATATTCATTTCTAATGTCAGGATCAAACAACTATTGAAAGAATGGAAAAAAGTAGAAAAAAAAAACTGGTATACATGAATTCTTCTTTTCAACAATTGTTTTCAAAATCTAGCTTTCAAGCAATGGTTATGATGAAATGACTTCTTGTAAAAGTGCGTTTTTCTTCATGTGGAGTTTTTTCACAATTTCTCGGATTTAAATTGTTACAACTAAGAACTGTTAAAGACAAATGCTTCAAACTTGAAACACGTCTTTTTTGATTGTTTTACTTTAAGTTCGATTCAGCAAATTTGAAAAAAATTACTTTTAAAAATATGATTTTTTTTTTTTTTTTTTTTTTTTTTTTTTTTTTTTTTTTTTTAAATGAGTTACATCATTTCTTTTTTTTCTTTTTCTTTTTTCTTTTTTTTTTTTTTTGGATTTTTACTTTAAATATTTTTATTTTTTAAATATTAATATTTGAAAAGAAATAAAATTAAAAATCAAATTTAAATATTTATGTCTATTTAAATGTAAAATAAATAAATACATATTTAAATTCTACAACATCATTATTTTCAGTTATAACGGTTTGAAACAACCCAACTTTTTTAATAAAATTTAAATCTTAGTATTATTAATATTTTAATTATCAGAAGTTTTGTCATGTGATTTTAATCATCGTTTTTTTCGTTAATTTTCACTTTAAAAATTTTTAATTTTTATTTAAATTAACATTTCTAAAAGTGCTGAATCGAAATTAGAATTTATATGTTTTTGCTTATTTCAATGATAAAAAAATTGAAATTCTACAAATAATATTTTGAGTTATAAGAATTTTAAATTGTATCACTTTTGTCATAAATTTTAAGTTTTAAATTTTTATAGGAAAAAATTATGTGAAGTTTTATTATGTGATTTTGTCTACAATAATATTGTTATTCACCACAAACAATTGAAAAATTTTACTCATTAAATAAAAATTACTTTAAAATGTGCCTCGGACCCCCTTAATATATTTCTAAATACATTTCAAATACACTTTTCAGAGAATTAGATAAACAATATTTTTTACCGAACCAAATAAGGATAAGGACTTTTAGATCTTATAAATAAAAAAAAGACTGCTTCACGAAAGATTTATACAGCATTACAAATTGAAACATCGATAAATCTAGAAAAGCTCAGAGCAACATTTTCACCAAATGGTATGTTTTAGGTGCGGCAATTCGAATTGCTTCTCGCTTATAAAGCGATAAATAATAATTGATTCATGAAATCGTGGGATAACATTTTTTTGTTAAGGTTTTTTTTTTCTTTTTCGGCTTCCAATTTCATTTACTTTTAAGGCTTTTCTAAAATCAACAAGTTAGAATTTGCACATCAAACGTAGCAAATGAAGACCGTTCGTGCTATTTTTAAAAATATTCAGATTTTGATGCAATAGTTGTGAAAACATCTTCTTGTTAAGGTGTTTTTTCTTTTTCATCTTCCAATTTCATTTACGTTTAAGGCTTTTCTAAAATAAATAAGTTAGAAATTGCACATCAAACGTGGCAAATGAGGACCGTTCGCACTATTGTTATAAGTATTCAGATTTTGATGCAATGGTTGTGAAAACATCTTCTTGTTAAGGGCTTTTTTTTTCTTCTTCCAATTTCATTTACTTTTAAGGTTTTTCTTAAATCAACAAGTTAAAAATTGCACATCAAACGTAGCAAATGAAAACCGGTCGTACTTTTTTTTAAAATAAATATTCAGATTTCATACTTATGCAAAAATACATGAAACAAAATGTGATACGATTATGTGTCTTAAATTACGTAATACGAAAATAATGCTCTTAATAGAACGTAATGCTCTCTTAAAAGGTCAGCCAAAAAATAACTCAAGTTGAGCCGAAATTCGCTCAATTTACGCTTTGAAAGGCAGCTTCTCATAAAGAGTTGAAACAACTCAAGTGAGTGAGTTGTTTCTAAGCGAATTAAATCAAGATGAGTTATTTAAGTAAGCAATCTAAATCAAGATGTGTAAAGTCTTTAAAATACAACTTATTCACGATTCAATAAATTGCAGCTCTTTCCTAAAAAGCCAAATTCACTCTTTTCTTTTAAGAGTGTAAATATGGAAAACTTAGAATCATTTATCACCTATTACGGAATATTATACCTAAAAAGTGTAACTTTATGACATAAGATTAAATTTATTTTTTTCGGAAATGCATGAAAATAACTGATGTTGTTGTTTAGAAACTATCTAATCGCACTCATTTTTCCGTTTATTTTATTTATTTTTTAAAACATAATAGATTTCTCAGAAAATAGTTTCAAAGTGGGAGTTTTGAACCGACTTTCCGCAAAAGAAGAATAACCACTTAAACTCTGATTAAAAAAAAAAAAACTCCCCCCTCCCACCCTCAAAAAACGTGTTTGTCACCGGATCGAAATTGCTTATAGAAATCGCAATATATATATCGAAATTGCAAGGTAATATTTTTTATCCTAAAACGGAAAATTCAATTCGATTCCAAATCGCTTCCATAGTCAGGTTTTTAAATTTCA
This sequence comes from Maratus speculifer, assembly GCA_964019185.1. Lineage (NCBI taxonomy): Eukaryota > Metazoa > Arthropoda > Arachnida > Araneae > Salticidae > Maratus > Maratus speculifer. Next base: position 245,561,221 of record OZ025302.1, on the reverse strand, counting down.
TACATTTCTGCTAAAAAATTAATTTGTAAATGTGTCAAAACGTTTTGCGCTTGTAGAACAGAGCAGTTGAGAACAGCCTTAAAGTAAATCTCAAATAAAAGAGAAATATTCTCTGGCTCATTTTTAGGTGCGTTCGTAATTATATATGTATGTAATTATAATGTATGTAATTGCTGTAGAATTTGGTAAGAAGCATTTCAAATTTTATGGAAATCGAAATAAACTTAAGAAAATGTAAATAAAAGTTTTCTTCATCCAATTAAATCCTATCATACGAAATAAATTCAAGGATCTCTCATGATAGATCATGATTTTAGGTTGATATGGTAATTAAATTCTATCTGATATGTACATTAAGAAATTTCTATTTTAGATATAAATCTATATAAAAATTACAACTTTTCAATCTTATATATAGAAAAAGACTATTTCACGAAAGATTTATATAGCATTACAAACTGAAACATCGATAAATCTAGAAAAGCTCAGGGCAACATTTAACCAAATGGTATGTTTTAAATGCGGCAATTCGTATCGCTTCTCGCTTATAAAGCAATAAATAACAATTGATTCATGAAATCGTGTGAAAACATCTCTTTGTTAACAGTTTTTTTCTTCTCCTTTTCCTCTTCTATTTTCATTTATTCTTAACCCTTTCCGGCGCGAAATAATTCTGTTTGTATTAATCAACTTATACCAGAATTTGCAAACGGATTTATTAGAAAATACGAAATTGTTTTATTTTCCTGTATATAATAAAAGGTAAAATTACCCAACGAAATGGTTGGAATTTAATGTATGTAATCATTAAAGAACTTCACTGAAGCATTTCAAATTTTAAGAAAATCGAATCAGAACTGAAAAAGATGTTAATAAAAGTTTTCTTCATTCTGTTAAATCCTATCAAATGTAATGAATTCAATGATATCTCATTACACCAACGATTTTAGGTTGCTATGTTGATTAAATTCTGTTTAAAATATTAATTAAGAAATTCCAATTTAAGATATAAATCTATCTAAAAATTACAACTTTTAAATTTGATATGTATATAAAAGACTGGTTGACGAAAGATTTATACAGTGTTACAAATTAAAACATAGATAAATCAAGAAAAGCCCAGGGCAACATTTCACCAAATGGGCATGTTTTAAGTGTGGCAATTCGAGTTGCTTCTAGCTTATAAAGCGATAAATAACAATTGATTCATGAAACCCTTTGCTAAGGGTTTTTTCTCTTATTTGTTTTCTATTTTCATATATTCTTAACACTATCCGGCGTAAAGTAAATATGTTTGAAATAATTAACTTACACCAGAACATTGTTTCAGACGCATTGTAATTATTTTAAATTATTTCACGTTTTATGAAGTTGATATACATTACCGAAGACTAGTAAAGATCATTTCCTGCAGAGTAAAAAGTATATTTACAGGGACGCACATAAGATTTCCGATACTTACACTGAAAAAAAATGGATTTTCAAAATTGAGTAAAAAGTACTCAATTTTAAGTACCTCGCACACTCAAAGTAGCTCCGATCCAAATTTACCCAAAACTGAGAAACACATGTACTTATTTTTGATTCTATGGTTGTGTTCCAATATAAATCGTTATAAACAACCCGACCATAGAATAGTTTTTAACCCCTTGGCTCAGGGGTTAAAAACTTTTCAAATATTCGATTTTTTTTAATGATTTAGTTCGATTATTCAATTAATTCTTAACTTAATGCAAAAAACCGCATAAAAATATTTGCATTCTTAACGGAGTTTTAAGCATTTATGTATCAACACTTTCATAGCCGCACCCATATAATTTCAACTTTAAGTCGCGTTTTCTCAAAACTTGATTTTTGAAGACTAACACCAAGATAAAAAAAAAAACCTATTTGATGGAATGGCTTAAACTTTTTTCTGCATGCATATAATATCATTATCTAGAGAATCAATTAATATAGTTTAGATCGTTTAATATTTTGAGTATTTTTAATGAAAAAAAAGTTGTGTTTTTTAGGGTTTCCTTTCAATTTTCAAGTTTGAGAGTCTTTTTAATAATGTTGTTTTTGAGTGATAGTTATATCCTTAATTCATTCTATAGAATAAAGTTTCCGGATCATTTTAAAGCAAAAATTGGGTTCTTATGTCAATTCAACGTTAAGATATCTTGGTGTTGGTGATATAACACATAATTTTTTTTCGAAAGTTGTGTTACATAAATTTTGCTATATTTCTTATTATATTACATTGAAGTAATTCATTTTATAATTTTATAAGATTACAAACATACCTTTAAAATATCACAAAGTTTAAATTAATTACATTGAATACTTCTGTTTTTATATGGACTCGAAGCAAGAGTTCTGTTTACCTGTTTTTCCGTATCGATCAACCCCTGAGCCCCCTTAAATTATAAAGTAAAATATACTAGCTCGTATTTCTTTCGTCAAAATTATTAACAATAAACGTTTAATTGATTGTTTATTAAGATAAATAGCAAGAAGTATTAGCAAAATACCCAAATAAAATATTTTTATGGCAAGAGCACGCTATTCGCAAGTTCATTTAAATTATTTCAAAATATTGCGCATAGTTTAATATTTACATTAATAAGCATCCATGTATGAAATACACCATTTCAGGGTACAGAATTATTGTTGGTTTGGATTTGATAACACGTGATGTTTCAAAATTGGGAAAGCAATGTGATCATTTTTGATCCAAACATATTCAATTCAGTATGAGTATATCGATGTACTCATTTTTGAGTATTTAATTTTTTTTCAGTGTATACAGCATCCGAAGTGCAGTATACTATTACACCAAGATCTGAATCTTTTAAAACTTTGTTATAGTACGAACGCACCTCATTTGCTACGTTTGACGTGCAATTTCCGACAAATGTCATGGATGACACATTTCACCCGCAAACATAAGGTAGGGTTAAATTTCTTATAAAGAGAATGTCAGAAGACTTTAATAAAATGTTAAAATAGCTTGAAAATTAACAAAGTAACGTAGTAATGTAAGAAGTAACGTAGAGTAATGTGTTTGCTTGGAAAGTACTCTATAATTCATGTAACATGTGAAAATTTTGTTAATTTATGTTTTAAATAATCAAATAACAAGTAAGAAAAATCATGCGTTAAGCATAGATTATGAAACATTTCCCAACACTTCCTGAAATCTTTAACAAAACTTTATTATTTAAGGAAATAAGATGCCACTGTCCATAGCCAAATATGTATTCCAATACTTTTGAACAGCCCTGTATTTGATCTGTTGGTTAATATATATATATATATATATAGGGGAAGATGGGGATACTTGAGCCATTTTTTGAATTTTAATTTTTTTAAATTTTTTATATTTTTTTAGAATAAAATAAAATATTGAAAATGAAAATTTGGTATTTTTTCTTGAACTAGAAACCACTTTCAATTAATTTTGAATTATTTTTCTATGTATAATAAATGTTTATTTTTTGTTTTACATCATGGCTCAAGTATCCCCATGGCGGGGATACTTGAGCCATGGTGAAGGGATACTTGAGCCACTACGGAAAAATACCTACAAAAGTAATTTTTTTCGCTTTATTTTTGCACAAACATTTTACAGAATGATAAATTATGAAACGTAAAGTCCTTCAAAACCAATTGAGAAAACAAAGCTAGTAATACGATCATTTTTTGTCGTTAAAACTGGTTGTCGAAGGATAATTTCAACTTGCGTTATAACGACGATAGAAACACCCTCAGTTCAGAGCCATTTAAATTTGGAATCTGCAATTCTTCGGGCAAATTTCATTTTCAAAATATTAAGCATTTATCCAACAAATATTTTTACAGTTTTCTTTCTGGCATATTTTATTAGTAACCAACCATCAATAGAAGGTTTTCTTTTCACATCATCACCATCATTGACAGAATTTTCCTCTTATGATATTGTCGAACTCATGCTTTTAATTTAGTAGGTGTCGGAATTTAAGCCAGATGTATCATTCTACTATTTCAAACACTTTTTTGATTTCACAGGAAAAGATTTTGTCTTCCTCTTTGGCTCCATGCAGGTAAGTTTGAACTGGGATTTTTGTTGCTTTTCTTGTTTTTTGTGCACGCTTTTTACCAATTTTTCTTCAATTTTCTTAGTTAAAAAAAGTTACAGCAACAGAGGTTACGATTTCAATATAAAATATTAATCTTAATATGTTATATTAAAAAATAAATATTTTAATATGTTGGACCTAACTAATCAAAGTATTAGAGATTATAGCCTGTAAAACCGTTTTAAAAAGTTATTTTTATTTAACGAAAATTAAATTGAAAACTATGTTTACATTTATCTAGACAGGCTATTTTGTTAGTCAAAATGAAAAATAAAATAGATATTTTCATTTAAAAAATATACATTTTTAACCATTTTTAGGTCGTTATTTTTTTAAGAAAAAAAACAAATGAAAAATTATTCTCCCTTTTATCCAGAAAAGTATCTATTAGTGAATATAAGGATGGAATTTTATTTTTTGTTTGTGTCACTCATGTTTAATTTCTAGTGGGGATGGTTGAGACATGGCTCAAGTATCCCCACTCTCATTGGCTCAAGTATCCCCACTATCACTATTTTTGTTTCCCAGAGTTTTACTAAATAAAGCATGCAGCTATTAGAACTATTTTAGACTCAAAATACAATTGAAATTATGCTTATTGAATGTATGTATATAGTTGCAACTTTAAACAAAACTTTGATTACAAAAATACAAAAAAACCATGCACCCAAATATTTACTTCAGATAGGGAAAAGACAACTATTAATCACTGTACTTTCAAAATGGTACAAAGATGTATGATTTCTTTTTTACATGTTCAGAACTATAAATATGTTATCATATTGGCAGTTTTAGAAAGAAAAATTAACCAACTGTAGAGATAATAGGGGTGGCTCAAGTATCCCCTATGCTCAAGTATCCCCACTCTCCCCTATATATATATATATATATAATGGAAAAATTTAGTTCAGCGAGAAAATGCCTAACTGATTGGAATTTCTCTTTCAACACTTGTTTCTAATAGATGGAAAATACTTCAATACTTTTGTTCGACCTGTAATTTACCTAGTACCTTTATTTTGTTAAGTAACCTCCAGTATTTTGTTAAAATACCGTTCAAACAAACACACTCTTAAATCACATTTCCAGAAATTATTATCTATGGGTGACCATGTAGGTAATTATTTGCGGGACCCTGTATATCATTTTATCTACATTCTACAAATATTTTTTAATAAACTGAAAGAAGTTCTGTAAATGCTATGCACTTCATGTTATGCGTTAAATATTAAGTCTCAGTTGCATATATCAATTTTATGATACTTGAAATCATTTAACATTATTAAAATATGCCGCAACAATTCTTCCTTTATTATTGTGTAATGGAATTCTTTTGAGTGGCCCTGTAAATGAATAATAAGTATTATTTTGACTACATATTTGAATATTTTACACAATGCGTATTTAGTGCATTTTGCGAGTCCATGTAAATTTGAATAAGTTTGACAGGGTGTAACAGCTTTAAAACTTATTTTAAATGATTTTCTCCCATTGGCCGTAATGTATCGGAAAACTTTTGGCTATCTCTGTAAATAAACCAATCGTAGTAGAAACTTTATTTTCAGTAGGGTTCATGCTAGGGTAAACATCAATAACATATAAAAATTTCATAGCAATCCGAGAATATTTACTTGAGTTAGAGCACAGCATGACGACATACAAACCGGATGCATAAACACTTTTCAACTTTGTTCAAAAGTGTTAAAAAGGGATTACTAGTAAATTTGTGGAGTATCGTTATATAATTTGTTTTATAGTCTGTTTAAAATCGCCAGAAGATCGGTTCTCTTATAGATGATATATATATATATTTTTTCTAACAGCAAATGCTGAAACACTTGGGCAACATTCACTGAACATAAAAATTAACAGTGCAAACTGAAATCGATTTAGATTGTCTTGTAAACGTGTTGCAAATGTGCTGTACGAAACAAAAAGATTTCACAAGAGGTGTTGTTAAAAAATACAAGATGAGAAAATGTGTTTTCATAACATATTTCAAAACATTCAAAATTGCGTAATTTTAAAGGCACCACCGAACCACTCTCAACCCCCGTCCAAGACAAATATATTCTGGATGTAGGCAGGGGCGATCGTTAGTTTCATCGCCCCACCCACTCACTAACCGTCTTTCAGTGTCTTTAATTTGTCTACTCTTTCTTTTAAATTTGTCCGGTTTCAATTTATCTTCCTTTTTTTTCCTTTTCTATTTAGAGTCCAATGCATTCGAGTCGTAAGTAAAGAATTTGGACGCTATTCGTGGTCGCTTTCCAGCCACAGCGCTCACGCGCAAGAGAATAGGATTGTTCGAGGCGTAGTTAGAGAGTTTTGACGCTATTCATGGTCGCTTATCAGCGATAGCGCTTACGCGCAAGAGATTCTTAGTGTTAGGGTCGTAGCCCGTAAAGTAGGGTGACGTCACCGCAACGTCGTTGTGAAGTCACACTGTGACTTTGTGACCGTCGATTGTCGATGTGACGTCACGTGACATCGATGTGAAGTCACAGTGACTAAAATGTGAAGTCGTTATGGCCGTTTTAGAGCTCTTTTGTGACGTTTCACAAAGTGGTCACAATGTGACAAATTTGTGAAAAATGTGTCCTTTGTGACTAATTTGACATTAACATTGTGACGAAATTGTGACAAAAGCGACTATATTTAAATTGTCAGAAACATGTTTTTTAAAGTAAATAACATGTTTTGAAGTAGATTTATAAATTTCTAAAGATTTTTAAGAAAGTCACGTCTCAGTCACAATGTGACGTCACTGAGTAATGGCATTTTAGGTCACAGATGTGATGTGACCAAAGTGACTGACAGTGACGTCACTGTGACCATGCATGCTATGAGGGAGGTAGGGATCACCGACAAAGATGGGCCGCTCGTCGTGAATAGAAAATAATTTGAAAATATTTTACATGTGTTGTTTTATCGTGTTCTAAATTGCATGGTGATATTTGTGATCTTGAAATTTAAAAGTTCATTATATAAATAAAAATTACACTCATTTGTTATATACATTATATTTAATGATCTTTTGAATTTCAAGGCAGTTTTACTCTGTTCAGCAGAAGTATAACAGCGTTTTCCTGATAGTGATCTCAGATGAACATAGAATCGTTGATTTTCTTAACTTTATTTTATTGTTTGAACTCTCTTAAAAAGTCAACCACAAAATAGCTCAAGTTGAGCTGAAATCCACTCATCTCAATGTTGAAAGGCAGCTTCTCAAAAAAGAGTTGAAATAACTCGAGTTTACGAGCTGTTTTTAACCAATTTAAATGAAGTTGAGCTATTTAAATAACCAATTTAGATCAAGAAGGTTTAATCGTTTGAAAAACAACTCTTTCATGATAGAAAAACTACAGCTCTTTCATGAGAAGCCAAATCAGCTCTTTCGTTTTAAGAGTGTATAGTAGGGTGGAGCGAAAAAAAAATTTTTTTTTAATCAAAAACGGGTAGGTGCCAAAAGTTGGCTTTATACTAGTACATGAACTGCGTGAAATTTTACCGCTGAAAAAAAATGTCTTGAGTCTGCGCTTTCGCTCCAAAAATCGAAATTTTGGGTAAAATTTGACATTTCTTGACATTTTTTCAAAAAAAATAAAAAAAAATTCCTATAGAGCTGGTAATTATTTGAAAATTCTATTTAAACCTTTGTTATTAATTACTTAATATAATTAAACTATAAAACAATTTCTTTTATCCGTATAGCTGGGTCAAAACAGACAACTTTTGATAAGAAAACGGCATTACCACTCTATTGGAACATACAACGAATTGTTGTTTTTATTACAGCTCTTGTTTTCAAAACTATCTTGGACATACGTCGTGGAGGTGCCTATATTTCATAACACACCCGTCCCAACTACTCGATCATCTTAGTACAGTGTTTTATTTATATATTGATTTGTGATTTTCCTTATCAAAATTTGGCATGTTTTCGATGCATCCACCAGTTTACCTGTTCTTTGTATCCACATGCTGCTGTGACTATCTTCATGTATATTTTTACAGCTTATACGAAAAAAATGACAAGCAGACTAATGCACGGGAGTATTATTAAAGGGATCTATTCGGCTGTCTATTACCTTTATCAAACTTTCATCCAGTTGATGAATAGTGATTGAAAGTTCTGTTACCACAACATTTTTTTTAGTCAATTATATTTTTTTACGTAATGATCTGCTTCAAAGATGATTTCAGGTATTTCAACTATAAGTATGCCACCATTTATTCTACTTTTGCATTTTTTATATGTTGAGAAGCGAGCTGTTTAAATTGATGGTGATCGTCAGAGAGAATTGCAATGAAAATTTATTCTGCATGTGCAGAGCAATCGTTGTTGTAACTTATTTTTGCATTAGTTTTATGCCATTTTCTAAATGTTTTCGTAGCCTGGTAATTTCCCATTAACTTTTAGATTCCTTTTTTATAAGTTGACAACTTATAATGCACAGTAGTTTTTGAGGGAATGTACAGACTCTAATGGGCAATAAGTACTCATTTAAAATTAGGAGAATTCTATTTGTCGCTGTGCTGTGAACCATTTTGCATGGGGTAAGCTTAGAATTGTGTATAATAATGGATCATATGCTACTTTAACTCCAGTGAATTTTCTCTGGGTCAATTATTAGAGAAAAGTCAATATAAAACTTTCTAATCTACATGGATTCACTGGATCAATAAGAAAACTTTTGTCTACGTATTATTCACGTCCTATTACAATTTTTTATAACATAGAGAAGAATTTTGAAAAATTATTTTTTCAAATTGAGAAAAACACACTGAGAAAAGACTAGAAATTTCTGCCGAAGATTGCAAAGCAAATTCATAAGAAAAGCTATTTATCAGAAGAACTGGGGAATAAGAATTTAGAAAACATCTCACACAAAAGACAGCTCATAAAGCGAATAAAATTTTCCGCTTTATATAAGCACAGATTGACAATCAGAGTCTATAGGTTCACTCACAAAATATATAATCCAAATCTATACCGCAGGAGGTTTTATACCAAATGTAATACACACCTAAAGAATAGGTTTAAAAACTTATTGGAAATTACTCGATTACGAAGCAACACAGGAAACGACATAAAACAAATACTAAAACTTCTTTAGAAATATTGTTGCTTTACATGCAAATTTTGTATACAATCCTCTGTGACAATCGTCATAATATTAAACAGCTAGCTTCTCAGCATATATTCAATGTAATAGGTACAGTAAATGATGGCATACTAGAAATTGAGTTCATGCAAACAATTTTTAGGAAAATCATTATATATAAAATGTAATTGATTGAAAAAATGCTGTGGTAACAGAACTTTCAATCATAATGTATTAATTGCATGAAATTTTAATGAAGATAATAGACTGCTGAATAGGTTCAATCAACAGCATACCCAATACATTACTCAGCTTCTCTTCTGTTATACAAGGTATAAAAATATACGTGCAGTGGGTCACACCAGCAGCATCCAAAATCAGTGAATACAAAGAAGAGGTAAACTACTTTGATACATAGAAAACTTATGCGCGTCTTCGAGAAAAAAGTAACAATTCAATACATAAATAAAACACTGGGCCTAGACAGTCGAGTGGTTGGGACGGGTGGGATGTGAAATTCAGCCAGCTCCACGAGTTATATCCAGGGTTGTTTTTAAAGCAGCTACTTAAGAATTGCATTTAAAACAAAAATTCGTTGTATGCTCCAATAGAGTAGTAATGCCGTCTTCTTATCGAAAGTTGTCTGCTTTGACCCAGCTATGCGGATAAAAGATATTGTTTTATAGTTTAATTATATTAACTAATTAATAACAAAGGTTCAAATAGAATTTTTAAATAATTACCAGCTCTGTAGGAATTTTTTATTTTTTTTGAAAAAATGTCAAATAATGTCAAATTTTACACAAAATTTCAAATTTTGGAGCAAAAGCGCAGACTCAAGACATTTTTTTTCAGCGGTAAAATTTCACGCAGTTGATATACTAATATAAAGGCAACTTTTGACCCCTACCAGTTTTTGATTTTTTAAAAAATAATTATTTTCGCTATTCCCTAGTGTATATTTTTTAAACTTTGCAACAAAGTTAAGCACCATCTATTTCCTCATAGCATGCATAGTCACAGTGACGTCACAATGACGTCACTGTGAGTCACTTTGGTCACATCACAACTGTGATTAAAATTCCACCACTCAGTGACGTCACATTGTGACTGAGATGTGACTTTTTTAAAAATATTTAGAAAATTACAAAAATTCTTCAAAACATGTTATTTACTTAAAAAAAAAACCATGTTTCTGGCAATTTAAATATCGTCGCTTTTGTCACAGCTCCGTCACAATGTTAATGTCAAAGTAGTCACAAATGACACATTTTTCACAAATTTGTCACATTGCGATCACTTTGTGAAGTGGTCACAAATGAGCTCTAAAACGGCCATAACGACTTCACATTTTAGTCACTGTGACTTCACATCGACGTCACGTGACGTCACATCGACGATCGATGGTCACAAAGTCACAATGCGACTTCACCACGATGTCGCAGTGACGTCACCATGCCTTCCCGTAAAGCATGGTGACGTCACTGCAACGTCGTTGTGAAGTCGCATTGTGATTTTGTGACCATCGATTGTCGATGTGACGTCACGTGACGTCGATGTGAAGTCACAGTGACTAAAATGTGAAGTCGTTATGGCCGTTTTAGAGCTCTTTTGTGACGTTTCACAAAGTGGTCACAATGTAACAAATTTGTGAAAAATGTGTCCTTTGTGACTAATTTGACATTAACATTGTGACAAAACTGTGACAAAAGCGACGATACTTAAATTGCCAGAAACATGATTTTTTAAAGTAAATAACATGTTTTGAAGGATATTTATAAATTTCTAAAGATTTTTAAGAAAGTCACATCTCAGTCACAATGTGACGTCTCTTAGTGGTGGCATTTTGGTCACAGATGTGATGTGACCAAAGTCACTCACAGGGACGTCACTGTGACGTCACAGTGATCATGCATGCTATTAGGGTTGCGGGTTATTCTTGTTATTTTTATTTTCAAGTTTACTACTTCAAGTGATTAGCAAAACACCAAAATTGTTTCATTTTCTTCAAAGATTCTTGAAATTGGTCGCTTACAGAGGGAGCTTAACCGGGATGGTCTCTGAATGGTGGTAAAATTATTATTGAACATATGAAAAAAAATTTCATTCAATGAAAAAAAAAATAGTATATTGCTGGAAGGAAACATTTTGTTAATTGTTTAAAAAAAATTGTTTCTTTTTAGTTTGCATGCGTTACTTTTATTTTTTGGCTACAAAATTACTTTCTATGGTAAAAAAAAAAGACAAAACAATTTTGCAGAAAGTGGGTTAATGTAATTATTTACGAGACAGAGTATTATGTAATTAAGAGTTCATTAATCTTTGCCAAAGAAAAAAAAAAATGTTCTTTTTTCTCTGTAATTTAGTTTTTTTCTTTCTTTTTTGTTCAAAAATAGGCACACTTATTAATGAAGGTTTTTCACATAAAAAAAGTAAGAAAAATTATGCGTTAAGCATAGATTATGAAGCACTTTCCAACGCTTCATGAAATCGTTAACAAAACTTCGTCATTTAGAAAAAATATGGTTTCTGAATATAGTCAAGTATGTATTTTAATACTTTTAAACAGCCCTGTATTTGATCTGTCGGTTGATATATTATATACCTTATAGTGAGAAAATTTAATTTAGTAAGAAAATGTCTATTATGTTGATATTTCTCTTTCAGCGAGTTTTACTAATTCATGGACACATATTTGAATACTTTTGTTCATCCCTGTACTTTAACTTTTGCATTTATTACACGTTCGTATTAAGCTAAAATCGATTTTAGACTAAAACATTCTTAAAATTACAAAATTCACATTCTCAGAAATTATCATTCATAGGCGTCCATGTATTCAAGCCTTTGCGTGGTCCTGTATATCATTTTATCTATATTCTGCAAACATTTCTTAGTAAATTGAACTTAGTTCAGTGTAAATATGCATAACGTATTTAAAAACCAACTTTAAGTAATTTTAGCTTATATTTAATAACATTTGCGATTTCTTTTGGGTATCCTTATATATCAGCTATAGTATTTATGCACACCATATAATATGCATAAATTTAGTGAAACTTAAATGCGCATATCACAATCAAAAGGAATTTCATTTATCTATCAGCCATCATCGGATACATGTATAGTACTTCGGAAAGAATATACTATTTGAAATTTTTGTGTGTCCCTGTAAATGCAGTGTACTTCATATTATGCATGTCTGTATCGTATAACTTATACTAAGCCGCGCAATTTATATATAAGTTTTTTATACATGAAATGGTTTAATGTAATTAAAATATGTCGCACACAATTCCCCCTTTGACCATTATGTAATGGAATTATTTTGTGTGGCCCTGTAAATATATAATAGCTTTTTTTTTCACTGCATTTTGTACAGAATGCATATTTTAGTTCATCTCGTAAATGCATATAAATTTTAATATGTTTGGCAGGATGTAACATCTTTAAAATCCATTTGAAACAATTTTTTCCCATAGGACGTAATGTAACAGTAAATTTTTGAGTACCCCTGTAAGTAAAATAATCTTTGTAGAAACTTCACTCTTAATAGGGTTCGTGTTAGGGTAAATGTCAATAACATCTAAAACAAGAGTTAGAGCGTGGACAGACGGACAGAAAAACATAATCATAAACATATCAAGCTTTGTTGGAAAGTGCTAAAAAATATAGATCATAATTAAAATTTAGTTTTATGTATCGCTAGAATTTTCTTTATTTCAGTAGTTGGAGCAAAAATAAATTCTTTACGTATTTCATAGTTGCAATTCCGATTTTTTTTTCAAAGCAAATAAACACATCTACACCTGATAATTTATTTAATAAATTTTATATAGCTTTTCTGTGGTGCTTATTTCATTTAATTTTTCAGTAAAACTTCGGATTTTTTTATTTTTAGACTACAAAACTGCTATCCTTGATAAAAAAAGGACAAAATAATTTTGCAGAGAGTGGGTTAATATAATTATTTAAGAGACAGTGTATTAAGTAATTAAAAGTCCATTAATCTTTGCCAAAGTAAAATTTTAAAAAAATGCTCTTTTTCTCAGTAATTCAGTTTTTTTTCTTTAATTTTAAAATAGACACATTCATTAATGAAGGCTTGTCACAATTAATTTCTAAACAGACAAATCATAATTAAAATTTAGTTTTATGTATTAGCAGAATTTTTGTTCTTACAGTCGCTGGAGCAAAAATAATTTCTTTACATATTTTTTATAGCTGCAATTCCGATGATTTTTTTCTATATTTTTTTTTTTCAATACAAGTAAACAACATATTACACACCAGATAATTTATCATAAAATTTGCATTGTTTCTAAATTGTTCTTTTTTCATTTAATTTTTCAGTAAAATTTCTGACTGAAATACGTGTGTTTAATATGATCAAATGTAAAGATTGGCAGCGATCCTTTGTATAAATGAAATAATTTTACTTACCCATCATACGTAGTGTAGGGTAAGTCTTGCAATCGTTTTGAAAATCCAAATTTTTTTTACTTATTTACACGTTTCGGACACTGGAGATTCCGAAAAACATATTGTTAGAAAAAAAATGTGCCGTCCGCCCGTCTGTCTGTCTGTCTGTCTGTCTGTAACCGCTCTATCTCCCGAACAAATTGAGACAGAGACATGAAATTTTGTATGTGCTTAGTATGTAACAATGGGACGAAGCCTATTTAATATCAGTAACCTCGATTATACGGAACTATTTTTTTCGTACTCTCGAAAAATTCGTTCTGATGAAAAGTATATAAAAAATTTCGAATTTTTTTATTTTAAGGAATGGACCTATAAGGCAATAAAATGATACAAATTTTGCATAAAAATCAAAGTCGATCGGATTATTAGTTGTCGAGATATTTCTAATCCTGTTTTCCACATTTTTTGATTTTTCATGACCCTATATTTCAATCAAATTTCAATTCAAAGATATATTTTAATTGGAAATGAGACATTTAATTCGATGCAGCTAAACGGTTAGTGAATATTATTATTATTTTTGGAATTATAAGGATGTTTCTTTTATGCAATTCATTGCTACTTGAATAGTTAGGCGTTTCATACAATTTGTCAAAATTGGTTCATCAGCAATTCATTAATAGAGCACGATTGTGTGTTAAAAATACTTAAATATACGTTTATATTTTGTTTTGGAATTGTAATGCACTTTATAAATAGTTTACGTATGTTTTGTTTTCATATATTATATTATGCATATCTATGATGGGTAAGTATTATGGCGGCTTCCAAGGACTAGTTTATACTGTAATTGTATTTTTGGATGGAGCCTTTTTTTCTTAATTTGTAAAAAATAATTTTTCTGTTTTGTTTGTAGTTTATATAGGTTATTTTTGTTTTTAGGCTACAAAATTGCTTTTCTTGGTTAAAAAAAAAAAAAAAAAAAAAAAAAAAAAAAAAAATTATTTTGCAGAAAGTGGGTTACTATAATTATTTACGAGGACAGTGTATTAAGTAATTAAAAGTCCATTAATCTTTGCCGAAGTGAAAAAAAAAATGTTTTTTTTTCTTCGGTAATTCAGTTTTTTTCTTTTGTTCAAAAACAAACACATTTATTAATGGAAGTTTGTCACATTTTATTCTAAGCAGATTGATCATAATTAAAATTTAGTTTTAAGTATCAGCAGAATTTTCTTTATTACAATCGCTGGGGCAAAAGTAATTTCTTTACGTGTTTTACAGTTTCAATTTCAATTTTTTTTCAAAGCAAATAAACGTATTATAGAACAGATAACTTATTTAATAAAATTTACATTGTCTTTATGTGATGCTTATTCCATTTACTTTTTCAGTAAAATTTCTGATTGAAATATGTGTGTTTATAGGTTTGTGTAAATACGTTTTTTATATAAAAAATGTAAAGATTGATCGTCATCCTTCGTATAAATAGAATGTATTTCAGTATTACCATTGTAATACAGTGTTTCATTTTACCCCTTTTATTTATTAATTAAAACTAGGGAACTTTTGTTTAAATAGAAAATTTGAGATACGTGCTTTTTAAATCTAATCTAATTTTGCCCATAAACTTCTTTTTACTTCTAACAATTTAATTATTTCAAATTTTTTTCTTTTTTAAAATTCACATCTAAGTATACATTTCAAATACAGTGAAATCTCCAAATAAGTTACACTCCGAATAAGCGACACCTCTATTTAAGGGACAAAACTTCCAGTCCCAGTCCCTTGGTATAGGATGTGTAATGTATTTATTTACCTCTGAATAAGGGACACTCGATTTAAGAAACACTTGAAGATGAGATTAAAGATCCTAATTCTTGCATTTTAGATAGTGAAGTAGTTTGTTATGAAAATGAAAATGCAGATTTTTGTGAATTTATCAAACAGATGGACAGTCATGCTGATACAGAGACATACGACGCAATTAACGAGCATTTATTAAACCACAATACTGATTCGATATCAGCACGTTTTGTCCCCATTGAAAGTAATGCTGAAAAATGTGACGATGATTCTGAAAGTGGAAGATAAAAGAAAATTGCGAAAAAAAAGAACTTTACAGATGCTTTTAGGCTGTTTTCAAATGAAAAATGAAACCTATTAAAACATAAGTTTTAATTTATTTTTATTCAGAAATGCCTGAAATTATAAGGCATTGTTGTTCAAAAAATATGTAATCGACCAGTTTTCTGTATTTCTTTGCAAATGAAATAGATCCTTCAGAAAATATTGTAAAGTGAGCGTTTTGAACCAAATTCCCATGCGAAAGAAGAATAACTATTCAAGAAAGGGTAAAAAATGCTTTTGTCACGTGATCAAAATCGCCTATAACTCAATAGATAATTTGTTTATCAAAAAATTGAAAACACGAGTCAATTCCATCTCACTTCCATAGTCAAGCGTTTGAATTTTATACCTTTCCGTTTAAAAATGAATTTGTAAATGTCTCAAAACGTTTTCCACTTGCTGAGTAGAGCATTTGAGAGATTTATTGCCTTAAAATATGCAAAACAATTGAATAGTATGTATATTTTTTAATACTGCTTGTAATGAAAAACTAAATTTATAAATATGGTAAATAATAACTTGAAAGGTTTGCTCTTATAAATTGTAATTCGCATAACAATCCCTTTTGATTGATAATTTCAAGTAAAATTCTTTTAAATATTTTCATACTTTTTGCATATACACAGTTTGCATAAATATATAAATCAATAACTCTACAAATCATTTAATAATTTAGTAATCAAGTGAAAATTTTAATTAATTAATTCTCTTTTCTTCCTTTTGTCTGATTAACGTACTTTATACTCTTCGGGTACATTTCAGTTTCACCTTTAATGCTTTGTAAATTTTATATCCTTCTGAACGATTAATTAAAAAGTAATGTAAAAAACTCCGAATAAGAGACACCTCTATTTAAGGGACAAAAGTTCCGGTCCCATAGGTGTCCCTTATTTAGAGGTTTCACTGTATAATTATTTAGACTTTTAAAAATTTGCAAAACTAGGTGAAAATGACCATTTCATAATAAGAATTAAATATCTATCTAAATAACACTGATGATGCCGAAAAAAATCCGCAAAAATATTAGACAGATTGAAAAACTGGTTAGACTTTGCACACCACACTCTAGTCACGTATATGCCAGTAAAAGATGATTAAATTTTTATGTGTAGTTTTTGATTCTATAAATCTTATGTAACTGAACTACTCTCATCAATTTAAACATGAAACGACCTTAAAATAAATCTTCGATTAAGAAAATGTCTATTTCAAAGTACTTGCCATACATTTCATTATTTTTAGGGTACAAAATTACTTTACCTAGTCAAAAAAAAAAAAAAAAAAAAAAAAAAAAAAAAAAAAAAAAAAAAAAAGGCTAAACCAAATTGAAGAAAGTGGGTTAATATAATTATTTACGAGACAGTGTATTAAGTAATTAAAAGTCCATTAATCTTTGCTGAAAAAAATAGTTCTTTTTCTCGGTAATTTAGTTTTTTGTTCAAAAATAGACATACTTATCAATGGAAGTTTGTCACAATTTTTCCGAAACAGATAGATCATAATTAAAATTTAGTTTTAGGTAGAATTTTTTTTAATACATTCAGTGCAGGAAAAAAAATTTATTTTCATGTTTCATAGCTGCAATTCCGATTTTGTTTTCAAAACAAATAAACATATTATACAATTTTTAAATAGCTCGCTGGAACATAAACAGTTTTGTTTACATTTACGCGCATTGAAATCTTTTATTTCAAAAGTAAGTTTTCACTTCTTATAGAAATAGAATAAGAAATCAATAACGCCATGTTTCGAAAAGAAAAAGTTTAACTTTTTAATTGCATTTTACTTTTTGTTTACTAAACCTTCATGCATTAATTAAAAAAATAGCATTTCAATTATACATCTCTACCAAGCTATTTCTGTTTCTTTTTTTTAAAGGGAAAAAATACTATATTTTTATGAATACTTTTCTTTACTAAAACATAGCTTTTCTACGTTAAAAAATAGGCTCATAAATGCATAATGCTTTTTGCTGTTGATAACAGATTTTTTTTTAATGAAATAAATACAAATGCGTCGAATATTAAGACTCGGTGACAGTATCAAAAAATATTAGGTTAAGTTTCAATACAATTTTTCAATTAGTAAATAAATGATAATAGTTATAAATTTCCAAGTGAGTAAAAAGAGTTCGGGGCCAGGATTCAAACCAGCGTCAACTTGGCTGGATCAATACATTGCAAGTGGTCAAGAAATTTTTTTTGGTTGCTTGAAAATTTTTAAAAAAATCTGAAATTTTTTGTGGAACAACCCAAACATAATTGAAGTTCCAAATGACTATTATTTTGATTTTACTATTTTTTTTTTTGAGCATGGTGGCCATCTTTGTTTTATCGTGTGTAGCAATTTTCTCACATTGAAGGGTTTATGGTTTGGTACATATATCACCGTTTATTTCATCAACTAGCGAGCTACGCCCGCTAGCTGGGCCACTTTTTCCAAACGAACCTCGGTATTAAGCAGTATATAATAAGCAAAACAATTCATTTAATAAGCAAGTCTTGGTATTCGAATCCTCAAGCACAAAAAAAAAGTAAATTAAAGAGCCATGGTCCCGTTAAAAATATGTGATTTCGCACTGTGGGCCACGTGCACTTGAAAAAAAAAAGATTGTGGATCAGAACTATTGTCGCTTCGCGCCCATAGTCCCGTTAAAAATATTTGGTTTTGCACGGTGGGCACTACGCGCCCATAAGACATTTTTTCGTATTTTTTAGTTCATCAGAAGCAGATTTTTACGCAGATTCTGAATATGTAATCAGTTTTTTTCTACTTTAAAAACTGTCTGCATGATGGTTTAAGAAAAAACGCGCAAAAAAAAAGTTTCGATAGTCCTGTTTTATTTCTAAGTTCAATATTTTAGCGAAAACTACGGTAAAAATTCTACGGCGAGTCAAAAAAATTGATGCGGAAAAAAACGCAATTAGCGCCAGTGAAAAAGAGGTTTTCGGCTGTTTCTTCTTTTAGCCAAAGGGAAAAAATTCATGTTCTTCACCTCAAGGTGGCGCAGTGTTCTGCTTTGGAGCTCCGTTTGGGAATTGTGACATTTTTCGTTCCGATTCCCGACCGTTTTTTAATTCATAACTTTTTTTAATTTTGGTCCCACAGTCTCGAAAATGCCCGAAATGACTTTCCCGGAATTTTTCCAATCAAAAGACACCTCTCGCGACTTCCAACTCACCCGAGTTGCGAACTGTAATCGGCTTCAAGCAGACAGACAGACAGAAGCGCACGGATTTTATCAGTATAGACTAGCGAGCTACGCCCGCTAGCTGGGCCACTTTTTCCAAACGAACCTCGATATTAAGCAGTATATAATAAGCAAAAAAATTCATTTAATAAGCAAGTCTTGGAGTTCGAATCCTCAAGCACAAAAAAAGTAAATTAAAGAGCTATGGTTTTTATGCGCCCAATATCCCGTTAAAAATATGTGATTTCGCACATATTTTTGTGGGCGCTACGTGCCCACCGTGCAAAGGCGGCCCACCGGCCTACCACCCACCGGCGCTACGCGCCATGGTCGCCATCGTCCGGTTCAAAATATTTGGTTTTGCACGGTTGGCCCATAAGACATTTTCTCGTATTTTTTGGTGCATCAGAAGCAGATTTTTACGCAGATTCTGAATATGTAATCAGTTTTATCTACTTTAAAAACTGTCTATATGATGGTTTAAGAAAAAACGTGCAAAAAAAGTTTCGGTATTAAAAACTGCAAAAGAATGCTATTAAAAAAAATAAGTAATTTCATTAATATCACAAACAACATAACTAACAAATAATTTTGGCAGCTCGTTTTCCGTTTGTACTAACAAAAATTAGTATTAATCGCGTAAATCTTAGGTTACACAATATTCGTGTATGCTACCAAAAAAAAGAAGTATGAAAATAAACCGTGCTTAACATTTTTTACCAATTAGTTTTTTTTTCAAAGAACCGAAACGAAAGAAAAAGTCGTTTTCCCGGGAGAAAAAAGAGGTTTTCGGCTGCTTCTTCTTTTAGCCAAAGGGGAAAAGTTCAGGTCGTTCACCGCAAGGTGGCGCAGTGTTCTGCTTCAGAGCTCCGTTTGAGCTCTGTTTGGGAAATTAGACGTTTTCCGTTCCGTTTCCCGACAGGTTTTTAATTCATAACTTTTTTAATTTTGTTCCTACGATCTCGAAAATGCCAGAAATGACTTTCCCGGAATTTTTCGAATCGAAAGACATCTCTCGCGACTTCCAACTCGCCAGCGTTGCGAACTGTAATCGGCTTCAAGCAGACAGACAGACATAGGTGCACGGATTTTATTAGTATAGACTAGCGAGCAACGCCCGCTAGCTGGGCCACTTTTTCCAAACGAACCTCGATATTAAGCAATATATAATAAACAAAAAAATTCATTTAATAAGCAAGTCTTGGTGTTCGAATCCTCAGCACAAAAAAAGTAAATTAAAGAGCTATGGTTGTTATGCTCCCATTATCCCGTTAAAATATGTGATTTCGCACAGTGGGCGGTACGGGGCCATCGTGCGAAGCCGGCCCACCGGCGCTACGCGCCATGGTCACCATTGTCCCGTTAAAAATACTTGGTTTTGCACGGTTGGCGCTGCGCGTCCATAATACATTTTCTCGTATTTTTTGGATCATCAGAAGCAGACTTTTACGCAGATTCTGAATATGTAATCAGTTTTTTGCTACTTTAAAAACTGTCTGCATGATGGTTTAAGAAAAAACGCGCAAAAAAAGTTTGTTTATTAAAAACTGCAAAAGACTGCTATTAAACAAAATAAGTTATTTCATCAATATCACAAAGAACATAACTAACAAATAATTTTGGCAGCTCGTTTTCCGTTTGTAGTAACAGAAATTAGTATTAATCGCGTAAATCTTAGGTTACACAATATTCGTGCATGCTACCAAAAAGAAAAAGTATGAAAATGAGCTACAACGATTAATACTCACATACAGAATAAATATATGAATAGCCAGTTACATCTGAGATCCTCAAAATATTAATTAGCAACACTATTATCTCTTAGTGAACATATCTTGCTGTGCTTAAATAGTTGTACTTATTATATTAATTAAACAGTGTTTAATATTTTTTACCCATTACTTCTTTTTCTCTTATACATTCTTTGACTAATTGACGGGAGAAAAATAGGTTTTGGGCTGCTTCTTCTTTTAGCCAAAGGGGAAAAGTTCCTGTTCTTCACCGCAAGGTAGCGCAGTGTTCTGCCTCAGAGCTCCGTTTGAGACCTGTTTGGGAAATAAGACGTTTTCCGTTCCGATTCCCGAAAGGTTTTTAATTCATAACTTTTTTAATTTTGGTCCCACGGTCTCAAAAATGCCCGGAATTTTTCGAATCGAAAAACACCTCTCGTGACTTCCAACTCGCCCGCGTTGCGAACTGTAATCGGCTTCAAGCAGACAGACAGACAGAGGCGCACGGATTTTATTAGTATAGACTAGCGAGCTACGCCCGCTAGCTGGGCCACTTTTTCCAAACGAACCTCGGTATTAAGCAATATATAATAAACAAAAAAATTCCTTTAATAAGCAAGTCTTGGTGACCGAATCCTCAGTACAAAAAAAAAATAAATTAAAGACCTATGGTTGTTATGCGCCCATTATCACGTTAAAAATATGTGATTTCGCACAGTGGGATTTCGCCATCGTCCCGTTAAAAATATTTGGTTTTGCACGGTTGGCGCTGCGCGCCCATAAGACATTTTCTCGTATTTTTTGGTTAATCAGAAGCAGACTTTTACGCAGATTCTGAATATGTAATCAGTTTTATCTACTTTAAAAACTGTCTGTATGATGGTTTAAGAAAAAACGCGCAAAAAAAGTTTCGGTATTAAAAACTGCAAAAGATTGCTATTAAAAAAAATAAGTACCGTAATTTCGGGTGTATAAGCCGCGGATCAAACAATTCTTTTTCGACCCAGAAATTTTAAAAAAAATGAATGTTACTAGTTAGATCGCCGTAAATATTTCTGTTCAAATACTAAATAAGATTTCTGGGTCCAAAAAGAATTGTTTGATCCGCGGCTTATACACCCGAAATTACGGTAATTTCATTAATATCACAAACAACATAACAAACAAATAATTTTGGCAGCTCGTTTTCCGTTTGTACTAACAAAAATTAGTATGAATCGCGTAAATCTTAGGTTACACAATATTCGTGTATGCTACCAAAAAGAAAAAGTATGAAAATAAACCGTGTTTAACATTTTTTACCAAGTTCTTTTTCAAAGAACCGAAACGAAAGAAAAATTCGTTTTTCCGGGAGAAAAAAGAGGTTTTCGGCTGCTTCTTCTTTTAGCCAAAGGGGAAAAGTTCAGGTTCTTCACCGCAAGGTGGCGCAGTGATCTGCCTCAGAGCTCCGTTTGAGCTCTGTTATGGAAATTAGTTTTCCGTTCCGATTCCCGACTGGTTTTTAATTCATAACTTTTTTAATTTTGGTCCCACGGTCTCGAAAATGCCCGAAATGACTTTCCCGGAATTTTTCGAATCGAAAGACACCTCTCGCGATCTCCAACTCGCCCGCGTTGCGAACTGTAATCGGCTTCAAGCAGACAGACAGACAGAGGCGCACGGATTTTATTAGTATAGACTAGCGAGCTACGCCCGCTAGCTGGGCCACTTTTTCCAAACGAACCTCGGTATTAAACAGTATATAATAAGCAAAAAAGTTCATTTAATAAGCAAGTTTTGGTGTTCGAATCCTCAAGCACAAAAAAAGTAAATTAAAGAGCCATGGTCCCGTTAAAAATATGTGATTTCGCACTGTGGGCCACGTGCACTTGAAAAAAAAAGATTGTGGATCGGAGCTATGGTCGCTTCGCGCCCATAGTCCCGTTAAAAATATTTGGTTTTGCTCGGAGGGCACTACGCGCCCATAAGACATTTTTTCGTATTTTTTAGTTCATCAGAAGCAGATTTTTACGCAGATTCTGAATATGTAATCAGTTTTATTCTACTTTAAAAACTGTCTGCATGATGGTTTAAGAAAAAACGCGCAAAAAAAGTTTCGATACTCCTGTTTTATTTCTAAGTTCAATATTTTAGCGAAAACTACGGTAAATATTCTACGGCAAGTCAAAAAAATTGATGCGGAAAAAAAACGCAATTAGCGCCGGTAGAAAAGAGGTTTTCGGCTGTTTCTTCTTTTAGCTAAAGGGGAAATTTTCATGTCCTTCATCGCAAGGTGGCGCAGTGTTCTGCTTCGGAGCTCCGTTTGGGAATTGGTCCCACGGTCTCGAAAATTCCCGAAATGACTTCCCCGGAATTTTTACAATCGAAAGACACCTCTCGCGACTTCCAACTCGCCCGCGTTGTGAACTGTAATCGGCTTCAAGCAGACAGACAGACAGACAGAGGCGCACGGATTTTATTAGTATAAGCTAGCGAGCTACGCCCGCTAGCTGTGCTACTTTTTCCAAACGAACCTCGATATTAAGCAGTATATAATAAAATAAATAAGCAAAATATATAATAAGCAATTTTCTATAGCAGTTTACTTAATTTTAGCAATATAATAAGCAAAAAAATTCATTTAATAAGCAAGTCTTGGAGTTCGAATCCTCAAGCACAAAAAAAGTAAATTAAAGAGCTATGGTTGTTATGCGCCCATTATCCCGTTAAAAATATGTGATTTCGCACAGTGGGCGCTACGTGCCCACCGTGCAAAGGCGGCCCACCGGCCTACCACCCACCGGCGCTACGCGCCATGGTCGCCATCGTCCGGTTCAAAATATTTGGTTTTGCACGGTTGGCCCATAAGACATTTTCTCGTATTTTTTGGTGCATCAGAAGCAGATTTTTACGCAGATTCTGAATATGTAATCAGTTTTATCTACTTTAAAAACTGTCTGTATGATGGTTTAAGAAAAAACGTGCAAAAAAAGTTTCGGTATTAAAAACTGCAAAAGAATGCTATTAAAAAAAAATAAGTAATTTCATTAATATCACAAACAACATAACTAACAAATAATTTTGGCAGCTCGTTTTCCGTTTGTACTAACAAAAATTAGTATTAATCGCGTAAATCTTAGGTTACGCAATATTCGTGTATGCAACCAAAAAAAAAAGTATGAAAATAAACCGTGTTTAACATTTTTTACCAATTATTTCTTTTTCAAAGAACCGAAACGAAAGAAAAAGTCGTTTTCCCGGGAGAAAAAAGAGGTTTTCGGCTGCTTCTTCTTTTAGCCAAAGGGGAAAAGTTCAGGTCGTTCACCGCAAGGTGGCGCAGTGTTCTGCCTCAGAGCTCCGTTTGGGAAATTAGACGTTTTCCGTTCCGATTCCTGACCGGTTTTTAATTCATAACTTTTTTTAATTTTGGTCCTGGAAAATGCCCGAAATGATTTTTCCGGAATTTTTTGAATCGAAAGACACCTCTCGCGACTTCCAACTCGCCCGCGTTGCGAACTGTAATCGGCTTCAAGCAGACAGACAGACAGAGGCGCACGGATTTTATTAGTATAGATTCAAACGGCGTATGCAGCTATTTGTTCAGAATAAAATGTGCTAAAATTTTAGTAATAGATTAGTAGCTGTACTCACACATTAAATCCCAGATCGGGGAGTTGATTTCTTTTTGCGAAAAAAATTCGACTAATTTGAAAAATTATACTTTTTAAGCTTTGATATCTCTGATGGAGCATGAAATAAAAATCAGAAATTCTGGCCTTTGACAATATATTATGGAAGCATTATGCACAAAAAATTTCAAGTTGGAGATTTGACAACAAGCTGAGATATGATATGGACAATATGTAAACAGAACACTGCCAAACTATTATTTTACTGTTGTCATAGGTAAGCATTTATCGCAGAGCATTTGTTTATTTTTACATTATTGTTATCTTTAAATGATATAAATAGAAAATATAGCGTTTTCCATAGTTTAGCAAATATATATATATATATTTAAATGTGCCTAAGACCTAACGCTTTGTATGGTTTCGGTATTTTTTGTTTTACGTAATTCTAGTAACTAAAAAGAAAACCTCAATAATTTTACATAAAAAATATTTTTATCAAAAACATAGCCTCTCCCCCCCCCCCCCAAAAGAAAAATAAAAAAAAAACAGAAAAATAATAGAAAAAGAAAAAATAATGTTAACATATTTGTTGAGATATGATCAAATGTGTCAAAATACATTATTGCATGCTAGTTTAAAAACTACAATTTCAATGTGTGCATATCAGACCCTGAAACTCGCGCCTTCCATAAGTACAGTGCGTGTAAATAAAACATTTATACGATGTTACTATGCATCAACCTCAAGTAATTTTCTGGAAATAAAGATATCCAAAGGCATTTAAATGTTTATACTGCAGAAAAATCTTATTGCTGCATGTGCGTATGATTAGAAGTGGTACAGTCGACTCTCGTTAATTCGAAATCGGATAATTCGAATCTTCGCTTAATTCGAACTAAATATGAAGTCCCGAAATTTTCATTAGCAGAATAACGTTAAAAATTTTCATTAATTCGAACTCATTTTCTCTAGATTTCGTTTAATTCGAACTAATAAGATTTCCAATATTTCATTTTTCTTTTCTTTCTCATAGATTTCAGATCATTTAAATAACTTTCTTTCTTTGATTTTTGCGAAAATTGTTCCGAACGAGTACATACGTAATCCCATGCATTCCATGAAATCCCATTCATTTGATATCCACTTTCTTAGTGACCTATTTGTCCAGTGACACTTCAAAGTTTTCTCCCATTGTGCTTGTTTCAAATCTCTTAATTAGTTTATGTATTTATACATTCTTATTTAATATTAAGTCATATTCTAATGATAACAGACGAAAAAAAAAAACCACGGTAACATTAATTACTTTATAATAGTACCATATTAAGGATGTCTTCATTTCATCCTTTCATAATTCGAACTTCGGATTATTCGAACATTTCTTGTGGTCCCGGCGAGTTTGAATTAACGAGAGTCGACTGTATCTTGGAATTATTAATGAAGTGAGTCTTGAACATAGTTATTTCAAAGCTCATTTTTGTGAGCCAACAGGGTTAAGAACTCACAAGGAAGGTCTCCATACGGGCATACATAGAAAATTCTGAAAAAATTACAGAATCTTCTTCTCATGTGGATATATATCTTTATAAAATAATTTCGGCGGAACCCCGGCATAAAGCTTGTAAGAAAAATAAAAATTTCTTTTATTTGGTAATTTATGATCGGTTGGCTAAAAAATAAAATTTCAAAAGATACTTTCTTTTATGTCAAATACTTTTTAAGCTAAAAATGTTTCATGTAGAACTTGTTTAAAGAAATTTAATTTAAATAACTTTAGTTTTGTCAGCTTTAATTTGTTGTAACTATCATTTTGTCATAATATATTTATAATGAAAATTAACTATGCAATTTTATAAATTAAAACTTAATTTAATTAATTAAAATTGTTTAAATTACAAAATTAAGTCCAATCCAATTGAGCACTGTCGGTTAAATTTTGTTTCTATGGAAACAAAAGCTTCTCTGATACTGAAATTTGAAATGCATTACTGCAGCATTCTTCATCTGGACTTTATTTTGTCATACTCTTAAATATATGAAAATGTATTTTTCAATATAAAAATATTTTTAAAATGATAAAATTAAATAACTGCAGCAAAAGCAACATAAATATGTAATACAATTATATATATATATGTTTCAAGTTTAAATTAATTACTATTAACACATAAAATTAAATAACTGCAGCAAAAGCAACGTAAATATGTAATACTATTATATATATATATGTTTCAAGTTTAAATTAATTACTATTAACACGTATTCCAAAAATTAACAAGTAATTTTCAGATGCATTAAAATAGTTCGCTTTTCGCGAGGGAAAGCTTTGTTTTTGCCGATCGCCAAATCGCGTGACGCTTTCGTCTTTTCGCCCCAAGTACTCCAACGTATTTTATTTTTTTACAGACTTTTCACTGTGATTCCGCCGCTAATTTTCACTGATCCTTTATTACATACACAAATAGTTTAGTCAGTGATTTTACAAAATATTCTGAGTATGTCCAGTATGGAATACTTTCCTTGTTAGCTCAAGTAATCAAGAGATGAGAAGACTTGAGAGGCTTCAAATAAAATTTTGAGTAAGATCATTCCTACGGAACTGACCACAGTAACTAGTCGAACTAATGACATCTCTCTTAAAATGTGTGAAGATATTTCTCAACCCTTTGTTAATGCATATATCGGCCATTTTCAACATAGTGTCTGTGCGCTCCCGAAGTTTGATTAAGAGATCAGCGCCACCTAGCTGATAAATGATGTAACGCTCAGTTGAGCTTCGTTGTCCTTCGAACAACACGTTTGTATCGAGCGCCCTCGCTCTCAAATCAAAAGCTCATTTAAATGTTTGCCCCCTGGCAATAATCAATAAAAACCTGGTGAAATAAAAACAGTCCACTTTTCTCTAACGCTGTCGACATATGGTCCTAGGCGACCGGAGAACAGCTAATTAAAAAATGACGACGTTAACTACTTTAAATCGCCAACGCGGCGTATTGAAAACTAAAGTAAATAAAATTACGAAATTCATAAACGAATACGAATGCATTCATCTAAAAGGATCGCAAGAAGAGCAGCAACAAGAACGACTCGTCTTAGAAAGCAAAAAGGTTTCTATTTTGGAAATTAAAACGTCATTACGCAATTTAATATTGTCGTATACAACTCTTCCGGAAAATGTCGACATAACTGATTCTTTGGAACTAGCAACTGAGCTAGAGGATGAACTGGAAGATTCAGAGGTAAAACTTAACATTATTCTTTCTAAATATGAATGTGTTAATATGAATAAAGAAAACCCTACTGTTAGTAATAACTTTAAAATTCCAGACTTACCTCTACCCAATTTTTATGGAAAATATGATGAATTTCAAAACTTTAAGTCTCAATTTATGTCTATTATCGGTAATAATAAAAATCTGAATTCAACTCAGCAGTTATGCTACTTAAAGGGCTGTCTAAAAGATGAAGCCAAAAGGCTTGAGTCAGCTCAAGATACTTACGAATCTCTTTGGCAATCTTTAGAAGAAAGATATGAAAATAAAAGAGCTGTCATTGATTGCCATATTATTAAACTACTTAATTTTTCAAAAGTACCCGATTCTCCTAATCATTTAATGCAATCAATTGATAATACAAAATGTAATTTGCGTGCATTAAAATTACTTGAATTTGAATCTAACGAGCTGTCAGATGCTTTAATAATGCACATCTTATTTCAAAAGTTGGATTCTGAAATAAAAAAATCGTTCGAAATGAAATTAAATAAAAACGAAATTCCTAGGTTAGCTAGCTTTTTAAGCTTTTTGGAAGAAAGAAGTCGTATTCTTCAAAATACTGTTATTTCAAAGGAACAAAAAAAATCTCCGTATAATAACTGGAAATCTGGCACTAAGCCAAACATGGAAAAATCCTTTTTAACTAAATCAAAACAGCGAAAAGAGTGTATTTTAGGATGTAAAGATTCGCATTCTTTATATAGATGTGAGAAATTTAAACAAATGAACGTGATAAAGAGATCAGAAGTTGTTAAAAATAACAATTTATGTCAATCTTGCTTAAACAGCCATTTACCTAACCCTTGTTTATCTAAAAATAAATGCCTTTCTTGTAACAGCAAAGAGCATAATTCACTACTTCATCCATTAAATGAAAATAATATCAGAACGCAATTCATTGTTGAAGATCAGACAGAGAGGCGTCAGGTGGATTCACCCCCCTCCCTTTCTCCTGATAATCAAACATTTTTCGCGAAGGAAAATGAAATAAATAAATCTTGTGTAATTTTAAACACAGCTGTGATATATTTGAAGGACGGTTCTGGGGAATTTCAACCTTTAATTGCTGCATTAGACAGTTGTTCCTCCTCGCATTTATTGTCTTCTCATGCTGCAAATCTATTAGGATTGCGTAAACAAAAAACTCATATTTCCATTTCCGGACTTAATGATTTATGTTTAAATGCTAAATCATTTGTTAGTACAGAATTAACTAATGAAAACAAAACTAAATCTTATCAATTAGATATGTTAGTTGTTCCTAAAATCGCTAATCTACCACCCAAATATATAAATACGTCAAAATTAAAATTGCCGTCGAACATAGAATTAGCGGATAATAATTGGAATAAGCCGAAACGCGTACATGCACTGATTGGAGCGCAGTTATTCTATGAATTAATGGGGTCTAATAAAATTAAAATTGATGATTCCCAGTTAATGTTAGTAGAAACATTTTTCGGGCATGTTATATCAGGAACTGTATGCAATTCTATCCCAAATTTAAGGGAACATTCTGATTCTTGTTTTTTAGTAACAGATTATAAAAATTTGGAAAAAGAAATAAGTTCTTTTTGGGAAATGGAGCAAGTAAGTGAATTAAAACCCTTAGTTAGTGAGGAGTTAAATTACTGTAATGAACATTTTTTAAAGACTCACTATCGGAAACCGGACGGCAGATATGTAGTTGAATTACCCTTTAAGATTCAAATGTTAGATAATTCTCTGGGAGATTCAAAACAAATTGCCGCTAAAAGATTAAATCAGTTATGGAACCGTTTAGAGCGGGATCCCAAATTAAAGGAATTATACTCAGAATTTCTAAAAGAATACACTACTTTAGGACACATGGAAGAAAATTCCGATGACATAAATCCTGACAAAGGATATTTTTTCCCTCATCACGGTGTTTTGCGACCATCAAGTACTACAACTAAACTGAGGGTTGTTTTTGATGGGAGTTGTAAAACTACTAATGGGAAGTCTTTAAACGACTTATTGTTTAAAGGAGGGATAATACAGGATGATCTTTTTTCAATTATGATTCGTTTTAGAAAACATATTTTCGCATTTACAGTTGATGTAAATAAAATGTTTCGACAAATAGAAGTAAATCCGTCGCATACTAGATACCAAAAAATATTGTGGAGAGAAGGGAGGGAGGAACCTGATAAAATCTACACTCTGAAAACGGTCACCTACGGTTGTGCAAGCAGTCCATACCTTGCCACTAGAGTGCTCCAACAGTTAGCGGTAGATGAAGCCAACAATTTCCCATTAGCTGCCGAAGTTGTAAAGAACGATATGTACATGGACGATTGCCTGTCAGGTGCATCAGACATTTCCGAATTTTTTGAAATTAAAAAACAATTAACAGACATCTTCAAAAAGGGTCAGATGGCCTTGCATAAATGGCGTTCTAATGTTATTGAAGAAATAAACCCTGATTATCAAACATTTCCCTTTAATCAAAATGCCGAAGAAACTTCAACAAAAACTCTCGGAATAATGTGGGACTGCACTAGTGATACATTTAACTTTAAAGTTATCATCAACAAAAGTTCTGACTACACAAAACGCGAAATTCTAAGTCAAATTGCAAGACTCTTTGACCCCCTTGGTTTGCTCGGTCCTGTAATTTGCCGTGCAAAAATCTTCATGCAACAACTATGGTTGCTAAAGTGCGACTGGAATGATAAAATTCCACTTCATGTTGCTCAAGAGTGGGACAATTTCCTCAATTCACTAGTTCTTATAGAAACAATCAAAATACCCAGATGTATTCTTATTAAAGATGCATCAACTATCCTCTTACATGGGTTTGCTGACGCGAGTGAGAAAGCATTCGGAGCTTCCCTTTATCTTCAAACGAACACTGACTCAAATTCGCCTGTTTGCCACCTCATTTGCAGCAAAAGTAAAGTTGCCCCTATCAAAACTGTCAGCATACCGAGGCTTGAACTTTCAGCCTGTCTATTGTTGTGTCAACTTGCTCAAAAGGTAATTAGAGCCATGAAACTTCAAATCGACAAAGTCATACTTTGGTCGGACTCTACGATTTCCCTAGCATGGATAAACATGTCCCCACATCTTCTAAAAACTTTCGTAGCGAATCGAGTGTCTAAGATTCAAGAACTTACCAAAAACTACGAGTGGAGATATGTGCCGTCAAAACTAAATCCAGCGGATGTGTTATCCCGAAGTCAAGATGCAAAATCGCTTGCTACAAATAAACTGTGGTTTGAAGGACCCGATTTCCTGAAACAAGACATTGTAAATTTTTGTCCACAAAAGGACTCTCATAACAAAGACGAACATTTTTTAAAGGAACTAAAGTCAGTTCCGGTTCTCACTTCAATTATAAACTATGAATTTTTGAACTCTTTTCTTACCATTTCAAATAGTTATATTAAATTAATGAGAGTGTTAGCATTTATTTTCAGGTTTGTCCACAACTGTAAAAATCAGAGTAAACTTAAGGGTTCCTTAACTCTAGATGAACTAAAAGTTTCTAGAAATTTCTTAATTAAGAGAGCTCAAGGTGAGTATTTTTCATCAGAAATTTCGGCATTGAAAAAGGGCATGTCTGTCCCTGTAAAAAGTAAGTTGAGATTTTTAGATCCTTTCTTAGACAAAGATGATCTGTTAAGAGTGCGTAGTCGTTTGACCAACTCAAATTTAAGCTATGACCGATCTCACCAAATCATTTTACCCCCAAGCAGTAAATTAACTAAAATTATCTTTCTTTATTATCATAAAAGAGACTTACATGTTGGTCCTCAAGGGCTATTAAATAGTATAAGACAATTATTTTGGCCCATTAATGGAAGAAACATTGCTCGTCAAGTTGTACACGAGTGTGTTCAATGTTTCAAAATAAAACCTTCAATTGTAAGTCAAATAATGGGTAATTTACCCCCTGAGAGAGTAATACAAGGGCCACCGTTTTCAAATGCAGGTCTTGACCTATGCGGTCCATTTTTTATTAAATATCGCAACCAGAGAAAAGGGATATTTAATAAAGTTTATGTGGCCATTTTCATATGCATGGTTACTAAAGCAGCTCATTTAGAACTACTTTCTGACTTAACTTCTGCTGCATTAATTGCTACACTTAAAAGATTTTTTGCTCGCAGAGGCAAAAGTAATAATATCTTTTGTGACAATGCATCCAACTTTGTTGGAGCATGTGCAGAACTAAAGAGATTATTAAATTCTATAAATAAAAACAATGATGATGTATCAAATTTTCTGTCATCCGAGCAAGTTCTCTGGAAATTTCTTCCCCCTCGTTCCCCAAATTTTGGAGGACTCTGGGAGAGAGGCGTCGGACAGTTCAAATACCACTTAAAAAGAACTATTGGTGTTACGAAACTAACCATTGAAGAATTTTTAACTATTACTACTCAAATCGAAGGTATTCTAAATTCGCGCCCTCTTTCCCCATTATCTTCTGAATTAGAAGACTATGAAGTTTTGACTCCAGGACATTTCTTGATTGGTAGACCAATTAATGCTCTTCCTGAGCCAAATTTGATTAATGTAAGAGAAAACTTGCTCGACCGATGGCAGAAAACTCAAAAAATCGTGCAACTAATTTGGAAAAATTGGTCCAATTCTTATTTAAGCCATTTGCAGCAGAGATCCAAATGGCTCTTTAAAAAACAAAATGTTGCACCAGGTATGATGGTTCTGGTAAAGTTTGGAGACCTACCAGTTTCTAAATGGATAATAGGTCGTATTTCAGAAATCATCAAGGGAAATGATGACAATGTTAGGGTTGTAATAGTCCGGACTCCATCCGAAACTTACAAAAGAAGTATCTCTAATATTTGTGTTCTACCAATTGTAAATAACGAAAATATTAATTAAGCTTAACCTATTTCTGTTGAATTTATTATTTCTTATTATTGTATGTATATTAAGTGCTTTATGTGTAACCATTAATTTATAATAGTATCTGTATGTTATTGTATATTTAATTGTTGTGTATCATTGAACTATCAGAATAGTTCAATGGGGGCCGGTATGTGCGCTCCCGAAGTTTGATTAAGAGATCAGCGCCACCTAGCTGATAAATGATGTAACGCTCAGTTGAGCTTCGTTGTCCTTCGAACAACACGTTTGTATCGAGCGCCCTCGCTCTCAAATCAAAAGCTCATTTAAATGTTTGCCCCCTGGCAATAATCAATAAAAACCTGGTGAAATAAAAACAGTCCACTTTTCTCTAACGCTGTCGACAGTGTCAAGTCCATTACATTTTTTTATGATTATCATTTTTTCACTATTTTACTTTTATCTTTTATTCAATTAAGAAACAAATATGCAATTTCCTTAAAATTTAACAATTTACATGAATATATAATGTAATTATTAGAAATGTTCTTGTATAATTTCTCTGTGGTTAAGATCTCGTGGCAAAACTGTCTCTCATTTCAATTTCATTTAAGTATTATTGATAAATATCATGTTTTGAAATTTAGGGACATAAGTCACTTCAAAGTAAGTTGATCTTAGGAAATTTTATATATTTAAAGCTGGAGTATTTTCAGTAATTTTGCATGGTAACGGACTTGACAATTTGCTTTATAAGCCAACTTTAAATAGCATTTGCATATTATATTGTAGGGCAAAGAGCACAACCAAATTTTTTATTTTCATGTGCCTTAAACATTTACTTTAACACTTGTCTCCTTTTAAAAAAAAATGATTAAGTTTGAAAAATAAAAAGATTCTGAAATGTAAGTGAATGGTGAAAATGGCCCATATAGTATATCAGTAAATTAAACATTTGTTATTAAACTCTTTTCAACAAACGTTATTTTCTGTATAAATGTAATAAAAAGAGATAAATCTCATTTTTCATAAAGTATTACTCATAATGGCATTTCATAACATCTTGTCCTCACCGTATCTCAGCTTTTAGTCAAATCTCATCTTGAAATTTTTAATACATATTACTACCAAAAGCCACTAATACTATCAAAAACCAGAATTTCAGAATTTTTATCTCGTTCCCCACCAAAGATATCAATGCCCAAAAAGTGTGATTTTTGAAATGTTTGACAAATTTAGGAATTTTTTACGCAAAGAGAAATCAACTGTCAAATCTGGGACTTGGCATATAAATTCTTTCGACCTACTTATGTATTTTTAAAAAAGTATCATGTTGATAGTTTTATTGTCCATAAAAACTTCCCCTTGGAAACAAACAAATTTTGGAATGGAATCTTAAAATCTAAAAAAATCAAAAACTCCTTATACTTTATGCTAAAATTTCACAATTAAGAAATTAGTTTAATAAACTATTCTATTGGAAAAACTTTTAGCTCATTTTATTCTCAACAAATAGCTGCAAACCTCATTTGAATTAGAGAAATAAAAGATGAGATATTTGGAATTCTCTATACCCTTTAATGTGAGAAAATTGCTGCACACGATATACAAACAATGAGTAGTAAAATTAAAATAATAGTAAATTTGAACTTCCATCATGTTTGGGTTGTTGCACAAAAAAATTCATATTTTTAAAAAATGGTAAGCAACCAAAAAATATTTTCTGGACCCTATGAAATACACTACATGGCCATTGATGAATGTCCACTTGCTATTTTATACATTTTGTAAAATATCTAGAAAAATACAAAAATAGTTAAAAATCCGTTTTTCCCAAAATGAAGGAAAACTAAGAGGGATTTTATCCAAATGTATTAGTACGTCCAATATTGTGTATTCTTTAGTGACGCTAATCAATAAATATATGGATACAACCCCTCTTGTTTTTGCTTCATTTTGGAGATAACAGATTTTAAACTTATTCTATTGACGATTATTTTCAGAATTTTCAAGCTATAATTTTGCAACTTTCACAAAAGTTGATCTATACATTTAGCTAACATAATATGCAAATGAAATTTTGATATCGTTGACGCATGTGCAGTGAAAAATTATTTAGTAAACCTACTCATTTTTCATACAATTTTTATTAATTTTAAATTCTAATTACAGAGTACTGTGTGCAATATTATTTGTCATATTTTCAGAAAAAAATGTTACTTTATATTAAGAACTCTGCAAATTATAAACGAAAAAAATTTGGGACCATTTTTATAAAAACCTTAATTTTCTCTACGAGTATTCATGCTATTCGCATAAAAATGAACACGGTTTATTAAAATAAGTCACTTAATCATAATCTAGAGTTTGAGCACTTTTGTTACATTAGTTTTGACAGGGTTATCCAAAAGATATTCATTCTTTTTTAATTTGTTGACGGTCCCCTAGAGAGTTTCGGGAAAAAATCTTCACGGAAATGTTTGAGCTGTACTATTATATTTATACACTAAGAGTTTCGGGATAATTCCTCCTGTATTTTTCTAGATATTTAACAAAATGTCTAAAATCGCAAGTGGACGCTCATCAATGGCCATGTAGTGTAGATTGACCAAGTAGTTTGGCTGTGTTGCTTTCACATACTGTCGATAGTTCGGAGTTTTATAGAACTTGTTGAAATTGGTTCATTAGCAATTCATTAATAGAACATTATTATGTATATTAAAAATATTTAAATATGCGTTTAAATTTTGTTTCGAATTTTCAATGCATTTCATAAATAGTTTTCAATTGAAAAAAAAAAAAAAAAATGTTATAGCATGCATATCTATGATGGGTAAGTATTACGGTGGCCTCCAATGACTAGTTTTTATTTGTTTATTATTATTCTTAATTTCTTTCTTTTTATTTCATTTTATTATTATTATTATCATTATTTTACCACTTTTTTCCCTTCAGTTATATTGGCATTAAATTTGTCTAAAGCCGGTGCTCTTTCGACTCGTACCACTTGTCGCACTCTTTGTAATCTACATCCCCTTTTCTTAATTTTATCATTGACATTGTCTCCTTACGGATACGTGTAAGCTTCAGCTGATGACGAGTTGTTTTTGTTTTAGCTCGAAACGTGCCCTGCTTTGTTTATTTTATGGTGATTTTTACAAAAAGCATTATTTGAATTATTAATTACATCCAATGTTTTTGGTATTTTTTCGTTAATTCTAGTTTAGAATAAGTAATACTGATATAGAATAAAAATCATACTGGGTCAATGCGGTGCAAATTCAAATGGTCCAGCACTGCTCGCTCCCATATCTCAGCTTGTCAGCAAATCTCCAACTTGAAATGTTTTGTGCATAATACTGCGATAAAGTACTATCAAACGTCGGAAATTTCAAATTTTCATCTCGTGCTCCACCAGAGATATAAAAATCTAAAAAGTATGATTTTTAAAATTTTTAAAAAATTTTGGAATTTTTTTCTTAAAGAGAAAATTATTCCCAGATCTTGTACTTTTTGCGCGAATACAAGTAATTTTGACGTATAATATTTAAAAAAAAACTGTGCCAGGTTGACAGTTTTCCTTCTATTAAAAACCTCCGCTTGTAAACAGAAAGATTATGGAAAAAATTTTAAAATTTATGCTTAAATTTCACCAATAAGAATTTATTTTAATAAATTATTCTTTTACTAGACTTTTAGACCATTTCATTCTGAATAGATTACTACAAATCACACTTGAATTGGAAAAATAAAAAATTTTATATTTATAATTTCGTATAACCTAGTATGCTAGAAAATCGCTGCACACGATGAAACAAAGGTGGCTGCCATGCACAAACAAACATTAATAAAACTATAATAATAGTTATTTTGAATATCCATCATGTTAGGGTTGTTGTACAAAAAATTTGACCTTTTAAAAATGGTCGAGCGACCAGTGCTGGATCACTTGAAATGCTTTGACCCAGCATAATTTTTATTCTATATTAGATTTACTAGAATTAGCGAAAAAATACCAAAAACACTGGCTATAATTAATGATTAAAATAATACACTTTGTAAAAATCACCATGAAATGTAAAATAAAGCAGGGCGCGTTTCGCTAAAACTATAACAGTACGTCATCAGCTGATGCCTTCACGAATCCGTAAGAAAAGAATGTCAGAGATAAAATGAAATAAAGAGGATGGAGTTTACAAAGAATGCGACAAGTGGCGCGAGTCGAAAGAGCACAGACTTTAGACAAATACAATGCCAAAATAAGGGAAAAGAAAAGGGTAAAAAAAAGTGGAAAAATTATTATAAGAATAATAATAAAATGAAGTAAAAATAAATTAATAAAAATAAAATAATATCATTTAAAACATCTATAAAATGAAAATAGACAAAAGACGAGGAAACAAAAGCGACTTACACGCAGGAGAGAGCGAGGGGGGGGGGGGGGAATGAGTGATCATTCACAAGTTTATCAGAATTTTTACAAATAAAATTATTTTGTTATATTCTTATTATTTTACTTTTATTTGTTTCTTTTTATTTCACACTGTTATTATTCTTAATATTTTTTCACTTTTATACCTTTTTCACTTCTTGTATTTTGGCAACACTTTTGCCTTCCACCTGCGCTCTTTCGTCTAGCGCGAATGACTGTGAAGATTACTCTTTTTAATCTATACATTCTGTCTTTCAGTTTATCTCTGACATTGTCCCTTTACAAACACCGGTATGCGTCAACTTATGACGAGCTCTTATTGTTTTAGCTCCAAAACGCCTCCTGCTTTATTATATATATATGTGTGTGTGTGTGTGTGTGTGTTGTGATGTAGAATCACATATAGTTTTCTTAAATTTTACATTTTCTAAATTACAGTTAAAACTAATCTTTAATTAAATAGCTATTTTATCTTAACGTTTTATTTCGATCCCTCAATAACTTTCCGTTAAAAAGTAAAGAAAGAAAACATATGTAACATCTGCTGTATCATCAAAACAGTTCTCAGATAAAGAGATTTCCTTTAGATGAATTTTCGGCTTCGCTAAAATAATAAAAGAAAGAATAAAGATATGCTTTGCTTGCGGTCAGTAAAATCGCTTTTCTCTCTGCTTAATTGTGATTCTAACTTATTCGTTACGTAATAATCTTTCTATGTGCATGCGGCATTATTGTGTCTTTCATATGTTTCCCAAAACAGAGTCCTAACGTACGAATTGGCGCGAATTCTTTTTGGCGTATTTTTTTTTAGGACTGCCCATTTCTAGTTGTCCTGCATTAAATTCAAAATCATCTTAATTGTTTAAAGCGTAACAGAAAATTTCATGGATATGATATTCACTTTTCATATGCTCCTTGTCGCCAATTCTATAATGCCAATGTGTGAATAGTGAATAAGGGATTGCCTCGCCCTCGCTTCACGAACTCAGTCATGTAAAGAAGCTCTCTTAAAAAAATGCTTACAGGCACCATCCCTAACTATTTCTGTAAGAAATGATTTAATTTTTATAACTCTACTTCAAATAAACAAAGTTCTCAAAAGGCATTTATTTTATTGATCACAGCCTACAACTCTAGCGAATGCATTTTAAAAAGAACCTGGTCACAATACTTTAAACTACAGATCTATAGTACATGTGTGTGTGTGTGTGATTTTTACATAATGTATTATTTTAATTATACTAGTATTAATTATTCTATATTAGTGTTATTATATTAGTATTATTTCGCTTTCGTGATGTTCTCATTACTAGATAGACTAACATAAATATTATTTTATTAATATTTTTATTTTTATAAATATTGTAAATAACAAAAATCTAAAATTCAGCCATTAATCTAGACTCACTTCCTAATATTTCATTAAACACTTCCAGGTGGAAACTATTAATCATGCATAAAACAACATTTCTCGACAGTTACAGTGATCCAATTTTTAAATTAATTTTCCACAGGTTCATTTTTTAAGTATTTAGACTAGTCCAATATTTTTCATCGGAGATGACATATTTTAGATAACAATTGGAATTGATAGATATAATGTATTGTACAGGGATATAGAGAAAGTTGATTTTCATTATAGAGAGCCTTTTTCTTGAAAGGAAAAAAATAGTATTTTTTATTATTTTTATTAAATCTTGTAGTTTAGTAAATTCTTCAGTTCCATGCTAAAATAACAAAATATAAATACTTGCTCAGTGTTTTTTTTTTTTTTTTCGAAACAAAAATGACGTTATAAATGACAGAAATATCTTTTTTGAGATTGATGTCTTAGACGTATAGCAAATGAGGTTCAAAAATATAGATCTAAAATTACAAACGCTTTTAAAACATCAATTTGATAACCATTAACTCAAATTAAGGTAAAAAAAAAAAAACTTTTTATTATTAGGGCATTTAATTTAAAAGGGCTTAAAAAAGTACATAATCTACAAATCTTTAAAAAAAAAAAAGTTTTTGAAAAAGATTTAAGTCAAATACTTATAAAAATTTATGACAGTTTTGTTCATACTATCTTTTAGACTTTTTAGGGACTTTGCAAAATGAGATGAAAATAGCATTTATTTTAAGAGGGAATCAGCTTAGATGCAGGCATTTATTCTATGCTTTCAACGCAAAAAACATTCAACTATTAAGAACCAGGGATATGTTTAGGAAACTTTTAGGTCTTTTAAAGGCCCCTCACAAAATAATTTTATATTAAAACAGGACCCTTCACAAAACAGTTTATCTCAAAACAGGACCCTTCACAAAATTATTTGTCAATTAAATAGACATTTCACAAATTTTTATTCACCTTCAAATTGAACTTTTTAAAAATTTAATTATTTTATAATAAAATCTGGCTTGTAAATAAGCAGTTGAACTCACTCACCAAAGAGCATATTACTTAGCTTTTTATATATGAAAAATAGAACTTGAAGGCATCGATAATTTAAAATTCACAAGATCCTGACTAAATTTTTCACAAATATAAGGGAAAAAATCACAATTTCACTAAAACAGGACTCTGTCAGAAAAGTTGGAACAGACTCCTGAAAACTGATGTAAAAATATAGAAAAAAAAACATACATTTTAGTTTTCATAAGTAAAAAATAAATAAATAAATAAATAAAAAATAAAAAAAACCAGAGATACCCGAGTGGGGACCGAATAAGTTAAAACATTTTGAAAACATAAATGTATATGATATAAGATACTTAAAATTAATACAAATGGCGTTTTATTTTAAGAACTTTACATTGTGAAATCGAATACTAATCAAAACAGAGGTTGCTACACAACATATACTTTATTCATAAAGTTAAGAGGCTACTTCAGTCAAGCGAAAAGATAATGCTAATCCTATGAAATAGATTTGGAAAGATATCAAGATTTCATTTCAATATTTTTAAAAGATTTGTTTTTGCTGTAATGCTAATCCTATGAAATAGATTTGTAAAGGTATTACGAATTCATTTCAATATTTTTAAATGATTTGTTTTTGCATTGGATAACAGAGGTTCTTCAGTAAAAAAGGCCATTTTTTCTTTTTTATTTCTTTTTATTTTTTTTATTATATTATATTATTATTATTATTATTATTAGGCTTTTTCAAATTTGACTACAGATTTGGTTTATGAGGATGTTTTCACTTTCTAAACCGGTTCCGAAAATGAAATTATGCTGATTAAAAACGTCTGCAAACAAAATCGAATAAGTAAAAAAGATTCTTGTACAAAACAATCTCAGCTATCCATGAAAAAAATCATTTTAAATATATTGAAATGCAACCGAGTTATCTTCATAAATTTCTTCCACAGGATTAGCGTTAGCAAACGGACCTTTTCCCTTGATTGAAGAACCTTCTTAAAGATCATAAAGTAATAAAAACACATGAATAAAATAAAATTGAACGTTTTTGTTTAATAGTCAAAACCATCTTCAGGAGTAAAATTCTCTGATAAAACATAATTGGAGGGAAACAATCTACATGCAACATCCTCAAAAATTATATTTAATCAGGAATAAGCAACGGTAACTTCAAAAATCCTCCGAAGACTAACACAGTTGCACCATTTGTGACTAAAAAAAAAGAAAATAAATAAATAAATAAACAAATAAAAGAAGACGGGATGAAAAAACATAGAAAGATCACATAACTTTATAAAATGCTAACACATATTTTCGGAACAAGAAATGGAACATTATCGTTACCTATTTCTTGGTTCCATAAACACATTTCCATAGATTCACGAAAAACTACTTTATGTTGAAAGAAGTAGTAAAATAATGTTACGAATTTTGTAAATAGTTAGTGTTTGTACTGTAAAATAATGTAAACAATCTTATTAAGCTCCATTACTTTACTAATATTAGTTTTTGTTACATTGTCTCTGTTATCAAGCAAACTTGTCTATTATTTTCAGTGTATGTCTACGGCAGATTGGCGAAATAGTAAAGATATCGCCAAGTTGGCGTCACTTTTGACAACTAATTTTAGTCGCCAAATTTGGCGATATATCGTCAAGTTAGCGACAAACTTGGCGATGGTAACCCTTCCCCCTCTATGGTAACCCCCCTTAGGTATGCTGATACATTGAATGTTTTTCCTTGGTTTCTGGATTTTTCGAGAAGGTTGTAGAAATTTCCAGCACATGCTGCGAGCCTATATAAGGAGAGCAATACGAGCTGCTGTGGTTATTATTCATCAGTCAGTCATTGAGTGAGCTGCGATTGTAAACAAGTTTGCTTGAGTTTTCTCTACATTGTTTTGACTGTGATTTAGCGTTGAGACATTGTATAAAGAGTCTCTGGGATCTAAAGCTGTACTTGTACGATATATTTGAGCAGTTATTTTTGAATATCTAGTA
The DNA here is from genome assembly GCA_964019185.1 of Maratus speculifer. Classification (NCBI taxonomy): domain Eukaryota; kingdom Metazoa; phylum Arthropoda; class Arachnida; order Araneae; family Salticidae; genus Maratus; species Maratus speculifer. The sequence goes on along the minus strand of OZ025302.1, from coordinate 245,519,971 downwards.
ATATTTGTGAGTTTCGAAGATTCTGTTGTTCTGAAGATCTGTAAATAAATTAATTTCTACTTTTCTAAGAGACAAGACTTTGAAGTTGTCTAACCATAAGATCAAAAGAACCCTATATACGTAACAATAATAATAATAATAATAATAATAATAATAATAATATTAGTGTTCGCATCTTTAAATTTGGGAATAATGTATACATTGGAAAACAATTTAAACTGTGGTTGGTTGGTTGATTGGACTTTATGGTGCAAAGTCCCTTCTGGGACATGTTGCGCCAGCAATTTAAACTGTGAAAAATTAAAACAAGCAGCTATCTGTGAGACAACTAACAGTAATTAAAGATTTAAAAAAACTGCATATATTTTGCCAAATGAAGTCTTTCTTTATTACGGGAAGAATTGCAACTATATATATCTATATTTTAAAGGCCAAACGTATCTGTGCGTAATGCATACGTCATTTTGCGAATGGCAACTTGAAATTTAAATGAAATTTCTGTTTTGCAATTTTTGCTACTGGAAATATTTAAACTTCTAAACGTCACACAATTTCAATTTTTACACCATCATATAGGGGGAAAAATGTGGTTTTAAATCAATTTGTTTGAAAACGTATCTTAATTTATTTTTGAGATATTAATCTTTTTGTAATTTTTAATACCGTTTTTCAAATTGTGGCACTAGAACTCAATTTCTATTAAAAGCAAAGGGGGAAAAGCCAAAAAGTTGATTGCTGTATTTTTATGTTGCCATTTTGTTATTATCTTTTACCAAACTTTTTACATGTCGGATTTCAATTTCACGGGGAAAAAATTTTATAATTAAATCAAAGTGGAATACATTTTGCTTTTTTTTTTTCATTTGGAATACTAAGAGCCTTAATTAATAACTTCATCATATTAGCAGATCTTTATTATATTTTGCTGTTTTAAATTTTGAATGACACGCATTTAATTAATAACTGTATCATAATAATATATCTTTATTATATTTTATTGCTTACATTACGATTAAAGTGAAATTTTAATAATTTGGACAACTGAGTTTCATAGGAATAGTCTTTGTTAACTTTAGGTTAAAATAATATGTGTTCAAGAGTTAGGTAAACCAATATTATATGCATCTTTTATTGTAACTAATTTTGTGGGATTGTAATAAGTTAATGAAAAAGTTCCTTCATAGATATTTTCTTTCATCGAAATTCAACGGGTTCATCTTGTATTAATAATTTTGTTTTTGTCAATGCTGGAATATCTAATATTCACCAAAATAATTCTTCTAAATAACAAGAATGTTAAAATCGTTCATCATTCTAGTACACTTTTAGGAACATTTCACTTAAATATTCGGAAACTGAAACCATTCATCACTTATGAAATAATATTTCTTGACAGTTTCAATGATCAAGTTGTTTTACGCTAATTCACCACAGGTACATTTTTCAAGCTGTTAGAATATTCTATATTTTTCGACAAAGAATACATTTCACAACATATTTTTACATAAATGTTTAGAAATGACACAAATAGAATATTTTACGGAAATATAGAGAAACTTCATATACACTTATAACGAAATTTTTCAATTTTATGTATGACTGATATTACTGAATAAGCATCCAGCTTAAAAATGAACTATTAACAATAATAAAAAAACCTGTTTAAATAGAATGAAGATTTTGTTAAGTTAAGCACCCCATAATTATTAAAGCTTATGTCAGAACAGGATTGTCTAATATCTGATAAATAATTCTTCTAAATTACAAGAATACTAAATTCATTCATTAGTTTAGTACTTTCTTATAAATATTTTACTAAAAAGCTTTAGAAACGAAACTATTAATCACATATGAATTATTATTTCTTGCGGTTACAGTGATCAACATTTTTACTTTAATTCACCACGGGCTCATTTTCACGGTTAAAATATTTCAATATTTTTCGACACAGGATAAGTTTCACAGCATAATTTAACATAAATGTTAGGAAATGATAGGAATAAAATATTTTACGTAAATCTAGGAAAAGTTGATTTTAACCCTTTATCTATCAACGGTACTTATAAGTTCCATCAAAATTACTTATTAAAAATTCTTTTAATACTTCAATTACTTTGTAATACTCTTTATAATGAGTTACAGATACATTACTTTATTTTGTTTCAAAAGCATCATTGGTTATACAAAACAAAAATATTTATAAAAAGATGATTTATTTTACCTTTATATCTTTTCAGCTTTCTTGGCATAGAGGAAGGAGGATGGGGATTTTTCAATTCGTAAAAATTTCTATATTTATGTTGTAAGAATATCGTATTTGTACTTTTTATAATTCTACAAAATACTAAGAAAATAATTTAAAATAAAAGATTTGAGTAGGATTACAAATAATACACAAAATCCCTGTAAATTCAAGTTTAATTAACCCTTCTAAATGTTTCAAGTCTTCTAAAATCTCTAATAAATTTATTAAATGATTTTGTAAATCTTTTAATTTAGTTTAGACAATTTACGTACAATGCTTGAGAATGTAAAATTTTAATGAAATCATAATTCGGTAGATAAAGAATTAATTGAATCAAGCCATCACTGTAATTAATAAAGCTGTTGTTAGTAGATGATTGTGTAATAAACCGCTACAATAATTCTTCTAAATAACAAGAATATTAAATTCCTTTATCAATCTAGCACTCTCTTAAGAACATTACATGAAAAAACTTTCGAAACGAAACTATTAATCATTTATGAAACAATATATCTTGACAGTTATAGTGATCAACTTTTTTTTCATATTAATTCACCACTGGAAAATTTTTCAAGCAGTTAAAATATTTCAATACTTTTCAAAACAGAATAACTTTCACGACGCATTTTAACATAAAGGTTTTGATTTGACAGGAATAAAATACCCTGCAGAAATGTAGAAAAAATGTGTATATACTTATAAAACAATTTTTTTTTACATTTGTATTCCTGTGAGATTATTAATAAGCAAGCTTCAAACATCAAGCTAAACTACTAATTATAAAAACATTTTATTAAAATGAAATAAAGATTTGTTTAAAGTTAAAAGCTGTTAATTAATAAATCTGTTGTTAGTCGAGGATTGTGTAATAAACCGCTAATATAATTCTTCTGAATAACAAGAATGTTAAATTAGTTCGTCAATATAGTACTCTCTACTGAACATTTTATTAAGAATCTTTCCAACAGAAACTATTAATCACTTGTGAAACAACATTTGATAGCTACAGTGATCATGTTTTGTTACATTAATTTACCACAGGGTCATTTTTCAAGAAGTTAGAGTATTTTAATATTTTTTGACACAGAATAGCTTTCACAATATATTTTAAGATAAATATTTGGAATTGAGAGGAATAAAATATCTTACAGAAATATAGAGAAAGTCTATGTATACTTATAAAACAAATTTCTCACATTTCTATCGGGATGAGAATATTATTACGCAAGCCTCAAACATTAACCCAAACTGCTAATTATAAAAACATACAATTAAAATGGAATAATTATTTTTTTTAAAGTTAAACAATGTTAATAAATAAAGCTATTGTTAGACGATTATGTAAAAATGCACTAGAAAAATTCTGCTAAATAACGAGTATGTTGAATTCTTTCTTCAATGTAAAACTCTCTTCTGAAAATTTTATTAAGAATCTTTCAAAGATAAACTATTAATCACTTATGAAACAATATTTCTTGACAGTTACAGCGATCAACTTTTTCATCTTAATTCACTACAGTCTAATTTTTCAAGTTGTTATAATATTTCAATATTTTTTGACACAGAATAACTTTTACAACATATGTTAATAAAAACGTTTGGAATTCACAGGAATAAAATATCCTATAGAAATATTGAAAAAGTTTACATGTAGAATTTTAAGTTTTTAATTTATAATTAAATTGAGAGACAAAAATTCTGTCACAGTTAAACTTTTGAAATTTACATTCAAACATTAATTATTTACAAAAGTAATACACTATATTTTCATTGATTATTGGACACTTGCGATTTTAGACATTTTACTAAATATCTAGAAAAATACATGAGGAATCATCTCGAAACTCTTAGTGTATAAATATAATTCTATACGCCATACATCGCCGTGAAGATTTTGTACCGAAACTTCATAGGGGACCGTCAACAAATTAAAAAAGAATGAATATCTTTTGAATAACCCTGCCAAAAGTAATGTAGCAAAAGCGCTCAAACTCTAGATTATAATTGAATGTCTTATTGTAATACACTGTGTACATTTTTATGCAAATAGCATGCATACTCGCAGAGTAATTAAAGTTTTTATAAAAATGGTCCCAAATTTTTCCAAGTTTTTCCCTTATAATTTTCAGAATTTTTAATATAAATTAATATTTTTTTTCAGAAAATAGGACAAACAACATTGCACACAGTACCCTGTAATCAGAATTAAAAAATAATAAAAATTGTCAATATTTGAAAAATGAGTAGGTTTACTAAATAATTTTTTACTGCGCATGCGTCAAAGATATCAAAATTTCATTTGCATATTATGTTAGCTAAATGTATAGAACAACTTCTGTAAAAGTCTCAAAATCATAGCTTGCAAATTCTGAAAGTAATCGTCTATAGAAAAGGACAAAATCCGTTGTTTCCGAAATGAAGCAAAAAAATGAGGGATTTTATCCAAATGCAGTAGTACATCCCGTAATGTGTATTCTATATTGACACTAATCAATGAATATATGGATACAACCCCTCTTGTTTTTGCTTCATTTTGAGAATAACGGATTTTCAACTAATTCAATTGACGATTATTTTCAGAAATTTCAATTTATGATTTTGTGACTTTCAGAAAAGTTGCTCTATACATTTAACTAACATAATATGCAAATGAAATTTTGATATCGTTGACGCATGCGCAGTGCAAAATTATTTAGTAAACCTACTCATTTTGTACACAATTTTCATTATTTTTTAATTCTGATTACAAGGTACTGTGTGCAATGTTGTTTGTCATATTTTCTGAAAAAATTATTATTTATTATTTTATATTAAGAACTCTGAAAATTATAAGGAAAAAACTTGGAAAAATTTGGGACCATTTTTATAAAAACCTTAATTACTCTGCGAGTATGCATGATATTTGCATAAAAATGAACAAGGCGTATTACAATAAGGCATTCAATCATAATCTAAAGTTTGAGCGCTTTTGCTACATTAGTTTTGGCAAGGTTATTCAAAAGATATTCACTCTTTTTTAATTTGTTGACGGTCCCCTATGGAGTTTCGGTAAAACATCTTCACGGCGATGTATGGCGTATACTATTATATTTATACACTAAGAGTTTCGAGATGATTCCTCATGTATTTTTCTAGATATTTAGTAAAATGTCTAAAATCGCAAGTGTCCAATAATCAATGGAATATAGTGTATTTACAAAGTTCTATTTACAATTTAAACCATCATAAGTTTTAGTTAATTAACCCTTATATGCATATTGTATCATTTTCGATACCATAAGTGTTCCCGATTTATTCGGGGTTTTATTCACATATTTCGTATTCTCACCAGAAATTTAAAAGAGCAATTTTCACTTTACTTAATGACAGACCATTCGTAATTAAATAAAGAAAAAAATTACTATTTAGATTTTTCTGGTATGAATTCTGATTCTTTGAATTGCGCATTTTTTGGAACACGCTCTATCCAAGTATTTAAGGGTTAATACACGTCTCACGCGGGAAGTCATCATCATGGAACATTCTTTTTCCAACCCCAACCACCGGTCCATAAAACGTTCTCTTCGGCATTTCCCTTTATTTTTATCTAATCCTTTAATCGTCTGTCTTACTGGAGAGCCTTGATCTCAGAGTTATGGTATGGGGAAGCTTACGAGACATATAACTGTCAGGCTCAACAAGTTTTTCATACTTGCACCTGGCTGAGATTGACCACCCTGAGCACCTGGCTGATTAAGCAAGCTTTAAACATCAATTAGATAAACTGCAAATTACAAAAACATGCTATTGAATTGGAAAAAAACTTTTTTATGTAATTAATCTCTAGAATAATTCTTCCAAATAACAAAAATATTAAATTCACCAGTCTATTATTCTCTTCTGAACATTTATTAAAATACTCTCAAACAGAAACAATTAATCAATTATGAAAAATATTTCTTGAGAGTTACAGTGACCAAGTTTTTATATTAGTTCACCACAGTCTCATTTTTCAAGCAGTTAAAATATTTCAATATTTTGGACAGAGAATAACTTTCACAAAATATTTCAACATAAATGTTTGGAACTGACAGGAATAAAATATCCTACAGAATTGTTTTAAAAGATTATACTTATATAACAAATATTTCACATTTGCATCTGACTGAGATTATCACTAAGCAAGCCTCAATTATTAAGCTAAACTACTAATTATGAAAACAGATTTTTAATTTTAGAAAAAATATTTTTTTATGCTGAACACTGTAGTTATTAAAGCTGTTACTGGTTGAGGATTGTTTTATAAACCACTAAAATAATTCTTCTAAATAACAAGAAAGCTATATTCATTGATCAATCTAGTGCTGTCTGCTGAATATTTTATTAAAACATTTTTAAACAAAAACTATTAATCACTTATAAAACCATATTTCTTTACAGTTACAGCGATCAACGTTTTCATCTTAATTCACCACAGTCTAATTTTTCAAAATCTTATAATATTTCAATATTTTTTGACACAGAATAACTTGCACAACTTACATTAACAAAAATTTTTGGAATTGACGGAATATAATATCCTACAGAAATATAGAAAGCGTTTTTATGTACTTATAAAACAAGTTTTTCACATTTTTACCTGGCTGAGATTATTATTAAGCAAGCTTTAATCATCAATTAGCCAAATTGCAAATTATAAAAACATACTATTAAATTGAAATAGAGACTTTTTTATGTTAATACTATAGTTAATACAGTTGTTGTTAGTAGAGGATTGTATAATAATCCGCTAAAACAATTCTTCTAAATAACAAGAATGTTGAATTCGTTCGTCAATATAGAACTTTCTTCTGAACATTTTATTAAGAATCTTTGAAAGAAAAACTCACACAAAACTTGACAGTTACAGCTATCAACTTTTTTATCTTAATTCACTACAGTCTCATTTTTCAAGGGGTTAGAATATTTCAATATTTTTCGGAAAAGAATAAATTTCGCAACATATATTAACAAAAATGTTTGGAATTGACAGGAATTTCTGGGATTTTTAAAGGTAAAAGAACGGTTTTAGAAACCTTAGGTGAGTTAGGAAAGGTTACTGTATATTTTCGTTTTCGATTACAGTGCATTTTTATATATTCAGAAACATATAACATTTTTTACAGAGTAATAAATGCAGCTGTTGTTAGTAGAGGATTGTATAATAAACCGCTAGAATAAATCTTCTAAATTACAAAAATGTTAAATTCGTTCGTCAGTATAATATTCGCCTCTGAATATTTTATTAAGAATCTTTCCAACATATACTATTAATCATTTATGAAACAATATTTCTGGACAGTTATTGCGATCAACTTTTTTATCTTAATTCACCGCAGTCTCATTTTTCAAGGGGTTAGAACATTTCCATATTTTTGACACAGAATAACTTTTCCAACATATATTAACAAAAACGCTTGGAATTGACATGAATAAAATATCCTACAGAAATATAGACAAAGTTTATATATACTTATAAAAAAATTCACATTTGTATCTGGCTGAGATTCAATTAAGCAAGCTTTAAACATCATTTAGCTAAACTGCAAATTATAAAAAACATACTATTTTATAGAATAAAGACTTTTTTATGTTAATACTATAATTAATGCAGCTGTTGTTAGTAGAGGATTGTATAATAAACCTCTAGAATAATTCTTATGAATAACAAGAATGTTAAATTCGTTCGTCAATATAGAACTCTACTCTCTTCTAAAAATTTTATTAAGAATCTTTCCAACAGAAAATATTAATGTCTTGTGAAACAATATTTCTTGACAAATAGAGTGATCAATTGTTTTATCTTAATTTACCACAGGCTTTTTTTTCAAGCGGTTATAATATTTTAATGTTTTTAAAAGCAGAATAATTTTCAGAAAATTTTTTAAACAAAAATATTTGGAATTGATAGGAATAAAATATGAAAAGGCATTAAGTTTTTTTTAAATTTAAACATTGTAACTATTAAAAGGGATGTTAGTAGAGGATTATGTAATTATTCGCTAGAATAATTCTTCTAAATAACAAAAATGATAAATCCCTTTATCAATCTAGTGCTCTCTTTTGAATATTTTATTAATTTCTTTTAAACATAAACTATTGATCACTTATGAAACAATATTTCTTGACAGATACAGTGATCATGTTTTTTATATTTATTCACAATATGCTTTTTTTTCAAGCAATTAAAATATTTCAATATTTTACCACATATATTGACTTTCACAACATATTTTAACATAAATGTTTGGAATTGACAGGAATAAAATAACCTACAGAAATATAGAGAAAGTTTATATATACTTATAAAAACAAATTTCTCACATTCGCACCTGGCTGAGATTCAATTAAGCAAGCTTTAAAAATCAATTAGCTAAACTGCAAATTATAAAAACATACTATTATAGAATAAAGACTTTTTTACGTTAATACTATAATTGATGCAGCTGTTGTTAGTAGAGGATTGTACAATCAACCACTAGAATAATTCTTATAAATAACAAGAATGTTAAATTCGTTCGCCAATATAGAACTCTCTTCTGAACATTTTATTAAGAATCTTTCAAAGAGAAACTATTAATAAATTGTGAAACAATATTTCTTGACAGTTACAGTGATCAAGTTTTTTATCTTAATTTACCACAAACTTATTTTTCAAGGAGTTATAATATTTCAATATTTTTTTACACAGAATAACTTTCACAACGTATATTAACAAAAAATTTTGGAACTGACAGGAATAAAGTATCCTACAGAAACATAAAAAAAAGTTTATATATACTTATAAAACAAATTTTTCACATTTGCACCTGGCTGAGATTATTATTACGCTAGCTTTAAACATATATTAACTAAACTAAAAATTAAAAAAAAAACATGCTATTAAATTGCAATAAAGACTATTTTATGTTAATACTATGATGGATGCAGTTGTTGTTAGTAGAGGATTGTATAACAAACCGCTAGAATAATTCTTATATATAACAAGAATGTTAAATTCGTTGGTCAGTATAGAACTCTCTTCTGAATATTTTATTAAGAATCGTTAAAACATGAACTATTAATCACTTGTGAAACAATATTTCTTGACAGTTACAGCAATCAAGTTTTTTATCTTAATTTACCACGGGCCTATTTTTCAAGCGGTTATAACATTTCAATGTTTTAATAACAAAATAATTTTCACAATATTTTTTTAACAAAAATTTTGGAATTGACAGGAATAAAATATGGTATGGAAATATAGAGAAAGTTTATATATACTTATAAAACCAAATTTTTCATATTTGCATTTGAGTGAGATTATTTTTAAGCAGGTCTCAAACATCAGACTATAGTACTATTTATAAAAACACAGAATTAAAAACGCATTAAGGTTTTCTTTAATTTAAACACTGTAACTATTAAAAGGGACGTTAGTTGAGGATTGTGTCATAATTCGCTAGAATAATTCTTCGAAATAACAAGAATGCTAAATTCATTTATCAATCTAGTATTCTCTTTTGAACATTTTATTAAAAATCTTTCAAGGAGAAACTATTAATCACAAACGAAACAATATTTTTTGACGGTTACAACGATCAACTTTGTTTTTTATCTTAATTCATCATAGTGTCATTTTTCAAGGAGTTATAATAATTCAATATTTCTTGGCACAGAATAACTTTCACAACCTATTTTAAGATAAATGTTTGGAATTGCCAGGAATACAATATCTTACAGAAATATAGAGAAAGTTTATATATACTTATTAAGCAAATTTTTCACATTTGCACCTAGCTGAGATTATTGTTAAGCAAGTTTTAAACACCAATTAGCTAAACTGAATATTGTAAGTACCATTAAATTAGAATAAAGACTTTTTTTATGTTAATACTGTTCATATGTTACTATAATTGATGGAGCTGTTGTTAATAGAGGATTATATAATAAACCGCTAAAATAATTCTTCTAAATGACAAGAATGTTAAATTAGTTTGTGAATATAGAACTCTCTTCTGAACATTTTATTAAGAATCTTTCAAGTAGAAACTATTAATCACTTATGAAACAATATTTCTTGACAGTTACAGCAATCAACTTTTTATCTTATTTCACCACAATCTCATTTTTCAAGCGGTTAAAATAGTTCAACACATAGTTCACAACATATTTTAAAATAAATATTTCGAATTGAAAGGAATAAAATACCCTACTGATGTATAGAAAAAGTTTATATATGTACTTATTAAACAAAACTTTCACATTTGTATTCGATTGAGATTATGTTTAAGTAAGTTTCAAATAAAAAGCTAAACTACTAATTGTAAAATCATACTATTAAACTAGGATAAATATTTCTTTAAGTTAAACACTTTAATTATTAAAGCTGTTTTTAGTAGAGTTTTCTGCAATGAACTTCTAAAATAATTCTCCCAAATAAAAAAAAAAATATTAAATTCATTCACTAGTCCATTATTCTGTTCTGAACATTTTATTAAAAAACTCTCAAACAAAAACAATTAATCAATTATGAAAAATATTTCTGTACAGTTACAGTGGTAAAGTTTTTTATATTAATTCATCACAGGTTCATTTTTCAAACAGTTAAAATATTTCAATATTTTGGACACAGAATAACTTTCACAAAATATTTCAACAGAAATGTTTGGAATTGACGGAATATAATATCCTACAGAAATATAGAAAACATTTTTATATACTTATAAAACAAGTTTTTCACATTTTTACCTGGCTGAGATTATTATTAAGCAAGCTTTAATCATCAATTAGCCAAATTGCAAATTATAAAAACATACTATTAAATTGAAATAGATACTTTTTTATGTTAATACTATAATTAATACAGTTGTTGTTAGTAGAGGATTGTATAATAAACCGCTAGAACAATTCTCCTAAATAACAAGAATGTTGAATTCGTTCGTCAATATAGAACTCTCTTCTGAATATTTTATTAAGAATATTTCAAAGAAAAACTCTTAATAACTTATGAAACAGTATTTCTTGACAGTTACAGCGATCAACTTTTTTATCTTAATTCACTACAGTCTCATTTTTCAAGGGGTTAGAATATTTCAATATTTTTCGGAAAAGAATAAATTTCGCAACATATATTAACAAAAATGTTTGGAATTGACAGGAATTTCTGGGATTTTTAAAGGTAAAAGAACGGTTTTAGAAACCTTAGGTGAGTTAGGAAAGGTTACTGTATATTTTCGTTTTTGATTACAGTGCATTTTTATATATTCAGAAACATCTAACATTTTTTACAGTGTAATAAATGCAGCTGTTGTTAGTAGAGGATTGTATAATAAACCGCTAGAATACATCTTCTAAATTACAAAAATGTTAAATTCGTTCGTCAGTATAGCATTCGCCACTGAACATTTTATCAAGAATCTTTCCAACATATACTATTAATCATTTATGAAACAATATTTATTGACAGTTATAGCGATCAACTTTTTTATCTTAATTCACCGCAGTCTCTTTTTTCAAGGGGTTAGAACATTTCCATATTTTTGACACAGAATAACTTTTCCAACATATATTAACAAAAACGCTTGGAATTGACATGAATAAAATATCCTACAAAAATATAGACTAAGTTTATATATACATATAAAAAAAATTCACATTTGCACCTGGCTGAGATTCAATTAAGCAAGCTTTAAACATCAATTAGCTAAACTGCAAATTATAAAAACATACTATTTTATAGAATAAAGACTTTTTTATGTTAATACTATAATTAATGCAGCTGTTGTTAGTAGAGGATTGTATAATAAACCTCTAGAATAATTCTTATGAATAACAAGAATGTTAAATTCGTTCGTCAATATAGAACTCTCTTCTAAACTTTTTGTTAAGAATCTTTCCAATAGAAAATATTAATGTCTTGTGAAACAATATTTCTTGACAAATAGAGTGATCAAGTGTTTTATCTTAATTTACCACAGGCTTTTTTTTTTTCAAGCGGTTATAGTATTTTAATGTTTTTATAAACAGAATAATTTTCAGAAGATTTTTAAACAAAAATATTTGGAATTGGCAGGAATAAAATATGAAAAGGCATTAAGTTTTTTTTTTTTTAATTTAAACATTGTAACTATTAAAAGGGATGTTAGTAGAGGATTACGTAATTATTCGATAGAATAATTCTCCTAAATAACAAAAAGGCTAAATCCCTTTATCAATCTAGTGCTCTCTTTTGAATATTTTATTAATTTCTTTTAAACAGAAACTATTGATCACTTATGAAACAATATTTCTTGACAGATACAGTGATCATGTTTTTTATATTTATTCACAATATGCTTTTTTTTCAAGCAATTAAAATATTTCAATATTTTACCACATATATTGACTTTCACAACATATTTTAACATAAATGTTTGGAATTGACAGGAATAAAATAACCTACAGAAATATAGAGAAAGTTTATATATACTTATAAAAACAAATTTCTCACATTCGCACCTGGCTGAGATTCAATTAAGCAAGCTTTAAAAATCAATTAGCTAAACTGCAAATTATAAAAACATACTATTATAGAATAAAGACTTTTTTACGTTAATACTATAATTGATGCAGCTGTTGTTAGTAGAGGATTGTACAATCAACCACTAGAATAATTCTTATAAATAACAAGAATGTTAAATTCGTTCGCCAATATAGAACTCTCTTCTGAACATTTTATTAAGAATCTTTCAAAGAGAAACTATTAATAAATTGTGAAACAATATTTCTTGACAGTTACAGTGATCAAGTTTTTTATCTTAATTTACCACAAACTTATTTTTCAAGGAGTTATAATATTTCAATATTTTTTTACACAGAATAACTTTCACAACGTATATTAACAAAAAATTTTGGAACTGACAGGAATAAAGTATCCTACAGAAACATAAAAAAAAGTTTATATATACTTATAAAACAAATTTTTCACATTTGCACCTGGCTGAGATTATTATTACGCTAGCTTTAAACATATATTAACTAAACTAAAAATAAAAAAAAAAACATGCTATTAAATTGCAATAAAGACTATTTTATGTTAATGCTATGATGGATGCAGTTGTTGTTATTAGAGGATTGTATAACAAACCGCTAGAATAATTCTTATATATAACAAGAATGTTAAATTCGTTGGTCAGTATAGAACTCTCTTCTGAATATTTTATTAAGAATCGTTAAAACATGAACTATTAATCACTTGTGAAACAATATTTCTTGACAGTTACAGCAATCAAGTTTTTTATCTTAATTTACCACGGGCCTATTTTTCAAGCGGTTATAACATTTCAATGTTTTAATAACAAAATAATTTTCACAATATTTTTTTAACAAAAATTTTGGAATTGACAGGAATAAAATATGGTATGGAAATATAGAGAAAGTTTATATATACTTATAAAACCAAATTTTTCATATTTGCATTTGAGTGAGATTATTTTTAAGCAGGTCTCAAACATCAGACTATAGTACTATTTATAAAAACACAGAATTAAAAAGGCATTAAGGTTTTCTTTAATTTAAACACTGTAACTATTAAAAGGGACGTTAGTTGAGGATTGTGTCATAATTCGCTAGAATAATTCTTCGAAATAACAAGAATGCTAAATTCATTTATCAATCTAGTATTCTCTTTTGAACATTTTATTAAAAATCTTTCAAGGAGAAACTATTAATCACAAACGAAACAATATTTTTTGACGGTTACAACGATCAACTTTGTTTTTTATCTTAATTCATCATAGTGTCATTTTTCAAGGAGTTATAATAATTCAATATTTCTTGGCACAGAATAACTTTCACAACCTATTTTAAGATAAATGTTTGGAATTGACAGGAATACAATATCTTACAGAAATATAGAGAAAGTTTATATATACTTATTAAGCAAATTTTTCACATTTGCACCTAGCTGAGATTATTGTTAAGCAAGTTTTAAACACCAATTAGCTAAATTGAATATTGTAAGTAGCATTAAATTAGAATAAAGACTTTTTTTATGTTAATACTGTTCATATGTTACTATAATTGATGGAGCTGTTGTTAATAGAGGATTATATAATAAACCGCTAAAATAATTCTTCTAAATGACAAGAATGTTAAATTAGTTTGTGAATATAGAACTCTCTTCTGAACATTTTATTAAGAATCTTTCAAGTAGAAACTATTAATCACTTATGAAACAATATTTCTTGACAGTTACAGCAATCAACTTTTTATCTTATTTCACCACAATCTCATTTTTCAAGCGGTTAAAATAGTTCAACACATAGTTCACAACATATTTTAAAATAAATATTTCGAATTGAAAGGAATAAAATACCCTACGGATGTACACTGTAAAAAATGTGCGCAATGTTCTTGGCATTTACTGTGTAACATTCCTGGGTTTTCTCGGATTATTTCTGCTCATACAAGAATACCGAGAAATCTTGTGTAATACCTTCCACAATCTCGTGTAACTTTTCGATATAATTGAGAAAGTGGAAATTACTGATAAACTGTGAAATGTTCCGAATATTTTCTGTGTAACATTCCTTAGTTTTAGTATACTTTTTGAGCTTTTGTGTAACTTTTCGAATTTATTCTAAAATAGAAATCATTGGTAATCTGTGAAAAGTTATATATGTTTTTTGTGTAATATTCCTTATTTTGTGGTTGGTATATTAATTACAGAAAAATCGTTATTTTGCGTGTATGCCATTTTATCATCCCAGCTGAGAAAAGACTTCGAGATCTTGCGCTTTAACAAAATAACACGAAGGTGCGTATACTCTTGTAATTGTGCATTTCAAAGCTTTTATTCAAATTCTGCCCTGTACAGCTCTAGAGATATATTTTACGTGTAAAAAAACTGATTTTTTGTGTGTTTATTATTTTGCTCACTTAGTTATAAATCGAGTATGGAAACTAGAGTCACTAATTTTTACCGAAGTTTTAACTACGCATTTAATTGTGATTCTCGACTATTTTTTTCCCAGTTTAGACTCTGGGGACTCTTCTTGGTCTTTATTTCCATATGAACTACTTTTTTGAGTGTGATTCATTTTGTTGCCTCAGTTGAAGAAAAAGACTATGGGATTTAGACCAACTAACTTTAGAATGAAAGTGCGTATGCCTATCTTATTGTGCATTTTGAAGCCTATTTTTTCAAATTCGACCAGTGATCGTTTTACGAAATTATTTTATCAGTGATTGTTTGACGAAATTCTCGATCTTAGTACCGCAAATTTTTCTCCAAATACCTGCTATTTCCGATTAGTAACATTTGACTTATTTAATCAGCAGTGCCAGTTTAGAGGATTTTTTTACAATGTCTATCTTTATTTCCGAATAGTAATCTTTCTGTCATTAAATAAAGCGATAATATCTAGGTATAAGCATTCGCGTCGTAAGCGAGATCTTTTGTCCAAGGGATGAAAACTTTATCGTATATTAAATGGAAAATTTTTACATTTGTTGTAAGAGCGATGTTCTGGTGATGTTGGAACTGGAGTAAATTCAGGTATTAATCGGTATCACGTCTTAAGTGGGTTCGACTGTTACCTAAAACAATAAATCTAGCATAAAAATTATTATAAACAAAGTCAATGCTTAAAGAGGAAAGGGGAGAAGCTCTAGCCAACTATTTTATTTTTCAAAATATTGAGTCTATAACATGAAATTAAAGTAATATCAGTAGAGAAATGTTTAAATTTTGTCTCCCCCCTCTCCCCTCCCTTCTTTGGTATCTGAAAGCTACATATGTCTATAGAGGATGAAAAGGTACAATTTTAAGATTTTCACTAGAAAATATTGCTAATTTTGTGGCAAGGTTTTTGCGCCTAAATGTGATTCATAAGTACGGTAATCTTTTTTTTTACTTTAAATCTTAATACAGGAATCTCGAATGCTATATAATAAGGCATTCGATTTTTAACGAAACTAAGTATTTTTCTGCATTGATGACATTTTCTTAGAGATTTTCGATCAAATAGACATCGTTGATTTTATAGCGCCCAAATGTTTCGCAAATTTAGCATATTTCCCTAAATTGCCTCTCGAATTTTTAACTTTGAAAATCAAATAATCTCACTAACGTAAAGAAACTACGTCTGTTTCATTTAACTGACCAATAAACTGTTAAAAAAAGCTCCCAGTTTGTGGATTAGAATTTAAACAACTACCAGGTAAGTTTGTATGGTATTCTTTATATAGTGCATTAAATGCAAATTTCATGTTTAATTAATCATGTTTAATTAATTTTAATTAATTAAATACCTACTATTTTTAGGTAGCTTTCATTACAAAAAGTAAAAAGCTACCTATTGCAGCCGTCCGGAGGAAAACACTTCCGGAAAATTTTGGTATATTTTCACCGATCATGACCCCCAGACCCCAAAACCACCCTCCGTTCAAATGTTGACATATATATATATATATATATATATATATATATAACCATATATATATATATATATATATATCTGATTTTTGTCATGCGATAACTAACGTATTTATGAACCGATTTGAATGAAACTTGGTATGTACATAGTACATACAAATGTCTCGACCGAGTTCGTTGGTCAGCATCATCCGCCATTTTGTTTCAAAATGGCGGCCATTTTAAATTTTTTAAAAAATTTAAAATTTAAAATTAAATGCGAAAAAATTAAAAGTTGAAAAATATTTTCCTTTTACGTGTTAGAACTTAAAACAAAGATTCCAGAACACTTTTTATTTTGTCTATATCTTAAAAAATGATTGAGTTATAGCACTTTGAATTTTTCTTATGGCTGACATTTTGAAACGATCTGATTTTTGTCACGTGATAACACGCGTACTTATGAACTGATTTCAATGAAACTTGGTATGTACGTAGTACATACAAATGTCTCGACCGAGTTCGTTGGCCAGCATCATCCGCCATTTTGTTTCAAAATGGCGGCTATTTTAAATTTTAAAAAAAATTTAAAATTTAAAATTAAATGCGAAAAAATTAAAATTTGAAAAATATTTTCCTTTTACGTGTTAGAACTTAAAACAAAGATTCCAGAACACTTTTTATTTTGTCTATATCTTAAAAAATGATTGAGTTATAGCACTTTGAATTTTTCTTATGGCTGGCATTTTGAAACGATGAGTTCTGATTTTTGTCACGTGATAACACGCGTACATATAAACCGATTTCAATGAAATTTGGTATGTACATAGTACATACAAATGTCTCGACCGAGTTCGTTGGCCAGCATCATCTGACATTTTGTTTCAAAATGGTGGCCATTTTAATTTTTTTAAAAATTTAAAAATTTAAAATTAAATGCGAAAAAATCAAAATTTGAAAAATATTTTTCTTTTACGTGTTAGAACATAAAACGACGATTCCAGAACACTTTTTATTTTGTCTATATCTTACAAAATGATTGAGTTATAGCACTTTGAATTTTTCTTATGTCTGACATTTTGAAACGATCTGATTTTTGTCACGTAATAACACGCGTATTTATCAACCGATTTCAATGAAACTTGGGATGTACATAGTACATACAAATGTCTCGACCGCGTTCGTTGGCCAGCATCATCCACCATTTTGTTTCAAAATGGTGGCCATTTTAAATTTTTTTAAAAATTTAAAATTTAAAATTAAATGCGAAAAAATTAAAAATTGAAAAATATTTTTATTTTTCGTGTTAGAACTTTAAACAACGATTCCAGAACACTTTTTATTTTGTCTATATCTTATAAAATGACTGAGTTATAGCACTTTGAATTTTGCTTATGGCTGACATTTTGAAAAGGTCTGATCTGAACGATCCACAATGTTGCTTTAAAATGGCATACACTTTATGATATCTTAAAATTTGGTGACTCTCTAAATCGCTTAAAATAAAATCAGGTTGAATAAAAGATGACTAATTTCTAAAAATTCCTATTAATATTCAGTCTTGACAAAAACTAGTTTCAATCTTATAAAATCACTAATTTTATAAGATTATTTCCACTAATTTGAGCTTAGTGTTTTTGAACAATGTAACTTACCTTAAAATAAATAAATAAGTATATAAGTATATGAAAGCTACCTCTTCCTCCCGGCATTGCCGGAAGGGCTTTTTATTAGTAATATTTGTTTAATTTAAATGTCAGTTTAGAAGTTTTTTTTTTTTTTTTTTTTTTTTTTTTTTTTTTTTTTTTACAATGTCTATCACTTTTTCCGACTAGTAATATTTCTGTCATTAAATAAAGCGATTATATTCGGAAATAGTTTGATGTTCATATCAAAAACTTAATATCTAGGTATATGCATTCGCGTCGTAAGCGAGATCTGTTGTCCGAGGGATGAAAACTTTATCTTATATTAAATGAAAATTTTTTACATTTATTGTAAGAGCGATGTTCTGGTGATGTTGGAACTGGAGTAAATTCAGGTAGTAATCGGTATCACGTCTTAAGTGGGTTCGACTGTTTCCTAAAACAATAAATCTAGCATAAAAATTATTATAAACAAACTCAATGCTTAAATGGGAAAGTGGAGAAGCTCTAGCAACTATTTCTTTTCAAAATATTGAGTCTATAGCGTGGAATTAAAGTAATATCAGTAGAGAAATGTTTAAATTTTGTCCCCCCCCCCTTCTTCCCTCCCTTCTTTGGAATCTGAAAGCTACATATATCTATAAAGGATGAAAAGGTACAATTTTAAGTCGCTTACTAGAAAATATTCCTAATTTTGTGGCAACGTTATTGTGCGCTAAATGTGATCCATAAGTACGGTAATGTTCTTTTACTTAAAATCTTAATTCATGAATCCCAAATGCTATATAATAAGACATTCGATTTTTAACGAAACAGTAAGCATTTTTCTTTATTGATAACATTTTTTCAGAGATTTTCGATCAAATACACACCGTTCTTTTTATAGCGCCCCCATGTTTCGTAAATTTGTAGAATTTCCCTAAATTACCTCCCGAATGTTGATCTTTAACGATCAAATAATGTCATTCACGTAAAGTAACTATGTCTGTTTCATTTAACTGACCAATAAACTGTTTAAAAAAGGGCTCAGTTTGTGGATTAGAATTTAAATAATTACCAGGTAAGTTTGTATAGTATTCTTTATATAGTGCATTAAATGCAAATTTCATGTTTAATTAAGCTGTCGTAAGTCACATAATCCTCCATTTAAAAATGTTATTTTACTTAGCACTTAAGTATGTATTTAAGCAATTTAACTTATATGCATAATCAGACTTATATATTAAATAAAAATTCTATGCACATTATCATAAGCTAAAAACTTTCTGTAAATTAAATGAAGGATTACGTGAAAACTAAACAAAATTTTATAGTATCAATTTACAATCTTAATTTTAAGAAAGTCAATATTTCAATTATTGTGCTGAATTTTTTAACATTTTGTCAGGCATACTTTTTTAATGTTATTTTCTTTTTTAAAAATTCTGAATAAATGAAATACTTTACGTGTATGCATGTCTTTATTATACAGATCTGTGCATAATTATTTACAGCAATCTTTCATTTGTATGTTGATGCAAAATATAGATAAAAATTATCATTGGTCACTGGCCAGTTACTCAGATTTTTAATTATTGACCATTAACAAAGTCACAAACACTTCATACAAAATCATGTGACGTGTTCGTACAGTTCTAACTATCAACTTTATAGCTTATTAATATTTTTTAATTTCCATTTGGTAGGATTACACTCAACTGAAAACTGAAATTGTATCTAACAGAAATATATATATGTAAGAAATTATCGTAGTCAAACTAACAATATTTAAAATGAGCTTGGAAATCCGTATTAACGCGGGTGTGCATTGTGGGGGAGAGGGGTTAATTAACAAGCCCGAAGTTATATAGTCTATCAACGTAAACAGGCATCTAAAAGTCTTAGAAAATAATATTAAAATTAAAATTTATTAAATTAAAGCTACATTAGAAAAACTGCTCTGAATCCGCGTTAAAAGGCGGCGTAACATCGAGGATTTCTCAAACTTAATTTCAAAATTTTAATATACTATGTACTCAAACTTAAAATACGCATTATGTCCTTATTGAAATACAAGAGCTCGGAAATGCGCCTTAGCAAGTCTTTCAAAGCCCAACTAAAATCCACGCAAACGAAGGCTTCTAAATCTCGCTTATAAAATAATTTTCAAAATTAAAATTTTTCAATTTAACATAAAGCTGCATAAAGAATAGGAAAAGTACTCGAAACCACATTAACAGGGGTTGGAGTAACACCGAGGTTTTCTGTGATTTGATTTAAAATAACAGAAGTTTAATGTTATATAATTCAACAAACTTAAATGCACATTAACTAGTCTATTAGAAACAGGAATTCTGGAAATACGCTTCTAAAAAGGCTTCCAAAAGTAACTTAAAAAAAGCATACCGAATTATTTATTACCAAAAGAATTGAGAAGAAACCTGAAAAATAAACTCGTACTTAACATGCAAAAGCTTACTTCCATATTTAAAGCGCAAAATATCACTTTGAATTTGAATCTTATTGTATCTATTGTTATGATTTGCTGAACTTTTTCAGTATCACTCAGTATATCTTAAATCTGACAATTTTTTAGCATCTTTATTTTGACAGGGTTAGCAAATGCATTTTGAAAACTTCACAACACTACGTTTATAAAACATCGGGACAAATTTTATGAGTGTTTCAAGTAAAAGGGGTGTACGGAGGAAGTTCAAATTTTGCTGCAATTATTATGATAGTTAAAAAATATAATTAAGTATCCGTGAGATTAATCCATCCTCCTGTTGAATATGTACCCAAAATTTGAAACTATTCGAATAATTTTATGCAAGGAAAATGCAATTAAAAAAATGAAAGTGAAGGATTCTATCCCTCCCCCCCAAAAAATATGTGACCTATAAACCCTTGTATTAACACGTTAACTGCCATGTCACTTGCCGGTGACTGACATTAAAATTTCCGTTTCAGCCACATCAGTTGCCCGTGACCGACAGCGTAAATTTGTAATATAAAATTAAATATTATATTGTTTTAAGGAATTGCTGAACATTTATTTAAAATTTTCCTTTTAGAGGATAAGGACTTTAAATGATATAATTAAGTAAGCGGAAAGTTCAGTGTCAGTCATCCGTGACTGACGTGGAATTCAACGTGTTAAAGGTGTAATTTATCCTTCTAATAAAAGGAGACCAAGATTTGAAACTAATTGATACTCGACAAGAAAATTCTATGTAAAGCTGAATTAGTTGGAGAGGAAGGGTTTCTTTTACAATTGACCTATACTTGACCTAACATTGTTGATTTGATTAATCTCGCCTAATTTTCTAATAAATTGACACCCAAACTTCAATGAAAATGGATAATTCTAAACAAAAGTTTTTGTTTAAGCCTATTTAAGAGGGAAGGTAGTGCTTATCAGTCACATTATATTTGATCTAGAACCAACCAAAACCCGAAATAATCAGCTTCACCAAATAAGTGGAATTTATTTAGTAAATTTAAGCGAGTTTGCGCAGGAACATGGGTCTTATATAATTCAGATTCATCCAAATTTCGGGTTTAGCTGTTTTTTAGCAGATTTTTCCAATTGACACACTTTAATTTGGACAGGAGTGAAATTCCTGGATTAAGTACATGAAAAGTAAGATTGACTTGGAATTGCGTTCCAAAATCAATTTTGTCATAAATCAATTTAATCATATTGTATAATAAGTCGGAGAAAGACATTTTAAAAAAAATCAGTATTAAGCATAAAATAACACGTTTTTGGATTTTTTTTAATTTTTTTTTAAGCTAAACACCAGTTTTAAATATTTCATACTGTATAATAGTATGCGTAATTAACTCGGATAAAAATGATCTCTTCTAAATTAACTATCCCCTCCCACCAGCCGTGAAACAACCTTTGAACCAAAAATAGTTATCTACTTTCTTCTAGTGTTTGCAATAATCGTTAATTTTGACTGAAAATTATTAACGAATTTTTCTCCTTTCATCCCTGGTGTCGATATATCTTACAACCATCATGTTTTGCGAGTAGCACTCATCAAGTTTGCAGACTCAGGACGGTAAAGTTTATCTCCACGTTTTTTAGTGTTACTCGACGATGGAAATTGCTAATTTTATGCTTAGTGCACGGAGCTAACCAAAAAAGATATGTAAATAAAGAAGCGTAAATGAATTTATATTGTATATCAATATCGAGGACAGTGGAAAACTGAGATCTGCAAAACCCTGCGAAGTAGAGAGGCGGGGGGAAGGGGCTTGGAAGTAATTGTGAAAAATAAACATCTTAAACGGTAATAAACGGTTTATCATTTTAGGCTTTTAAGAACGAGTCATTTTGTATTGAATAACGAATGTACATTTTGCGTACTCCCAAACTGATCTGCGCGTAAAAAAATCATACCCGCAAGACGGGTCACGAAACGGGAACCCCGTTTTGTTATGAGAAATAGATATATATTCTAGGGGGGCCTTGTGGAAAATTTTACAGAGGACTCAAAACTATAGTTGCACTACTGATTGGAGATTCTACAAAATCAATATATAATTGAGAATAAAATATTTAAACGATATATAAACCAATTATTATCTAATAAATTCAAATTTTTCACTTAAAATCCAAAATATTGCAATACATTTTTAAAAATGGAACAAATCCCTGTATAGACCCCTTGCATTGACGTCACAACAGCGGCTGTTCCTCTTATCTGGTGCACATGACGCCATAATCTGGAGCCCAAACAAACCATCATAACTCCCCGTTTGCCGTTTAAAGCAACTGTGGTCTTTCTGTTTAATTTTGATTTTTCTTATTAGTGCATTATTTTTCTAAATACTTAAAAAATGAAGCGCAAATTACTTTTTTTATAAATGTGAAAACACTACATTTGCCTTATGTTTGGGCGCCAGATGAAGCATGTGACGTCACGTGCAAGGGGTCTATAATTCATAGATATTCATTCTTGGCCATGCGCAACATGACAACAATGCACTTGCAAAAAACCCCTGTTTAAAAGATATATATTGAATATTTTGAAACTTCTTTTATTTTTTGAAAAACATTCTGGGAATATACAAAAGTAGTTGTAGTACTTTTTGTATTGTTATTACAGACTTTTGTAGGACACATATTCAAGAATTCTATATTTCAAACTAATGCATAATACAAAGTGTTTTTGCAAATGAGAATAACTTTTCCAATAAACATTTTGATTTTTACAGAAACTGAATAAAAAATATTGCATCCAATAATTTATGCATAAAAAATAAAACATATAATATAATTTTTGTTTCTTTGTAGCCACCTTGGATAATAATCAAATCTGAATGTAACGATAGCTCATTTACAGAAACAAAAGGAGACTTTGGAACAGCAGAATTAAATTCGAGTACGGAAAGCAGCTCTTTAAATAAAAGCAGTCACTTGTATATTAAAGCACCCATGGCGCGAGGATTTTCAGATTCCTTCACATCATTTTTCTTCTGCTCTAACTAAAGTTTTAAATGAAGATTGCTTGCAGTGGACAGAAAAAAGTGAGTTACTGAACCATTTAGCTTTGAGAATCTGCAGATACACAGACAATCCCTCTACAGCTGAACGAAAGCAAGTAGAAGATAAAATTTTAATTGAAGGTGTGGAATCTGTACAGAGTGTAGTTTCGACAATCTCTTTATATTCTTATTATAATATAAAATATTCTCTCAAAGGCACTGGGACTTACGCTTTTATTGAACTAAAATTGTTGAAGTTGAATAATGGTAGTGTAGTTACTCGAAAAGTAGTTACTTTATGTGAAAAATAAGGCAAACTGTGATAAAATTCTAGATTGTAATTTTAACCATAATATCAATAAAGTTTTGTGTATATTATGAAACTTCTGTGAACTTTTATTTTTGACTATATAATTTTTTAATTGCATAATATTCTCGATATCTTAAGTCGAAGGGATTCTAAAAAAGCATTATGTGATAGGTAATTGTTCAGATAAGTCATTTACAGGAATTTATAATTTCAAATTGAGAAATATATTTTAATTGAAGTATCAGGAAAACACTGCATTAAGATTTTCAATTTTTTTAAAAAAGGTTATCTTCTTTCGGCAGCTGTTCTTTTTTTCCCTTGTATCTTTTGACATCTGAAATTGAATTTTGTGCTTTAACCAAATGAATGAATCCCTTTAAAGATGCTAATGCTTAAATTACAATTAAAAAGTTATTTTTGAATATAACTTTAAAATCTCTTTCACAAATTTGTGCATATTTTAACTTACCTTGAAATATTGTGTAATTAAACCTTAATGGTTTGGATAATCTTTTAAAATAATTATGTACTGTATAGCACATGCATCAAAAACCGTTTTTTCATTGATTTCTGTGGTATTATGTTAATTATTTAAGGAATAGAATTATCAAACGTAATTGATCCAATTTAAATGAAGATAATGGGGTAAGGGAGAGGGGGAAGCGTCGAATGACCACATACTTCCCCCAAAAAAGCAGATATTCAGATACTGAAAAAATTTTTTAGAATGCTTTGGTGGATTAAACATACCATTTTATGCTAAATGACTAATCTGTTGTACTAGCCAAATGACAAGTTGATATTCTGTTTAAATTATTAAATAATATGGCAAAATTATCTAAAGGTTATTTTAAAAATACACAATTGCTTTGTACGAGATTTTGCCAAAAATGTATTCTTTGTGTTACATTAGCTCTTAATTTACACCTTCAAATTGGTATGTTGAGCTTGATATAAAAGTGGAAAAACTTAAGCATGTTTTTTTGTAGATCACAGCACAATATCACTCATTTAGATATTTCTTCTGTTTCTGAAGTATATATTTATCATAATTTATCCTTGCATCAATATTCTAACCAATTTATTTTTGTAAAAGTAATTTTAATATATCCATGATTTAAAAATAGATTTTACTCATAGATATCCAGTATATTTTATTAGATTTGTGTTATCAACTGGAAAACGAAAGCAACTAATTAGAAAAAATTTCAATACAATGTTTAACTTTCAGCTGTGTAATCATCGTTTATATTCTCAACAAAGATTACTAACTCATTAATCTGTATCATGTTCAAGAACTAAACTTAACTCTAACTCTAAGGCATCTTAAAACTCTTTTAATATCATGCTAGAAATTAGAAGTAACTTATTGAAAAAGGGCCTTAACATACTAGATTATCGATTTCTGAACTTTTCAGATTTGCATAATTTTCCAAACAAATTTTTAATAAAGTTCCTGTGAAAATCTATTGCAGAATTGCTGCCACTGGATATCCCGGGGACATTTACCGTATTCCGTGAAATGTTTCAGATCTTTTCACAATGAAGAAACTTAACTAAGATTTTATGCGTAAAGTTCCAGGCTATAAGTTTCAGAGTTTTTCAAAATGAAGGAACATAAATGAATTTTCATGAGTAATGTTCCAGATGATAGGTTTCGGAATATCGGAACCTAACTGAGATCTTATGAGTAACATACCATATTAAAGATTTCGGAAATTTTCAGAAAGGTGGAACCTAACTGAGATTTTATGAGTAGCATTCCAGATTATAGGTTTCAGAGCTTTTCAGAATGGAGGAATTTAACTGAGATTTCACGAGTAATGTTTCAGATTGTAGGTTTCAGAACGGTGGAACCTAACAGAAAATTAATGAGTAACGTTACACATAAAAGGTTTCTAGACTTTTCAGAATGGTGAAACATAACTGATATTTCATGAGTAACATCCCAGATTATAGATTTCTGGACTTTCCTGGCATATGTAAGTTTCCTGGCATTTTTTGGATTAAATTCCTGGGAAAACCTGTGGCAGAATAGCTGCCACAAGTTTTCTTAGGAACCTTACGCAAAATTTTTTACAGTGTATAGAAAAAGTTTATATATGTACTTATTAAACAAAACTTTCACATTTGTATTCGATTGAGATTATGTTTAAGTAAGTTTCAAATAAAAAGCTAAACTACTAATTGTAAAATCATACTATTAAACTAGGATAAATATTTCTTTAAGTTAAACACTGTAATTATTAAAGCTGTTTTTAGTAGAGTTTTCTGCAATGAACTTCTAAAATAATTCTCCCAAATAAAAAAAAATATTAAATTCATTCACTAGTCCATTATTCTGTTCTGAACATTTTATTAAAAAACTCTCAAACAAAAACAATTAATCAATTATGAAAAATATTTCTGTACAGTTACAGTGGTAAAGTTTTTTATATTAATTCATCACAGGTTCATTTTTCAAACAGTTAAAATATTTCAATATTTTGGACACAGAATAACTTTCACAAAATATTTCAACAGAAATGTTTGGAATTGACGGAATATAATATCCTACAGAAATATAGAAAACATTTTTATATACTTATAAAACAAGTTTTTCACATTTTTACCTGGCTGAGATTATTATTAAGCAAGCTTTAACCATCAATTAGCCAAATTGCAAATTATAAAAACATACTATTAAATTGAAATAGATACTTGTTTATGTTAATACTATAATTAATACAGTTGTTGTTAGTAGAGGATTGTATAATAAACCGCCAGAACAATTCTCCTAAATAACAAGAATGTTGAATTCGTTCGTCAATATAGAACTCTCTTCTGAATATTTTATTAAGAATCTTTCAAAGAAAAACTCTTAATAACTTATGAAACAGTATTTCTTGACAGTTACAGCGATCAACTTTTTTATCTTAATTCACTACAGTCTCATTTTTCAAGGGGTTAGAATATTTCAATATTTTTCGGAAAAGAATAAATTTCGCAACATATATTAACAAAAATGTTTGGAATTGACAGGAATTTCTGGGATTTTTAAAGGTAAAAGAAAGGTTTTAGAAACCTTAGGTGAGTTAGGAAAGGTTACTGTATATTTTCGTTTTCGATTACAGTGCATTTTTATATATTCAGAAACATCTAACATTTTTTACAGAGTAATAAATGCAGCTGTTGTTAGTAGAGGATTGTATAATAAACCGCTAGAATAAATCTTCTAAATTACAAAAATGTTAAATTCGTTCGTCAGTATAATATTCGCCTCTGAATATTTTATTAAGAATCTTTCCAACATATACTATTAATCATTTATGAAACAATATTTCTGGACAGTTATTGCGATCAACTTTTTTATCTTAATTCACCGCAGTCTCATTTTTCAAGGGGTTAGAACATTTCCATATTTTTGACACAGAATAACTTTTCCAACATATATTAACAAAAACGCTTGGAATTGACATGAATAAAATATCCTACAGAAATATAGACTAAGTTTATAAATACTTATAAAAAAATTCACATTTGCATCTGGCTGAGATTCAATTAAGCAAGCTTTAAACATCAATTAGCTAAACTGCAAATTATAAAAAACATACTATTTTATAGAATAAAGACTTTTTTATGTTAATACTATAATTAATGCAGCTGTTGTTAGTAGAGGATTCTATAATAAACCTCTAGAATAATTCTTATGAATAACAAGAATGTTAAATTCGTTCGTCAATATAGAACTCTCTTCTAAACATTTTATTAAGAATCTTTCCAACAGAAAATATTAATGTCTTGTGAAACAATATTTCTTGACAAATAGAGTGATCAAGTGTTTTATCTTAATTTACCACAGGCTTTTTTTTCAAGCGGTTATAATATTTTAATGTTTTTAAAAGCAGAATAATTTTCAGAAGATTTTTTAAACAAAAATATTTGGAATTGATAGGAATAAAATATGAAAAGGCATTAAGTTTTTTTTAAATTTAAACATTGTAACTATTAAAAGAGATGTTAGTAGAGGATTATGTAATTATTCGCTAGAATAATTCTTCTAAATAACAAAAATGCTAAATCCCTTTATCAATCTAGTGCTCTCTTTTGAATATTTTATTAATTTCTTTTAAACATAAACTATTGATCACTTATGAAACAATATTTCTTGACAGTTACAGTGATCATGTTTTTTATATTTATTCACAATATGCTTTTTTTTTCAAGCAATTAAAAAATTTCAATATTTTACCACATATATTGACTTTCACAACATATTTTAACATAAATGTTTGGAATTGACAGGAATAAAATAACCTACAGAAATATAGAGAATGTTTATATATACTTATAAAAACAAATTTCTCACATTCGCACCTGGCTGAGATTCAATTAAGCAAGCTTTAAAAATCAATTAGCTAAACTGCAAATTATAAAAACATACTATTATAGAATAAAGACTTTTTTATGTTAATACTATAATTGATGCAGCTGTTGTTATTAGAGGATTGTACAATCAACCACTAGAATAATTCTTATAAATAACAAGAATGTTAAATTCGTTCGCCAATATAGAACTCTCTTCTGAACATTTTATTAAGAATCTTTCAAAGAGAAACTATTAATAAATTATGAAACAATATTTCTTGACAGTTAAAGTGATCAAGTTTTTTATCTTAATTTTCCACAAACTTATTTTTCAAGGAGTTATAATATTTCAATATTTTTTTACACAGAATAACTTTCACAACGTATATTGAAAAATAATTTTGGAACTGACAGGAATAAAGTATCCTACAGAAACATAAAAAAAAGTTTATATATACTTATAAAACAAATTTTTCACATTTGCACCTGGCTGAGATTATTATTACGCTAGCTTTAAACATATATTAACTAAACTAAAAATTAAAAAAAAAACATGCTATTAAATTGCAATAAAGACTATTTTATGTTAATACTATGATGGATGCAGTTGTTGTTAGTAGAGGATTGTATAACAAACCGCTAGAATAATTCTTATATATAACAAGAATGTTAAATTCGTTGGTCAGTATGGAACTCTCTTCTGAATATTTTATTAAGAATCGTTAAAACATGAACTATTAATCACTTGTGAAACAATATTTCTTGACAGTTACAGCAATCAAGTTTTTTATCTTAATTTACCACGGGCCTATTTTTTAAGCGGTTATAACATTTCAATGTTTTAATAACAAAATAATTTTCACAATATTTTTTTAACAAAAATTTTGGAATTGACAGGAATAAAATATGGTATGGAAATATAGAGAAAGTTTATATATACTTATAAAACCAAATGTTTCATATTTGCATTTGAGTGAGATTATTTTTAAGCAGGTCTCAAACATCAGAATATAGTACTATTTATAAAAACACAGAATTAAAAAGGCATTAAGGTTTTCTTTAATTTAAACACTGTAACTATTAAAAGGGACGTTAGTTGAGGATTGTGTCACAATTCGCTAGAATAATTCTTCGAAATAACAAGAATGCTAAATTCATTTATCAATCTAGTATTCCCTTTTGAACATTTTATTAAAAATCTTTGAAGGAGAAACTATTAATCACAAACGAAACAATATTTTTTGACGGTTACAACGATCAACATTGTTTTTTATCTTTAATCATCGTGTCATTTTTCAAGGAGTTATAATAATCCAATATTTCTTGGCACAGAATAACTTTCACAACCTATTTTAAGAAAAATGTTTGGAATTGACAGGAATACAATATCTTACAGAAATATAGAGAAAGTTTATATATACTTATAAAGCAAATTTTTCACATTTGCACCTAGCTGAGATTATTGTTAAGCAAGTTTTAAACACCAATTAGCTAAACTGAATATTGTAAGTACCATTAAATTAGAATAAAGATTTTTTTTATGTTAATACTGTTCATATGTTACTATAATTGATGGAGCTGTTGTTAATAGAGGATTATATAATAAACCGCTAAAATAATTCTTCTAAATGACAAGAATGTTAAATTAGTTTGTGAATATAGAACTCTCTTCTGAACATTTTATTAAGAATCTTTCAAGTAGAAACTATTAATCACTTATGAAACAATATTTCTTGACAGTTACAGCTATCAACTTTTTATCTTATTTCACCACAATCTCATTTTTCAAGCGGTTAAAATAGTTCAACACATAGTTCACAACATATTTTAAAATAAATATTTCGAATTGAAAGGAATAAAATACTCTACGGATGTATAGAAAAAGTTTATATATGTACTTATTAAACAAAACTTTCACATTTGTATTCGATTGAGATTATGTTTAAGTAAGTTTCAAATAAAAAGCTAAACTACTAATTGTAAAATCATACTATTAAACTAGGATAAATATTTCTTTAAGTTAAACACTGTAATTATTAAAGCTGTTTTTAGTAGAGTTTTCTGCAATGAACTTCTAGAATAATTCTCCCAAATAAAAAAAAATATTAAATTCATTCACTAGTCCATTATTCTGTTCTGAACATTTTATTAAAAAACTCTCAAACAAAAACAATTAATCAATTTTGAAAAATATTTCTATACAGTTACAGTGGTAAAGTTTTTTATATTAATTCATCACAGGTTCATTTTTCAAGCAGTTAAAATATTTCAATATTTTGGACACAGAATAACTTTCACAAAATATTTCAACAGAAATGTTTGGAATTGACGGAATATAATATCCTACAGAAATATAGAAAACATTTTTATATACTTATAAAACAAGTTTTTCACATTTTTACCTGGCTGAGATTATTATTAAGCAAGCTTTAATCATCAATTAGCCAAATTGCAAATTATAAAAACATACTATTAAATTGAAATAGATACTTTTTTATGTTAATACTATAATTAATACAGTTGTTGTTAGTAGAGGATTGTATAATAAACCGCTAGAACAATTCTCTTAAATAACAAGAATGTTGAATTCGTTCGTCAATATAGAACTCTCTTCTGAATATTTTATTAAGAATCTTTCAAAGAAAAACTCTTAATAACTTATGAAACAGTATTTCTTGACAGTTACAGCGATCAACTTTTTTATCTTAATTCACTACAGTCTCATTTTTCAAGGGGTTAGAATATTTCAATATTTTTCGGAAAAGAATAAATTTCGCAACATATATTAACAAAAATGTTTGGAATTGACAGGAATTTGTGGGATTTTTAAAGGTAAAAGAACGGTTTTAGAAACCTTAGGTGAGTTAGGAAAGGTTACTGTATATTTTCGTTTTTGATTACAGTGCATTTTTATATATTCAGAAACATCTAACATTTTTTACAGTGTAATAAATGCAGCTGTTGTTAGTAGAGGATTGTATAATAAACCGCTAGAATACATCTTCTAAATTACAAAAATGTTAAATTCGTTCGTCAGTATAGCATTCGCCACTGAACATTTTATCAAGAATCTTTCCAACATATACTATTAATCATTTATGAAACAATATTTATTGACAGTTATAGCGATCAACTTTTTTATCTTAATTCACCGCAGTCTCATTTTTCAAGGGGTTAGAACATTTCCATATTTTTGACACAGAATAACTTTTCCAACATATATTAACAAAAACGCTTGGAAGTGACATGAATAAAATATCCTACAAAAATATAGACTAAGTTTATATATACATATAAAAAAAATTCACATTTGCACCTGGCTGAGATTCAATTAAGCAAGCTTTAAACATCAATTAGCTAAACTGCAAATTATAAAAACATACTATTTTATAGAATAAAGACTTTTTTATGTTAATACTATAATTAATGCAGCTGTTGTTAGTAGAGGATTGTATAATAAACCTCTAGAATAATTCTTATGAATAACAAGAATGTTAAATTCGTTCGTCAATATAGAACTCTCTTCTAAACTTTTTGTTAAGAATCTTTCCAATAGAAAATATTAATGTCTTGTGAAACAATATTTCTTGACATATAGAGTGATCAAGTGTTTTATCTTAATTTACCACAGGCTTTTTTTTTTCAAGCGGTTATAGTATTTTAATGTTTTTATAAACAGAATAATTTTCAGAAGATTTTTAAACAAAAATATTTGGAATTGGCAGGAATAAAATATGAAAAGGCATTAAGTTTTTTTTTTAAATTTAAACATTGTAACTATTAAAAGGGATGTTAGTAGAGGATTATGTAATTATTCGATAGAATAATTCTCCTAAATAACAAAAAGGCTAAATCCCTTTATCAATCTAGTGCTCTCTTTTGAATATTTTATTAATTTCTTTTAAACAGAAACTATTGATCACTTACGAAACAATATTTCTTGACAGTTACAGTGACCAAGTTTTTTATATTTATTCACAATATGCTTTTTCTTCAAGCAGTTAAAATATATCAATATTTTACAACATATATTGACTTTCACAACATATTTTAACATAAATGTTTGTAATTGACAGGAATAAAATATTCTACAGAAACATAGAAAAAGTTTATATATACATATAAAACTAAATTTACACATTTGTACCTGGTTGAGATTATTACTAAGCAAGCTTTAAATATCAATTAGCTAAACTGCAAATTATAAAAACATACTATTATATTACAATAAAGACTTTTTTTATGTTAATACTATAATTGATGCAGCTTTTGTTAGTAGAGGATTGTACAATCAACCGCTAGAATAATTCTTATGAATAACAATAAAGTTAAATTCGTTCGTCAATATAGAACTCTCTTCTGAACATTTTATTCAGAATCTTTCCAACAGAAAATATTAATCACTTATGAAACAATATTTTATAACAGTTACAGCAGTCATTTTTTTTTTAAATCTTAATTCACCTCAGTCTCATTTTTGAAGCGGTTATAATATTTCAATGTTTTTATAAAAAGAATAATTTTACCACCTTTCTTTAACAAAAATATTTGGAATTGACAGGAATAAAATATGCTATGGACATATAGAGAAAGTTTATATATACTTATAAAAACAAAATTTTCACATTTGTATTCGAGTGAGATTATTTTTAAGCAGGTCTCAAACATCAGGCTAAAATACTAATTCTAAACACATAGCATTAAAAAGACATTAAGATTTTCTTTAATTTAAACACTGTAACTATTAAAAGTGATGTTAGTAGAGGATTGTGCAATAATTCGCTAGAACAATTCTTTCAAATAACAAGAATGCTAAATTCATTTATCAATCTAGTATTCTCTATTGAACATTTTATTAAAAAACTTTCAAACAGAAACTATTAATCAGTTACGAAACTATATTTCATGACAGTTACAGTGATCAAAATTTTTTATATCTTTTCATCTTAGGCTCTTTTTTCAAGCAGTTAAAATATTTCAATTATTTTCCACACAGAATGAGTTTCACAACATATTTTAACCCTTAACTGCTGTTGGCGGTCTCACAGACCACTGAATTTTACAAGTTCCGGAGTTAACTTGTAATTTTTAGTTTAACTGTAGATGCTTGTCAAATTTTGTTTCGTTTGGAGCCCTATTACTGTCTCTAGATACTTTGAATAGCTGAATTTTATTTATGATAGTTTTTCATATAAAGTTTAATACAAAAATAGCATTATGAGAGTTAATTTAACATTTTTTTCATCGTTAGAATAAGCGGTTTTACAGATCGCTCACATTAGTTATGCAACAATTTTTGTCACAGTAGTTAAGTATTAAGATAAATATTTCGAATTGTCGGGAATAAAATATCCTACGAAAAAACAGAGAAAGTTGATTTGAAGCAAAAGAGCCTTTTTTCTGTTGGGAGGAATAAATAGAAATTGAAGTATTTTTTTATGTATAAATTTAATATTTTATTCAACATTTTTAAACAACAGTAACGATGTATCATATCGGATATATGAAATTATTAAGAAAGGTACTACTTTTATAAAACAAAATCTTCACTTTCGTTATCAGATTGAGATTATTAATAATTAATGTCAAATATTAACAGAAACTAATAATTAAAAAAAACCATAGTATCTAATAAAATAAAGGTATTTTTTAAAGTTAGGTACAGAGTAATTATTATAGCTATAATCAGTACAACATTGTGAAATATCCTTTAAAATAGTGTTTTTAAATAAGAAGAATCTAAAATTCAGTCATCAGTCTTGCAGACTTGAGAAAATGTTATTAAAAAATTTTCAAACAGAAACTATTAATCACTTATAGAGCAACATTTCTTGAAGGTTACAGTGATAAAGTTTTTTACTTTAATTCACCACAGACTCATTTTTCCTGCAGTTTTTCAGTAGGGAAAGGATTAAAAATGATCGTTATTATCATTTTTTTTTAAATTTATAAAATATTTTTTTTACTTTTGTATCTGATTGAGATTCTTTTTAAATAGGAATCAAGCATCAAGTTAAACAACTAATTAAACAATTTGAAAATTGTACCTCAAAAGTAGCAAATCAGGTTTTCGTACTATCAGTAATTTTGTAAATTTTCAGAACTTGATGAAATAGCTGTTGCACTCTACTGAAAAGAATGTATGAATACTTAATTTATTACGAATTTAAATATTAAATTCACTAACATAGAAATTATATGAACTCATCTTAAATATTTCTTGACAGTTAAAGTGATCAATTTTTTTTATATTAATTTGCAATAGGCTTTTTATTTTCAAGCAATTAAAATGTTTCAATATTTTTCCACACAGAATAACTTTCACAACATATTTTAACATAAATGTTTGGAATTGACAGAAATAAAATGTCCTACAGGAATATAGAGGAAGTTGATTTGAAGCAAAAAGAGCATTTTCTGTGAGGAAATAAACAAAAATGTGAGGTTTTTTTTTTTTTTTTTTTTTTTTTTTTTTTTTTTTGTAAATTCGATATTTTATTCAACATTTTTAAATAACGATATTATCATATCGGATACATGAAATTCTTAAGAATGAGGCAATTTTTATAAAACAAAATCTTCACTTTCGTTATCAGATTGAGATTATTATTAATTAGTATCAAATATCAACAGATATTGATAATTAAAAAAAAACATAGTATTTAATAAAATAATGGTATTTTTTATGTTAGGTACAAGGTAATTATTATAGTTTTAATCAGTAAAACATTGTGTAATATCCTTTAAGATAGTGTTTCTAAATACGAAGAATCTAAAATTCAGTCATCAATCTTGCAGCCTTTAGTAAATGTTATTAAATTTTTTTCAAATAGAAACTATTAATCACTCATGGAACAATATTTCTTGACGGTTACAGTGATCAAGTTTTTTACGTTAATTCACCACAGGTTCATTTTTCATGCAGTTTTTTAGTAAGGAAAGGATTAAAAATAATCGTTTTTTTATCCTTATTTTTATTTATAAAATAAATTTTTTACTTTTTTGTCTGATTGAGATAATTGTTAAATAAGAATCAAGCATGAAGTTAAACAACTAATTAAACAAGTTGGAAACTGTACATCAAAACTTGAAAATCAGGTTCTCTCGTACTATCAGTATTAGTACTATCAGTACTATCAGTACTATCAGTATCAGTACTCGTACTATCTCGTACTATCTCGTACTATTTTGTAAATTTCCAGAACTTGATGAAATAGCTATTGCACTAATGAAAAAATGTATGAATACTTAATTTATTACGAATTTAAATGTTAAATTCACTAATATAGAAATTATATGAACTCATCTTAAATATTTCTTGACAGTTACAGTGATCAGGCTTTTTATATTAATTTGCAAAAGGCTTTTTTTTCAAGCAGTTAAAATATTTCAATATTTTCCGACACATAATAACTTTCACAACATATTTTAACATA
The DNA here is from genome assembly GCA_964019185.1 of Maratus speculifer. Classification (NCBI taxonomy): domain Eukaryota; kingdom Metazoa; phylum Arthropoda; class Arachnida; order Araneae; family Salticidae; genus Maratus; species Maratus speculifer. The sequence goes on along the minus strand of OZ025302.1, from coordinate 245,484,114 downwards.
AATGTTTGGAATTGACAGAAATAAAATGTCCTACGGAAATAAAGAGGAAGTTGATCTGAAGCAAAAAGAGTCTTTTTCTGTTCGAGGAAATAAACAAAAATGTGATTTTTTTTATTTTTTTTGTAAATTTTTATATTTTATTCAACATTTTTAAACAACAGTAACGATGTTTCATATCGGATATATGAAATTATTAAGAAATATACTATTTTTATAAAACAAAATCTTCACTTTCGTTATCAGATTGAGATTATTATTAATTAATATCAAAAATCAACAAATATCAAACTAATAATTAAAGAGAACATAGTATCTAATAGAATAAAGATATCTTTTAAAGTCAGGTAGAGCGTAATTGTTACAGCTGTAATCAGTACAGTATTATGTAATATCCTTTCAAATAGTGTTTTTATATAACAAGAATCTAAAATTCAGTCATCAATCTTGCAGACTTTAGGAAATGTTATTAATTTTTTTTTCAAATAGAAACTATTAATCACTTATGAAACAATATTTCTTGACGGTTACAGTGATAGATTTTTTTACGTTAACTCTCCACAGGCTCATTTTTCATGAAGTTTTTCAGTAAGGAAAGGTTTAAAAATGACGTTATTTTTTCTTTTCTTTTTTTATTTATAAAATGAACTTTTTACTTTTACCTCTGATTGAGATTATTGTTAAATAGGAATCAAGAATCAAGTTGAACATCTAATTAAACTAGTTGGAAATTGTACCTCAAAAGCAGGAAATCAGGTTGTCTCGTGCTATCAGCAGTTTTGTAAATTTTCAGAACTTGATGCAATAGCTGTTGCACTCTAATGAAAAAATACATGGGTACTAAATTTATTACGAATTGAAATATTGAATTCACTTACATAGAAATAATATGAACTCATGTTAAATAACACATCAGCTCTTTGGTCACTTGTACACTGTAAAAAAAAAAAAAAAAAAAAAAAAAAAAAAAAAAAAAAAAGGTCGATCTACTAAAAAAACTTTAGTGATCATTGTAATTACTAAAAAATTTTTAGTAATCTTAGTCGGTTACAAGAAAATCTGTAAGAATTACTAGAAAAAAGTGTTAGCAACGAACAGAATTAATAGTTTTATATTTTTAATAGCTATTACTAAAAGTCAGGTGGTGTGGCCTTGATAGCATAGTGATTATAGTAACGGACTCCAGGCTAAAGTGTCCCGGTTTCGAAACTGGCCACCGCCAAATACGCCCCAAGTGTATGTAGTGTAAGTACTCGTTAATAAAGGGATTATGAAAATCCTGTCGGAGCAGGTAGCAATGTTTGGTGCTGCTATCTTTTGCGGTTTTGCCGAAAATCTTCCGCTTCAGAGGTCTGGATGCAGCTCTAAGGAAGCACCTGCCCTTCGGGCGCACGTAATGGTTATTGTCTGAGCGAAGCGAAGTTTTTATACTCAGAGATACGTAACGATATTAAAAGTCAAAAAAATTCTTTCGTCAAGCAAATCTCAAAAAGTACTTGTCGGATTTTGATTCTGTTTGTACCAATAGGTACCTATGAAGGTAATCTGGTGAATGCACTACATACGAAAAATTAGTTCCAAATAGTTTAAAAGTTATATTAAAAAAACTGATAAAAAAGCACAATTTATTTGCATACGTCACAGAAATTTGGTGCGCGTGATTTTCACCAGCTGGATATTTTCGTAGATAACCGAATCAGTACATGGAGTAAATAGTAATCATTAACGCACTCAAAAATATTGAATGCAATAAAACATTTTAAAATTTAATCATGCAGGAAAATAAAACTGTTTTTTTTTTAATATTAAAAAAATGTCATAAAAACTTTGATTTTGAGATTTTGTGATAATCTCTTAATAGCATTTTTTGATCGCTAAAAGAATGTTTTATATATTTCGCGTGTGAAAATTAGAAACAATTACGTTTTTAAATAAAAAGTTTCTTTTATGACATCATTTTCCCTTTATATTTATTTTTATTGCATGTTTTCTTTTAACTTATGTTTTTGTGTGTGGAAGTCAATTCTGGTCACTAATTTTTCGGCACGGATACCACAAGTGCATCAGATTTGGCGCAATTTTTTTCAAAGCCCATTTGGCGAAAACACCGCTTTCAAATAACGCTTACATACACATTTTTAAATAATTTTCTATTTTCAAAAAGAACTTACAGTAAGTAAAATAATAATAATAATAAATAACTATAAAAAAGAAAAATTTTTGTAATTAAAAAAAGGAAATGAAAGTAAATAAACATTTTATGAGTAAATAAACAAATAATAAATAAATAAAGCCGGGTTACCATCTGAGGTAAAATAATGCCATTTTGACGCCAATTATGTACCCTGGTGCATATGTGACATCTTTTCCCATTTTTCATCCATTTCCTGTTGGCATACAACTTTGAAATTTGGAATATGTATTCATACCTGGGAGCAATACTGGAATTAGACATTTAATTTTTTTTAATTCGATCCAAAAAGGGGCAACGGGGGCTATTTTTTAAAGATTTATACTGCATAAAGGAGCCACTTACCTATTTTTATATACAAGAAGAAGTAAGTGGTATGTAAAAACAATTATAGTATACATAAATAAAATACTTTAGATAATATACTAGAGATATAAGCACCGGGTTTGGCGAGATATTTTATGCCAATTAGGCGAAAACATCGTTTTGATTACCAGATACATATAGCATGCTATAATAACACGTTATTTATTTATTTCAAAATGAAAAAAAAGGAATAAACGAAACATTTTCTTTTATTAAAAAAAAAGAAATAACAATTAATAAATGATAATATTTTTAGAACAAACAATTTATTATAACATTTATATGATAACCAGCATGTTAGGCAACTGAACGCCATTTTGGCACCAATTAGGTACCTCGGTGTGTATAGGGCTTATATGTGCCATATTTATTTGTAAAACTGAGCATGAACGTTTACCAAGTGTGTTTTCATAGTCGCTTATATATCTTTTCGCAACATAGCGCACCTTCCGAAGCCAAAACTGCACATAAGAAAAAAAAATCAATATTTGCAGTTTTTTTTTTATGTAATGTACATTTTGTAATCAGTAGGCTCGATAATCAGACCTCGTTTTTTCGCTTTCAAAGATGATATTTCATACGACGTCTTTTTTGGATTCGTCGTTTTTCCATATTTGATAGTATGCGTCTACTCGTTTTGTAATTTTTTTTGTAACTTTCTTCTTTATTAACAGCGATATTTGGATTTCCTATTTAAATAAAAATTCTTCTCAATACAAAGAATTTTGTTAAAATGAATAAATAAATGAAATGCGGACATCTATTGCTCAAAGCTTAAAATTTTTCCTATTGAGTTGATAAAAATAAGTAAAAACATAATTTTTATGATAATAAAAAGGTGACTTATGTAATAACAGAGTCATATATTATGTACGTTATGGATTAAGTATGAATATTTCTCCACCATTTATAAATAATAATAATAATAAAATAAAATGCGGACAGACCAAAGTCTATATTTGACTGAAAAGAACAACCATTTTCTAAATGCTTTAAAAAGATGACCAATGAAAAGTGATATTTCAAAAGTATTATGAAATTAGTTAAAAACCATTTATTTTAAACTAAATGAATAAAAGATTTATATTTTTAATGAAATAAATGGGATTTGAAAAATTATTGGAAATTTATCACCATAGATGTATCAATATTACAATCAGTACTTTGTATGCAAAATGGAACAATTAGCAATACTTTTTGAACCCGAAAAATGGCCGTTGCTTTTTTTTAAGGTTAAAAAGGAGGTTACAAAATATTCCTATACAGTGATGCCAAGTCCCCGCTTATTGCACAGCAGAATTTTCTTATAGGAAAAGTTATTTTTTAAATCCGCAGAATGTTCCTATTTAATAAAAGATTTTCTGTATTAAAATACCGGTATCCAAAATGCCGGAGACTTGGCAGATCTGTCTATAACATTTTAATCAATCCCGGTACTTTTTTTAATCGGATTCAAATTTAGTGAAGACAACGTTTTTTGGCCAAAAGCAGCTTTTTTCCACATGTGTAACTACGATACAATTCCTTGATGCTGAAATAAAATGTTTTGATTTATGCTATTATTGCTTCCTCTTATTTATTTATTTGAATTTCAAATAAGATGACTCAAAATCGTGTTTTTTAAATGTACGGAAAAATGTATTTCGAGAGAGGGCGAAAAGCACAATATTTGGCGATTTATTACCTGCGTTTGGCTAAGTGTCTTACTACCTTGTATTTAATACTCTTCACAATACTTCGCTGTTATATGGACTTAGACGCTTTTATAAAAAGTTTGACGTAGTTCGAGCTTAAGAAGGTGAGTATTTTACCGAATAATACAAATAAATGAAAAATGAATACTAAGAAATACTAATAAAAGAAAAATGAAGCGTTATATTGATCTATGTATATTTAAAAATGCATCTGCTAGCACTATTTAGATAATTTATGTGTATATAATAGGAGATAAATAGCTTTTGATTCTGTATTTCTATGCTTTAAAGCATTAACGTTTGTGTGTTTTTCGTTATCATTGGGAGTACCTAGCCGATTTAAAAAATAATGTGGGCAAAAAATGTTGGTAACTATCTTTGCTGCAAAATATACTATATTTTGCGTAGGAACAATAATCACCATCAATGCACGAGCAAAAAAGTTCTAAAATTGAGAATTCTTTGATGCCAATATAACTAAAAATTTTAAATCTTTTTTTTTTTTTTTTTTTTTTGGTGGCAACTTTTAGGATATAATATTCTCGTTATGAACGATTTCTAAAACATTCGACAATTTAATTTCACAAATTAAATATTTTTTCTAGAAAAAGTTTTAAACCCAATTTATTGAGAATATTGCAATTTCTAGGATACTGTTGGGGTCAGAAACTATAACTTTGGCATCACAGAAACTTATAAGATTTAAGTGCTCGTTTAGGACAAATTTTTAAAAAAGGATTCCTTAACTCTTATCGACAACCTCATTGCATCCGTGGAAAACAGATATTCAACAGAGTTATATTTCCAATATAGGAAAATTTGGTGTTTTATTTTCTGTATTCTTTTAACATTTTGCATATTTCCAATTTTATATCCATGCATGGTTTGCTTTTCTTTTATAAAAATAGTATATGCAATTTTATATATAACATTTTGTAATTCTATGATTCAATATGCTTATTTTCATCATATTTTATCGCAATTAAAGGTAACATCTCATTTTCTTTACTTATCGCAAGTTATTAAATGTTTATTCTCAGCAATATCGCTCAGACTAATCCCTCTGAGGGAAGTCCTAGTTAAAAATAATTTTGGAGCTATTACTAAGATTTGCTTGGTGGCTCATATTAAAAATTTTTAAGTTAGTTATACAAAAAATTCTTTTATTCAGTTTACAAAAGAAATGTTTGTTTCACTTGCAAAAAAAAAAAAAAAAAAAAAAAAAAGTTTGTAATGGTTACTAAAAAATTCTGTGGAATACAAATTTACTAAGAAATTTTTAGTAACCTCTTGAATTTTTTTTACAGTGTATCCTTACCTATCATGGGATACCATTGAATTAATGTCTTGTGATAGGTTTAAATAAATTAAGAAAAATTTTAGTATCTGCATAAGGATTGATTCGATTATCATAATTTTTGAAATGACTGGACAAAATTCGATATCAGTTATACGTATTACATTATAAGCCATTTTGTTGTGTTGATTCCTGGATATTAAACACTTTTGGTTAGCACATACATAAAACACGGTTAGGCTTGTTGCAGAAAAAGTAATTTGATTGAAGCATGGACGGACTGGGCAGTATCCCCTTCCATTTTAGAAGCCTCAAATTAGGTATGCAATTTTTGTAGAGCTTATATTTTAAGCTTGTTTCGACATTGTTAAGATTATAATCAATATTTTGAACTTCTAAAGTTGAGTAAAGTTAAAAACAAACTAAATAAAAGAAAATATCTATTTGCAGCAAAACCTCTAAATAACGAGCATTTATGAAATGTTGAATTTGTTTACTATTCGAAGATGTTATTTTTCTGGAGTAAAAATGTATGATTTTATTAAAAAGAATGAATATTCGCTAAATACAGTTATTCAAATAAAGGTTTTTCAGTAAAACCTCCATTGAACATTCCTAATTAGAGAAAATCGGTATTTAAGAAACAAATTTTTCATTCACAGTATATAATGTTTTATATACGTTTACCTAAAAAAAAACATCATATTTGTACATTTTATAATTCTACAAAATACTAAGAAAACAATTTAAAATAAAACATTTGAGTGGGGTTATAAATATTTCACAAAATCCCTGAAATTTCAAATTTAATAAATCCATTTAATTCCTTCTAAATCCTTCTAAAATCCTTCAAAAATTTATTAAATGATTATGTAAATCTTTTTATTTAGTTTAAACAATTTACGCAAAATGCTTTAGAATATCAAATTTTCATGAATTCATAATTCGGTAGAAAAAGGGCTAATATTTCTTTCGAATCACCTTATCCTTTAATTAATAAATCTAAATTGTTAATTTATGATTATTAAATTCTTACACAGATGGTAGCACCAACAAATTTTATTTTAATTATTTATAAAAGGAAGTTATGTATTTTACACAAATTAAAAATGTTCAAATGAAATTATTTAAATAATTTCCAAAATTTCAAACTTTTTTGAGAATCCAAAATTAAACAAAAATTACCGGAGATATAAATAAAATTTTAAATTTCTAAAAACGAAAAAAATTATTTAAACGAAAATTAAAATTCTGAACCATTAATAAATCACAACAGATTTAAAAACAGAAAGACAATTGAATTACTAAGAATTCTATGAAAGTCAGATAAACAAAACCCTAATAATATAAACCCTTAAATTAGGACAAAATACGAAATTTCTTTTAATTAAATCCATGTTAATAAGAAAATTTCAACTTCCAGCTCACGGGTTCGAAATAAGAATATAATGCTTATTAACGGCAGGCTTATCCTCCAACTACGATGCTTACATGCAATATGTTCAAATTAATTTTCTCTTTTAAATTTTAAATCAATAATGAGCGGAAAACATTGAAAAAAATATTTTAATCAAAATGATGGACTTTTTCAATATTTTATGATTTTTTGTGTGACACGAGATATTTAGCTGTAAATACAAAAAGTCTGCAGTCTCTAACTTCTAAAGTTTTCCTGTCTGTACTGGCAGAGGGACATTAACGCATGGCAGAAATTAATAAGATGTAGACAGGCACTGTAAAACATTTGTGTAACGTTACTCCATGAAATTGGTGGCAGTCTTGCTATCACCAATTTTATGGTGGCATAACCGATATAACCGGATTAACTGATATAACCGGTGTAACATTACACTAATATATAATGTTACACCAGTAACATGTGTTTAAATTACACCATTATATATGTGAAAAAATTTTCTCCATAAAATTAATGGCAGTCTTGCTAACACCAATTTCATGGTGGCATAACCGATATAACCGGTTTAAGTGATATAGCCGGCGTAACATTACACTAATATATAATGATACACCAGTAACATGTGTTTAAATTACACCATTATATATGTGAAAAAATTTACTCCCTAAAATTAGTCGCAACCATGCTGCCACCAATTTTATTGAGTAACGTTACACAAATGTTTCACAGTGGATGAAGAAACCTTAATTATATTAATTTTAATTGTTATTAATTACAAGGTGGAACCCGTAAAATTTCGACGAAAAAAAATATTTAAGAAGGAACTGTTTCATTGATTTATAACAAACTTACAAAATCAGCTACAGTAAAAAATGCATCTTACAATAGTCAGTCTAACTCTGAAACAAATATTATTGAAAGATAAATTAAGAAAAAAAAATACTATTTCTATAAAACTCAACTGTCCAAATTTATTTCAAATTGGCACGATCTTAGAATTTCATATGAAATCTAAACCCGTGATAATTTTCATCTTCTCAAAATTTACATGCGCACATTTCAATTTTTATCAATATTAATAGAAAATGGCGTATTTCTGTTTCCACAATTACAAAATTCGTACTAAAAACTATAAAAAAAGTAATATATGAAGAATAAATTTAGATACAGCTTTCAAACAAATTGCATTTAAAAGTACATTTTTTCTCTATACGATGGTGTAAAAATTAAAAATGTGCGATGTATAGAGGTATAAAATTTGCTGCACCAAAAATTTTAAAATCGAATTGCAGGGGAATGTGTTGCCATTCGCAAAATGACGTATGCGTTACGCACAGATACGTTTGGCATTTATAATATAGATAATGTTGTTAATGTGCCAGATATAGCATGTTTTGCAGTAAAGGTTTAAAAGAGTTACAATACATTTTTTTCTAGTTCTAAGAAATAAATTTGAAATGAAAATAGCTGCAATATTCCATGAACTTTCAAACTTAATTATCCTCAGAATACCTGTCTGGAAACATTTCATTATAAAGCACCCAGGTAGAAGCTATTAATCATTCGCAAAACACTCTCTTAGACATTTACAAAGATTAAAATTTTAAGTTAAGTCCGCAAAGTTCATTTTTCAAGCAGTTACCTTTTTCCAATATACACGATTATATTTCACTTTATGTTTTACGCTACATTTGGAACTGACAGGCCTAAAACGACACATACATGTACAATATATATATATATATATATATATATATATATATTGAATGATGTCTTTTTTCATTGCAGTGGAACAAAAAGCTTTGAGCTTTTTAGAAATTCGATTTTAAAAATGTATTTTAGAATAGAAGACAATGATTTTTACGAAAGATTTAAAAATTTCACGTGTGTTATTTCAGTTATTTGAAAAATAAGGCTTTATGATATAATGGACAGGTATAAAATCAACTATTTTGTTTTAAAATTTTAAGTTAGGTCGGCAAAGCTCATATTCTAGCTGTTAGTCTCGTATAATGTATGCAATTTTACTTAATTTTATAAGCACCCTGATAGAAGCTATTAATCATTCGCAAAACACTCTCCTCGACATTTACAATGATTAAAATTTTAAGTTAAGTCCACAAAGTTCATTTTTTCAAGCTGTTATCTTTTTCCAATATACACGATTATATTTCACTTTATATTTTACGTTACATTTGGAACTGACAGGTTTAAAACGATGCATATGTACGGAAATAAAAAATATTTTGGATATGTCTTTTCTTATCGCCGGAACAAAAAGCTTTTTGCTTTTTAGAATTTTAATTTAAAAGATATATTTTATAATAGAAGATAAGGTTTTTTTTTTTAATTAAAGATATTACAAATTGCGCATGTGTTATATAGACGTACACAATGAAAAATAAAAGACAATAATTTTCTTATGAAAGGAGTTACAAATTGCCCAAAAGTTATTTCAGTCATTTGAAAAATAAGTTTTATGATATTCTGGACTGGTAAAGTCAACTATTTTATTAAAAATTTCAAGTTAAGTTCGTAAAGTTTATTTTCAAAGCTATTAATCTTTTCCAATATACATAATTATATTTCATATTACATTTTATGTAACATTTGGAACTGACAGGTCTAAACGATGTATACAGACACAGAAAAAAAATATATATATTGGATGATTTCTTTTTTCATCGTAGTGGAACAAAAAGCTTTTTGCTTTTTAGAATTTCGATTTAAAAAAAATATATTTTAGAATAGAAGACGAAATTGTGAAAAATTTCGTTTACGAAAAATTTTTACGAAATTGTGAAAAATTGCGCATGTGTTATTTCAGTTATTTAAAAAATAAGACTTTTTGATACAATGGACAAATAAAATCAACTACTTTGTTTAACAATTTTAAGTTAAGTCCGCAAAGCTCATTTTCTAGCTGTTAGCCTCTTCGAATGTATGCGATAATGCTTATTTTTATATCTTAAATTATAATTGGAAATGGCTGATCTAAAATGACATATACGTGCATAAAAAAATAAATTACTAGACGATTTCTTTCTTCATCACAATGAAGCAAAAAGTTATTAGTTTTTTGTATTTTAAATAATATATACCAGGTGTCCCAAAAATGACTGATGGATTTTAAAATTCAATAACTTGCAAACGGTGACAACTATTTTAAAAATTTTTGCAGGAGGGTTATGTACAATGTCAGGAGTTTTTTTACCGTGACTTTTGATTTTAGTTCGAAGTTCAAACAATAGATGGCGGTGACAGCGATTGAAAGCCAAATGATCAATCCTGAGTGAGGTCAGTTTCGGTGTCGACCTGGGCTTCAATTGCCGTCAACGCCATCTATTGCTTGAAATTCGAACTAAAATCAAAAGTTACGGTAAAAAAACTCCTGACATTATACATAATCCTCCTGCAAGATTTTTTTAAATAGCTGTCACCGTTTGCAAATTACTGAATTTTAAAATCCATCAGCCATTTTTGGGACACCCGGTATATACACTAGAATAAAAAACAATGTTTTTTTTTTTTTTTTTAAGAAAGAAATTGCGCATGTATTATTTCAGTCTTTTGAAAAATATTGATTTTTGATATGTTGGACAGATAAATTCAAGCATTTTTTTTAATTTTTAGTTTAAGTCCGCAAAGTACATTTTTAAAACAGTTAATTTTCTCCAATATACACAATTATACTACTTTTTATTTCATGTTACATTTGGAACTGACTGATCTAAAACGACATATACATGCATAAAAAACGAAATTATTAGACGATTAAATTCTTTATTGCAATGGAGCAAAAGGTTATTAACTCTCAGAATTTTGATTGATATATATATACAGTAGAACCCCACTAATTCGGACCCCGTTAGTCCGGATCTCCGAATAATCCGGATCGGTTTTGTAATTTTTTTTCACGTTTGAGAAACGATTAGCTAATTTCCATAACATTAACTTGTTTCATTGTCGTATTCTGAATAAAAAAAACTTTTTCTGAAATCTTTTCGGAAGAAAACTTTTATTAATTTTAATCTTTCTTATTTAAGCTACACCCAACGAACTACTTATGCTCAAGCGGATGCGCGACTTTACGGCTCACAAAATATATAGAAAACTGGCACAGCAGAAAATTACAAACTTTTTATTACAAAGTAAACATATTTACTGGCTGTAAATATTCATTAAGTTTAACAGAAAGGTGATTTTCTGTAAGTATGTTTTATTTTATATCATTTTTTTCTAATTCTCCAGATAATCCGAATTTTTGATAAGTCGGTTTGGGTCTGGTCCCAGTTAATCCAAATTATCGGGGTTTTACTGCATGTAAATATATATGTATATGTATATATATATATATATACATATATTAAAATACAAAACAATTTCTTTCTTTTTTTAAGTAAGGAATTGAGCATGTATAATTTCAGTCATTTGAAAAATATATCACATATATATATTGGTCAGGTAAAATAAACTGTTTTGTTTAAAATCTTAATTCTGCAAATTTCATTTTTAACACTAGAACGGCGGTGACGGGTCATGTTGACCCGTACAAATGAATACATGCTGATTCGAACCAGAAATTACTTTATGAAAATAGTTAAGTATATGTTCCACAAACATAAATAAAGTAATTAAGTTACATAGTCTTAAATGAAATTTCTGATGTGACATATTTTTCTAAATCTACAGTAAAATTCTAGTATTAAAGCAATTAGCCTTTTCAAAAACACACGATTATACTTCATTTTATACTTTAAGTTATTTTTGGAATTAACATATCCCGTAAGACATCACTGCAACGTCGTTGTGAAGTCACATTGTGACTTTGTGATCATCGATTGTTGATGTGACGTCACGTGACGTCGATGTGAAGTCACGATGACTAAAATGTGAAGTCGTTATGGCCGTTTTAGAGCCTTTTTGTGACTTTTGGTCACATTGTGACGTCACAAAGTGGTCACAATGTGACCAATTTGTGAAAAGTGTGTCATTTGTGACTACTTTGACATTAACATTGATACGAAACTGTGACAAAAGCGACGATATTTAAATTGCCAGAAACAATTTTTTTAAAGTAAATAACATGTTTTGAAGAATATTTGTAATTTTCTAAAAATTTTTAAGAAAGTCACATCTCAGTCACAATGTGATGTCACTGAGTGGTGGCATTTTGGTCACAGATGTGATGTGACCAAAGTGATTCACAGTGACGTCATTGTGACGTCACTGTGACCATGCACGCTATGAGGGATGTCATAGGAGTGTACGTGTAAGAAAGAAAAAAAAAAGAAATTATTTAATTTGATAATATCTTTCTTCATCGCAATGGAGCAAAACTTTTTTTAAATTTAGATAAAAATAAAAATATATTTTTGAATAAAAGGCATAAATTACATATTGCGCATATTTCAATTCAGTCACTTGAAAAATAATGCTTATTGATGTACTGGACAGTTAAAAATCAATTATCTTATTCAATATTTTAAGATAAGTCTGCAAAGTTTATTTTTAAAGCAGTTAGCTTTTCCAATGTACACCACTTATATTTCATTTTATATTTTATGTTACTTTCGGAACTGACTGGCCTAAAATGATGCATACATGTACAGTAAATATATATATATATTATTCAAAATTTAATTTTTTTCACCAAAATTAACTTTTATACTATATTAACTTCCTTTTAACAATATTCCGTACTTAGTTCAACTTATTAAATTAAAATCTTGTTTCTAGATCTAATCTATTAACCTTTATGGAAACAATATAAATTCTTAATTTGCCTTAAAAAACATTTATTCCAATATGCGTAAATTTAAAAAGATGGCTCTAAATTAAAAAATATTCTTAATTAAACTTTATTTCTTAATATTACAAATAAAACTCATTTTTTCCATGTTTTTATTAATCCTTTTTTAAAAAATCTTATTAAACTTATTCCAAAACCATGCCTTTCAAAAAAATATCATTACTTTTATTTATTTATTTTTCCCTTCGACGTTTCATATAGGTGCGTATCAATAAATTCATTTCTTTTCTTTTTTACTTTTTTCTATCTTCAATAGAAGAAAGTATTGTAATCGAAATTTTTTTCGACTTTCGGTTTTCGACGGATTTACACGTTTTAGGGGTCAGAGATTCCAAAAAACATGTTTTTACAAAATATGTGTCTGTCCGTGTGTCTGTGTGTGTATCTGTATGTCGCCCTTCGACCAGCAAAACGTGTATGAAGTTATGCATAGAATTGAACCAAATTTTTTGTGTAAGTGTATGACTATGGCTAGTTGGTCCTATCTGAATTTGAAAAAAATCCACCGGAAGGGGGCGCTGCAATCGCGATTTTTGTGCTATTTTCAATATTGTACCGACCAAAAGTATATGAAGTTATGCATCGAATTGAACCAAATTTTCTGTGTAAGTGTATGGCTATGGCTAATTGGTCCTCTCTTAATTTGAAAAAAATCCGCCGAAAGGGGGCGCTGCAATAGCGAATTTTATGCCATTTTCAATATTGCACCACCTAAAAGTGTATGAAGTTAGTTCTTGAACTGAACTAAATTTTTTGTGTATGATTATTTTTTGCTAAGGCAAGTAGGTCCTCTCTGAATTTGAAAAAAAAATCTGCCTATCATTCTATTGTACATCGGCTCGTGCAGAGACAGAAATTCGTTTTTACTCCAATTAATTGACTGAAGCAGAAATTCGCCTCGACTCCTGTGACATAACATGGGGAAACCTGCAAATAATATTAATGGTTCCTACCTTAATATTGTCACATACATATATGCAGGGTGATTCTAATTTTTTTTACAATAAAAGAGGGGTGATAGTACACAGCAAGACAAACATTATTGAATATGAGACCAAGGGTCCAAAACGTTTTCCAAAGGAGATAGCCGCCATTAATGTTTAGGGACCAAAATTTCAAATAAACATAAAAAACGGAAAAATCGGTCGATTGATTTGCGGTTTTCACTAAAATTATTCTTTATGCCGGCATTTTCTTGAAATTAAATTATAAAGATAAATTTTTAAAAATGCCGATAGAGGGCGCTTTAGACTTTGGAGTAACAAACAACTATTTTATGCCGATATTTTTTGCATCTCATTAAATGTTTTCGTAAGCATAAATTCAAACTTAAATTTTGAGCTCAAAATCTGAAAGGAGGGAGTAGTTAAATAGCACAAATTGAACTGTGTTCAGAGGGTTCAAACTTCAAATGATTTTACAAAACGGCAAAATTGGTTCATTGATTTGTGGTTTTCACTAAAACTATTGTTTATGTTGGTATTTTCTTAAAAATAAATTATAAAGATAAATTTCAAAAAATGTCGATAGAGGGCGCTTTAGACTTTGGAGTAACGAACAACTATTTTTTGCCGTTATTTTTTGTATCTCATTAAATGATTTCAAAAGCTTAGACTTAAACATAAGTTTTGAGCTCAAAATCCGAATAGTAGGGAGGGATTAAGTAGCACAAACTGAACTGTGTGTAAGGGGGAGGGAGAGGTTCAAATTTAAAATAATTATAGAAAATGGAAAAATTGGTCGATTCGTTTGCGGTTTAAAGTAAAACTATTCTTTAAGTCAGTATTTTCTTGAAAATAAATTTTAAAAAATTCCATTAGAGGGCGCCTTAAACTTCAGGGTAACCAAAAATTCATTTTAACCATTATTTTTTGGTTCTAATTAAATGCTTGCAAAAGCTTTTTAAATGTTTTCGGAAGCTTAGATTTAAACTTAAATTTTGAGCTAAAACTCTGAATCGTTGGGAGGGGTTAAGAAGCGCAAACTGAAGTGTGTTGAGGAGTTGAAATTTAACCCTCCCCCCTCCTCGAACACAATTCAACTTTCCGCTACTTAACCCTCTAAGTGTTTGGAACGTAATATTCTGTTCACTAAGCTCCAGGTTTCACTGCAATATAAGCGATATTAAAGATAATATAATTCTATAGATTTAATGAATTTTTATTTCATTTTAGAGCCGTTGAAACTCTCAAGGATTATACTGATATTTGTAATTCACCTTTTTATATAATGTTGAAAAAATCATATCTTCTGAGCTATTAAAATAAAATGAAGAGAAAACAACATTACAATTTTAACCATTTTCAAGACGCACACTCCCAACGATTCAGAATTTGAGACCAACATTTAAGTCTATGCATTTGAAAGCGTTTAATGAGAGTAAAAAAAAATAACAGTTAAAAATACTTGTACGCTACTCCAAAGTCTAAGGCGTCCTCTATCGGTATTTTGGGAAATTTATCTTTAAAATTTATTTTCAAGAAATTGCTGATTTAAAAATTAGTTTTAGCGAAAACCTCAAACGAATCGACCAATTTTTCCGTTTTTTACAATCATTTGAAATTTGAATTCCCTGAACACAGCTAAGTTTGTCTACTTAACCACTACCAGCTATTCAGATTTTAAGCTCAAAATTTAAGTTCAAGTCTAAGCTTACGAAAGCATTTAATGAGATGCGAAAAATAACGCCAAAAAAGAGTTGTTCGTTACTCGTTCGTTCTAAAGCGCCCTCTACCGGCAATTTTAAAATTTTACCTTTATAATTTATTTTCACGAAAATATCTAAATAAAGAATAGTTTTAGTGAAAATCGCAAATCAATCGACCAATTTTTCTGTTTTTTATAATCATTAGAAATTTTAACCCTCGTAACACAGTTCAATTTGTGCTATTTAACTACTCCCAGCTTTCAGATTTTGAGCTCAAAATTTAAGTTTGAATTTATGCTTACGAAAACATTTAATGAGATGAAAAAAATAACGTCAAAAAATAGTTGTTCTTTACTGCAAAGTCTAAAGCGCCCTCTATCGGCATTTTTTGAAATTTATCTTTATAATTTAATTTCAAAGAATAATTTTAGTGAAAACCGCAAATCAATCGACCGATTTTTCCGTTTTTTATGTTTGTTTGAAATTTTGGTCCCTAAACTTTAATGGCGGCTATCTCCTTAGGAAAACGTTTGAGACCTTTGGTCGAATATTTAATATTGTTTGTCTTGATGTGTTTGTCTTCATCCCCCTTTTATTGTAAGAAAATTTAGAATCCCCCTGTATATATATTGGATAATTTCTTTTTTATCGCAATGAAGCAAAAAACTGTATTTATTGCTGGATTTAAAAAATGTATTTTAGAATAGAGTCAATGATATTTTTATGAAAAGAATTACAAATTACACATGTTTTATTCTAGTCATTTGAAAAATAACGGTTTATTTTTTAACATATTGGACAGATAAAATCAACTATTTTGTTTAAATTTTTAACTTAAGTTCACAAAGTTCAATTTTAAAGCAGTTAGCGTTTTCCAATATACACAGTTATACTTCACTTTTCGTTTTACGTTATATTTGAAAGTGACAGGTGTAATCGGATATACGTGTTTAGAATGAAAACTAGTCGGATGTAGCAATCCCAAATCTTTTTTCTATCTCATATACGTTAATACCTCCAGAAAAATTAAACATAACACCGTCGCCGGTTAGGTAAATTACAACAAAAGCTAATCTGCAACAACTTATTTCGAGTTTTAGCTGAATCTGAAATTTCATGAAAATCCGAGTATTAGTATTTGAGATGGAATCATCGCAGAAATTGAAAAAACAATCCTGGATGGAAAAACAATCCCTTTTTTGAGCGATCTACTCCAAAAACTAGAGAATTCTAATTGATTTCAGGGGTTAATTTATTAATTTTAAGTTTGATAAAAATTCGTGCAATAGTTCCTGAAACACAGCTATTGCAATAATCATAAATAATGCCGCATAGCAGCGCCACCTGTTCTGCGATTTACTCCAAAATCTAAAGAATATTAACCTATACCAGGGACTAACTGAATCTGAAGATTGATCAAAATTCGTGCAATAGTTCCTGAAACAGAGCTATTGCAATAATCATAAATAATGCCGCATAGCAGCGCCACCTGTTCTGCGATTTACTCCAAAATCTAAAGAATATTAACCTATACCAGGGACTAACTGAATCTGAAGATTGATCAAAATTCGTGCTATAGTTCCTGAGGTAGAGCTATTGAAATAATCATTAATAATTCCACATAGCAGCGCCACCTGTTGGGCTATTTACTCGAAAATCGAAAGAATATTAATTTATACCAGGTACTAACTTAATCTGAAGTTTGATGGAAAATATTGCATTAGATCCCGAGATAAAGCGATTGCGATAATCAAGAATAATACCGTATAGTATTGGATAAAAGTTGTTTCACTTCGTCTCTATTATTATCTGCGAAAAACGATGGAATAAATAAAAAAACTGTCCTTCGCTTAGCCACAGGTATATTTATCAAATTACTGTCGAGCACAGTCGATCGTAGTGAAAATAATATAAGAATTCCATTTTCGGAAATTTCAAGTAATAAATAAAATATCTGTTTTAAACAGCATGAGTTTATTTGTCATGAGGTAGAAATTAGCATTTACACACAGTTATAAAAATTTTAAGTCTTAAACACCAGAATTAAGATGTAAAATGGTTAGAAATGTACATCAACTATTGACAACAAGCTTATCCCGATAATGTAAATTCTTTAACACACTCGCTGCCGATCACGCGCCAGCGCGTGATGTGGGGTGATGTCTAATAGCGCGCTGGCGCGGGAAAATCTTTCACTGATTCTTTGTTATAAAAAGTAAATCGGCTACTGGGAAAAACCCACTTCTACAGTGCGGCATTAACTATCATCACATCTTCACGTAAGCGGCAGCAAACGTGTTAAGCAATTCAGAAAGCGTACTAAATCTCTGTTCCAACGCAAGACAGCATAGATTTATACTAGGAACATTTAGGAGCTCAGATTTTACAGTCAACTTCAGACGAACCAACTAGATTCAGATTCTGAGTTGATTTTTACCGAAGAAAGTGCGAGTATTGCCAATTAATGGGAAGTGAAAGAAAGAGAGACAGAGTTCCAACAATCGGCTGATGGAGTGATTTCGACGAAGAAAGTCTACGCCAGACAAGAAATTAATGACGCGGGAAACCTGGGCTCGCACCGTTCCTAAAATTTTTACACGTTGCTAACAGTATTTTAAATCAAAAATCTTCATGGAAGTTCCGTTTAACATCTACAATAGAATTATTCAATAAACATTACCGTTTAAAAATTGTGGTAGGAAAGTAGAAAAATTTTAGGAACAGTGCAAATCCTGGGTAACCGCAATGAATGCTGGGCTGTCGAATCATATTTTTAATTTAAAACTAGTTGGATGTGTCAATCCCGAAACTTTCTTCTATCTCATAAATACATTTTAATATATATATATATAAAAAAAAGTGGTTACCCCAAAGTTACCCACTATCGAATTTCCTCGAACATTTGACCTAGCCTAATGAGATTCTGGTATCCGAAAAGCCTAAAACGCAAAATTTAATCAATATTCTGAGAAAATGAGCTTAGTAGTGCCTCATGTTGGGTAATTTATACTAAAACCTAATAAGCATCTATTGATGTCTAGACCTAACAGAATCTGAAATTTGGTGGAATTTCGTCCTTTAGTTCTTGAGATATAGTTGTAACAAAAAATTTGCAACACCATATCTTGGACAATTTATGCCAAAACGTAAAAAAGCGTCTAATTATGTTATGGTATAAAAGAATATCAAGTTTGATGAAATTCTGTGCATTAGTTATTGAGATATAGCTAGTTAAAAAAAAAGTGTAAAATATAGCACAGCAGCACCATCAGTTGAAGGATTTATAACAAAACGTAATCATCGTGTAATTATGTGATATGTCATTTTGTAACAAAATCTGAAGTTTGATGAAATTCTGTGCGTTGGTTGTTGAGATATAGCTATCGGAAAAATCGTGCAAAATGCAGCATAGCTGCACCACCTGTTGCAAGGTTAATACCAAAATGTAATCAGCGTCTAATTATGTTATATATTCTAGTGTAACAGAATCTAAAATGTGATGAAGTTCTCTGCATTAGTTCTTGAGATATAGCTATCGCAAAAATCGTGCAAAATGTAGCATAGCAGCACCCCCTATAGGGTAGTCCACACCAAAACCTTATAAACGGCTATGTATCTCAAGGTATCGCGGATCTGAAGTTTGATGAAATTCTGTACATTAGTTCTTGAGATATAGCTATCATGATAATTATGAAAAACGTGGCATAGCAGCGCCACTTGCTGGCCAATTTACACCAAAACTTAATCCGCGTCTATGTATATCAAGGGGTCATGGAATCTGAAATTTGGTGAAATTCTATGCATTAGTTTTTAAGATATAGCAATCTTGAAAAGCATGAAAAACGTAGTATAGCAGCGCCACCTGCCAGCCAATTTTCACCAAAAACCAATAGGCACTAATTCATATCAAGGTCTAATAGAATATAAAATTTTATTAAATTTCGAGCATTAGTTCTTGAGATAGAGCACCCACAAATTTTTTGTCACATACAGACAGACAGAGTCACAGACAGACGGACAGACTCACAGACAGACATTTTCTAAAAATAGTCAAAACGTGTTCAGGACCTTCTAAAACGTATAAATCCGTCAAAAACCGGAAGTCGAAAATTTTCACGAATCCAATACTTTCTTCTTGTAAAGATAGAAGAAAGTAAAAATATTATTAAGGGACAAGTATCCAATGTCTCAAATTATGAAAGAATGAAACATTTAGTAGGTTTAGGGAGGTTATTGCTAGTAACAGATTAAGGTTTCTCGAATAAGAAATAAAACAATCAGTGATTAAACGCATGGATTAAATCATAATTGATATGTTAAGATATTATTGAAAGACAGGAGAAAAACGTAGACATTTGGAATAATTTAATTAAAGTAAAATTGAGAAAACAATTAGGTAATGTCTATAGAAACAACATAGGTAATGTCCTTTTACTTTCTTTTGTTTTTCTTGTGCTTTATATATATTTTTTATTATTATTATTGTTATTTACGTTTCCTTTTCCCTTTTCTGTTAACTTTATATTTCATTCAACATTGTCCTTTTCAGCCAGGTGTTCTTCTGAGATCTGTGTGTTTTTTTCAACAAGTACCACATGTCGTATTTTATCTAAGTTCCTGTCCTTTCAATTCGTTTGTGACCTTCTCCGCTATCGGGCACTTGTTTACTTTATCTGATGATGGGTTATAGTCTAAGAGCCCGTGAATGGCAGACCTTCGTTATTTTATAAAAGCTGAAACTTTCTCAGCGCAGTCTTCCGACACAGATAGGAATGATGGGTAATTATGAAATTTGGATCATGGTGGCTTCGGCAGTGACCAGGGAGCAAAGGTGTAAAAAATACCAACTTACTTTCGTCGTTTTATAAAGTGTAATTTTTTTTATATTTACTTTGGTATGATATTAGAAATCACGTCCTCCAGTTCCAACCCCCGGCCGACAGACATATACGGCGGCTTTCTTTCTTTCTAACCGATGACCATGCACCCACCTGCCGAGTTATCTCAGCTTAACGGGTTAGATACCTGATATCGGGGCGGACGACCGCCTAATTGCGACGTAGCGGCAATAAACTTTGCTTCGCATGCCATCATTTCTGCAGTGTTAGCTTGTCGTTGAGCATACTTTGTTTCGCCTGTTAATTAATGGTATATCCTGTTGCTTGAATTGCAAATGGCTTCGCAAGATGGTCTCGTAATTTAGAGCCTTAATCAGATGACAAGACATATACGGCGGCTTCTCAATACACTAAGAGTCTCTGTATAGCCCGGCCCGAAACATACATTTTCAACCCTTTTCCCCTTGGCTCTGAAATTGGCACACAGTTATTTGAGGTTGCATGTAATTCTAGGGTTGCTGACATTTTGAAAAAAGACCACAATGAAAGAAAAAAAAAATGTAATTTAACAAATTAGAACGACTATTTGCAAAATGATATTTTCAAAGACTGAAATTTGAAAGACTTAAAAAGGAATTCTATATATAAACTAATAATAATAATAAGCATCATATTTAGGATGATCATAACGAGTCATATATTACGTACGCCATGCATTAAACAATAATATTCCTAGACCATAGATTTTAAAAAAAACAGTAGTTTATGGAATTAATCAGGCTGACTGCCTCCTATTACATATGATATAAATTAAACATTAATATTCCTGGACCCATCATATAAAAATTTTAAATGAAATTTCAGTTTTACAATTTTTGAACTGCAAATTTTTAAACTTCTAAACATTACACATTTCAAATTTTTACACCGTTGCATAGAGAAAAAAATTCACTTTTAAATGAAATTCGTTTGAAATTTTTATGACAACTTGTTTTCAAATTATTATTATAATTTAAAGTTTTTATTACTTTTTTGTCATTGTGGCAACAGAAGTACAGTAAAACCCCGATAATTCGGATTAATTGGGACTGGACCCAATCCAGATTATCGAAAATCCGGATTATTCGGAGAATTAGACAAAAAAATGAAATAAAAAATAACATGCTAACAGAAAATCACCTTTATGTTAAACTTATTGAATATTTGCAGACAGTAATAATGTTTACTTTGCTTAATTATTCCGAACACATGTCAGAAAATGTTTTTTTATTTAGAATACGACGATGAAACAAGCTAATGTTATGGAAATTAGCCAATCCATAAAAAAATGACCAAACCGATCCGGATTATCGGGGTCCGAATTAGCGGGGTTCTACTGTATTCTATTTTTGGACATTAAACATGGACCAACCAGAAAAGGAATAAAATGCGGAATTCAACCAATAAAACATTCAGATATACTTCGGATTTCCCAAGTCTCTATCGAGGATAACAACTATTTTCCAAATAACTAAAAATCAGTTATTTATTTACGAGTATTAATGAACGTTAGCTTCGAATTCTCTCCAAGCTTGGAAACACTTATCGCCAAATATGGAAAATTATCGCCAAATTGGACGACAAAAATTAAGAAATCATAAATATTGCCGCTTTGGCTATAGTTTACTAATTTGGCGCAATTCTCATTCAGATTCAGCATTTGCGAAATTTCCTTTTATAGGATTCGTAGCTTTTTATCTTAAAATTTCAGTAAAATATTAATAAGATAAAAATCAAGCATTAAAGAATTTTTATGAACTCATCTAATCGAGTAGTAAAAGAAGCTATATTTAACAAAAACAACGAATATAAAAGCTACTTCCTCCCCCTTTATATGCTAAGCAAATGAAAAAATAAGTACTGTGAGAAAATATCCGTTTGCGTGTAAACAATTTCCATTTTTTTTTTTTTTTTTTTTTTTCTTTAGAATTTCAGAAGTTAGTTTTTATTCAAACTAGGATGCAAATCATGTTTTACAGTGCCAAAATTAACATTGGAAATACTATAAAAAGCAAAATGCAGATGTACATAGTCTTAACTAAAAATATCTGCACATATATTTTTTAAAATAGGGAAATATATGGGATTTTCCTTCTTCGCTTTCTCTTCAATGCAGCAACCTTAAACAACTGTCGCCAATTTCAGAGCCAAGGGAAAAAGGGGAAAAATGCGTGTTTCGGGCCGAGCTATACAGAGACTCTTAGTGTATTGAGAAGCCGCCGTATATGTCTGTCGGCCGGTTGTTGGAACCATAGGAAGTGTCTGCCAATGGAGGACGTGATTTCTAATATCATTCCAAAGAAAATATCAAAAAATTACGCTTTATAAAGTGACGAAAGTAAGTTGGTATTTTTTACACTTTTGCCCCCTGTTCACTGCCAAAGCCACCATGATCCAAATTTCATAATTACCCATCGTTCCTATCTGTGTTGGAAGACTGCGCTGATAAAGTTTCAGCTTTTATAAAATAACGAAGGTCTGCCATTCACGGGCTCTTGCTCTATTAATAAACATTCCAGTTTGAAATTTTTCCTGTGTGTTACTTTACATTTTATAGTCACAAAATAATAGTTTTAAAATAGCTCTTGAAACAGAAACTAATTAAAATAATGTCAGAGGCGTAGCACTGGAAAAATTATGGGCGTGATTCAAACGGTCATTTTCAAAAATTTCAATATTTTAATAATTAAGATTCCAGAAAAATTACGAATTTTTTCAAGAATAATTAATAAATTTTGTTAATTAGCAATGTTGTTAATATGAAATTCATTTTTAATTAATTTGAATGCAAAAAAATTACAGTTTAATAAATTAAAGACGACGAAGCACTTTTTAAAAAAGCTGAAAAATGTTACATTAAAAAAATTGTTTTGGGTTTAAGCCTAAATATTTTTACCTTTCGTACTTTTTTCTTATGGCGCATATTCTTAAAGCGCTATTAAAAAAAAAGCTGAGTGATGTCAAAGAGTGTATTAATCATACTTTATGAACTACTCTTGACAAAGTCTCTTGTAAATTACTGTCTATTATCCTAAATTCATTAAACGTGTGGAGAATAAAATTATACATAGCATATTCCACTTCACTTTTTTTTACGTTTTTTTTCTTTGAAACACTTTTTAGGTAATGAAAATTGGCAGATAAAAGACATCATGCATCATGCATACGCCTGTAAAAGATATCAGTTTTTGTCGAATGGAGTTCTTTTTTGCCAGTATTTCTTAATTAAAAGATTACTTAAAAAAATATGACATTTTTTAATAGTTTCAATATAAAATTCCACTGAATTCCACTACAATAAATTATAAAAGGATATAAGTTATATTAAGCGGTCCTTTATATATTCTCTAGACAAGTAAAACTTCATATAAATAAGTCTTGAAATAACATAACTGAAACCAATTACCTTTGGTTTTAGACAGTCTATTAATAATACTTTATAAACATTCTATGACATTGTCTGTCATCATACAGTTTAGTGCTGAATCAAGACAGTTATCTCTAGGAGGGATTTCAATAGTTCTTGGAAACATTATACAGTTCCGGGAAAAAGTGGAGGAGTGATTTACACTGTTTGACCATTAAAAATACAAAATCTCAAATCTTCCTAAAGGGACATTCGCACTGGCCCGAAAAGGGGTTTATGACTCCTACGAACCACCCCCTGAATTAAACAATGACGTAATTTCGCTCACTTTACATTCAACAGGCCCATAAATACGAAAATATACACATTTCGTTTTATTTTTCCAATCATTTTTAATCTCTGCAGGGGATAAATGCGAAACGATGTACGTTAAAGGTTATAATCTAAGATATGTCTCCTTTTTACGTGCATTTGTAAACGGTTAAATATGTGGCATTTATAGCCATGATTTGGTCTGTCCATTCGTCTGTCCGCATATAACATCATATAATCATTCACTGCAAACGCATGAAATACTTTTGAAATAGTAATTGAACATAAAAAAACTCACTTATAACTAAAATCGTTTACGACTGGTGTTGAGAATGTGTTTTATGAAATAAAAATATCGTGCAAAAAATGTTGTTAAAAATTACAAGAGAAAGGAAATATAAGAGGAAAGAGTTTTTAGCACACAGGCTATCATAGCCTGAGAGCTTATGTGCCCGTCCGTTCTGTATGTACGTTCGTACGTTCGTGCGTAACGCGATAACTCATGATAAAAATATCCGATCCACTTGAAATTTTGTATGTAGGTATATCCTGACAAGGCGCTTCCCTGATTAGTTTTTGGAGTTCATTCGATATGTATAAGAGGGGGAACGGGGGGCTGATGCCCCGCCCCTTAGTTGATATAAATGGGATTTTCATGCAGAATTAAGTTTTCGTTCAAAATTTAGATTAAGATCATTCTGATGAGGCGATTCCGTGGCTGTTATTAGGTGTTCATTGAATAAGTATAAATAGGGGGAACAGGGGTTCTAATGCCCCCCCCCCTTAATTTATATAAATGGTTTTTTTAAGCAGAATTGTCAGATTTCGTTCAAATCTCTGAATAGTTTTGGAAGTTTAATGGTTAAGTATAAAAGAGGGGGATAACTCCTTTTAAATTATATAAATGCTAAATGGGTTTTTATTAAGAATTATCTCATTTGCTCTGAATTTTGGATACAGATTTTTTTTATATGATAAAGCATGTCTTTGATAGTATAAGAGGTTCAATGATTAAGTATAAAAAAAAAGAGGAAAGGGGAGAGCTGTTTCCCCTTCTTAATTTTTTTTCGAACGGAATTAACCCTTGAAAATATAAGGCTTTAATGTACAATTAGTATTTGTAGCCTGTGAGCTGAATGCCATCAGTTTAACTGGGGAGTATTCTTTATTAAATGTGTATCTAAATTGTGTGGTGTTTACAATGTGTTGTTAATTTGAGGACAAACTGTTGTGAAACACAGCACTACTTTAAGAAACTATTTTCATCAACACTATTTACAATACTAAGGTACTTGTGCCCATTATGGACAGTGCTCCCAATATGGGCACCCCTAATATTTTTAAAAGTAACAATCTTGATAGAGAAATCGCACTACATGCCCATGATGAAAAGCAATTGAAAAGATAATTAAGCCAGGAAAGTACAAAAAAGTGTGCGGTTTGCCATTTAGAAGGAAACTTGTTTCTTGGTGTGCTGATCTTAATTACAGGTAAGTTTAAATTCTTATTAGATATTGCAAAATTACTTTAAATATTGAAAAATGGAGTGTTTTAGAAAGCTTTTAAAACATTTTTTCGATTGCTATTGTTTATATTGCTTAAAAAAGCTTTCTTTATTTATTTATTACAAGATTTAATAAACCTACTCCCGATTCTCAATATGGACACCTTATGTCCACATTGAAAGCACAGCAGGTGAATCTTCAGATTCACAAAAAATGAAAGCTAAGCAAAACCACCTACATTATTTCATAATATTTTTTAGTAACTGAGGTGCTTTGCATCGGTCTTCGAAAAGCCAAAACCGAAAATGACCCCCCCCCCCCCGTTCTAAAGTGTATGTTCTGAAGATATTTACTGTGCCCTACCCTCCCCCGCAATACTGTAAGATATAATTTTTTTATCCCCTCTCCTCTAAAATTCCATAGAAGAGTAGCTCTTCCTTACACCCAGTATGGTAGGTCAATAAGGAACTACCTGTCCCTAATAGGGACTGGTGGTTCCTTATATGCACATTTATAAACATTTTTTGTTTTTATCATTTAAATTAAACCGGAATAGTTACAAGGTCGCTAATTTTAATAATGATAGTCAACAGTCCAGGAATCATGGTCATATATTTTTGGAGACCTGTCACGTGTATATAGGGGTGAAAAAAATAAATTTTCCTTATCGTGTCCATATAAGGCACAGGTACTTTATTTAAACATAATTAACAATTCTATTTTTTGAACACATTTCTAGATAGCAATATATAGCAATATATTAAGAACAGATCCCTATAGAGCAACACGTTTGCAAATATTAAAAACACGATCACAACACAAAAAACACTTCACAACACATAAATGTGTTATGAATGGTGGGACAAAAAGTGTTCCGAAATTTGTTTATTTTTGTGTGTGAGAATTTGCAGCGTATGATATCTATTACATCTTAACTTATATATATGTAATTAGTTGAGTGTATAATATATAGTTGAATATATATATGTAATTATTTGAAATATATTGTAATTGCAGAATTTGGCATAATCAATTCACATTTTATGAAAATCGATCCAAAACACAAATAAAGTCAATGAAAGTTTTTTATATTCTGATAAATCGCATGGCTAATTTAACATTTATGTAATTAATTCAATGTTATCCCATGATAGATAGTGATTCTAGATTGCCATGGTAAGTACGCCCTATTTAAGATGGAATCAATTAAGGTTATCTACGCATTACTGGATATAGTATTATAATTGTAATAAATTTTGTGTTCATGTATTTTTGCATAAGATTACAACAGGCATTGCACCAAGATCTAAGTATTATTAAAAATTGATTGTTGTGCAAATGCACCTCATTTGTCACAATTAATCAACAATTTCAAATTTCTTTAATGATTTAGAAAAGTGCTTCTGCAAAATAAAAAAAAAGAAAGAAAGAAAAAGAAAAGAAAAGAAAAGAAAAGAAATGTAATGTAACAAATTACAGTGACCATTTGGAAAGCGATATTTTCAAATACTAATAACTATTTTTAGATATAAAAATATAGTCTATATTTTAGAAAAAATAATAATAAACATCATTTTTATGATGATCAAAACGTGGGTTACGTAATAGCAAAGTCATGTATGCCATGGATTAAGCATAACTATTATTGGACCAATCATAAACAAATTTTAAATTAAATTTCAGTTTACAATTTTCGGTATTGCAAATTTTTAAACTTGTAAAAGTTACATATTTCCAGTTTCTACACCATTATATAGGGAAAAAAAGTGCTTTTAAATGCAATTTATTTGAAAGCTGTACACTCTAAAACTGGGAGGAGTGAAAAGCTCACTTTTTGTAGGAGTGATTTGCATTTTCACTCTTTTTAGAGTGAACTTTATACAAATACACTCTTTAAAGAGTGGAATTTCCGACTCCTTAAAAAAAAGTGAAATATCTCACTCCGTTCTCGAGAGTGAAATATCTCACTCCATGGTCGAGAGTGAAAAATCTCACTCCGTGAACGAGAGTGAAAGCCCGGCATTATACGCTTGAAAAAAATCCCCGCTCAACTTTCAACCAATATATGGAGTAAAACAATGAAAAGTACCAAAATATGTCAATTCTTACTTTTCAAAAATTACATTTTATAATACAACCTATAAAATTACGCTTATTTGCCATTAAAACGCACTCGTTTTCAAAAATGAGTGTCACTCCTTCGATAGCGTCAACGGTCACTCTTAAAAAGTGACTTAGATATGTATTACGCATCAGCCAATCAGAAATCGTCTTCTCAGTTGTGATGATAAAAATGTTTCCGCCATTTTATCGTGTCCGTTATGTGTCTCACTTTCGTTTCCTCGGTCTACAAATGTGGATCTTCAATTTGTATTATTAATACTGAAAAGTAGTTTAAATTTCGATCTTTGAATGATATACTCCGATATCTTATGATTCAAAATAATCCACATAGATTAAGTTTCTTGATCTGGAGTCAAAATAGAGAACAAATAATTCAGTAAAAAGCAATAATACTCCATTAATACTCAGTGACGAAGATGTTGCACTGCACATATCTTATTTATCAAACAAAGGATTATTATTCATCAAACAAGGGATAAAAAAACCGGTAAGTCAATTTTAATTTCAACTTTTTATTTTCCGAATGTAACTTCTAGAATGTTGAGTTAAAGTTTTATTTTAACAGGAAGCTGTCTGCTTCTGCTATCTTTATGTGCGTGGAGGGAAAAAAATCACTGACGCAAAGATTTGTGTTTTATCCTTGATGTTTATAAATGAACGGCTATAATAATTTTAAAAGTTTGCAGTATGACTTATATTAAATGAAATTTATTTATTAGAGATAAATAACTCATTAAAATTGTTTTTCCAATAGTAAGAATAATACATATGTAGTCATTTCTTGTATTTTATATTTTCTTTATTTTTCTTTTTCGTACATGAGTATACTTTTATAAAACTTTAACTCACATTTATAGAATACTATAGGGTAGATGTAACAGTAATGTACACACCTGAATGTTTTTGGTTTATAAAAAAATAATAATAATAACTAATAAAAATTTAGCTTTTATTTATTTTTTTTTCGTAACTCGCCCTTGCATATTTTATAATTTAGCACTTTTGTTGACACTCTTAATTAAACCAATCAGGAAGCACAAAATAATGTTTTTAAGTTTCACTGTTTTTCATTGAAAATCGTGTTTTCATTGAAAATCATACTAAGAGCTGGCTTCATTTAATAAATTTATGTATTCCTTATTTTATTGCAAAATTTCCAATTTTTTGTTTTTGTAGTTGAAGAAAGCTTTGAATTTTTTATGTATTTAATATCGTTTATAAAATTTCATTAATTTTTAAAGTTTTGAGAGGAGTGTCCATTACTGGAATACTTAAGTAGTGATTTTCCAGTAACGTACACCTCATATAGGCACTGTTAAAAAATCTATTACGGTAATGTTTATAGTGCATAAAATATTTTGATTTAACTAAAAACTTAAGTAATCAATTTTAATTTTTAAATTGCACTTACCAAAATGTAATGACACTAAAATTTTTATAAATAGTTGTTTTTAAGTTATATTAATGTGACTTATAAAACTTCAATATCTTCTTCATTTTATTATTATTTTTTAAAAATGAATCTAACGATGTTTTGCCTATTTTATAATCTGGCAATCAAACCGCTCATGAAGCCGAAAAAAATGTTTAAGGGCACAGTCAAAGAGGGGCTTATAGGGCTTAATCGTTCACCATTTAAATAAAAACACTTAAGTTACAGAAGTCGTCAAAAGCACATTTTCTCTTAAATATTTGTTTATTTTTACTTTTTCAATTTTGTCTGCAGATATTTTTTTAAATAACACTTTCATTTTTGGTACCGGTTTTGAAAGTAAAAGAAACTTTATAAAAATATCTGAGACCGAAATCGAAAAAGTAAAAAAGATGCGATATAGAGACGAACCTCAGCTATTCAATGTAAAATAAATAAATAAAATGTCAAAATGCAAACGAGATATTAGAAAAATCTCTCCCCATAGGATTAGCATTAGCTCGTGAATGTCTTCGCCGGCATGTACTACATGCACATCTACTCTATATACGGAAATAAAAAATTGGAATTAAATATGACTTACCATGTCATTTTATAAATACGGCTTGTATTAATATATATTTTTCAGAAATAAGATTTTAATCACTACATAGTATAAAACAAAGTCGCTTTTTCTGTCCCTATATCCCTATGTACGCTTAAATCTTTAAAATTACGCAACGGATTTTGATGCGGTTTTTTTTAATAGATAGAGTGATTCAAGAGGATGGTTTATATGTATAATAACATCCATTAAATAGTGGAGAAATACTGTTATTTTTGAGGTTTTTAATGTGATGTCGTAAATAATTTCATTTTTTCCGCTTATACATTGCAAACGCAGGCTGAACATCTACAAGATTTATCACTACATAGTATAAAACAAAGTCGCTTTTTCTGTCCCTATATCCCTATGTACGCTTAAATCTTTAAAACTACGCAACGGATTTTGATGCGGTTTTTTTTTTTAATAGATAGAGTGATTCAAGAGGAAGGTGTATATGTATAATAACATCCATTAAATAGAGGAGAAATACTGTTAATGTGATGTCGTAAATAATTTCATTTTTTCCGCTTATACATTGCAAACACAGGCTGAACCCTACTAGATTTATTGTGTATAAAGACATCCTGTAATTGTTGTAAAAATAAAATGAATAGGTAAAAATGTAAAAAGTAAATAAGTAAAAATGTAGTGTATGAATTACAAATAAATAAAAAATAATACTAATACCCGAGTTTTCTTTTATAAGTTTACACTTTTTTAATAACTCCACCCACAAAGAAGAGAGTATGAGTATGTGTGTAAAAATTTATAACTTGAATTTTTTTTTAATACCCGTACTTTGCCTGGGCGGGCTGCTATAATCTATATCCATAAAACAAAGTCGTGTTAGTTACACCATCTATAACTTAAGAACGGATGGATCGATTTTTATGAAACTTTGTATGGAGTTATATGGCACCTTAGATTAACATACAGGCTACTTTTTACCCGACTATTTAAAAGGAGAGTAATGGTTTTAGTAGTTGAATTTAATGGGATGAAGTGGTAGTAACAATTTGCGATGTCAGTAGTAGGACTACCCGAAGCAAAGCGAGGGCGGGCCGCTAGTTACACATAAAAAAAAAACCCTTAGATAACGTGCATTATGGATTTATTATGTAAAACTTAATGGGTATATCTGAAGAAAAAAATATATGTTTAATATTTTAAAACTGTTTAATAACTTGTGCTTATGGGCATTTTAAAACTATCATATATTTATGGGACTACCAATGAAAGCAAACACAAGGAGAAAAATTGGAATAAAACAGTTTATTTCTGTCAATAATCTAATTCATGTGTAACTTTAATTACGTTTTCCCTTAAAAAGTTCAATTGATGTTACATACTTTGAATTAAATAAATATTGTCAATAAAGTATTTTATTCCAATCTTTACCACGTTTGTATTTATTTTCATTGTATGTTCTAAAAGACACGATTCTTTTAAAATGCCCATAATAGCAATAGAAAAAGAAATTTATTGCAAAAAAAAATAATAAAAAAAAGAGCATTCACTCCTATGAAAAAGTGACTACTCACTCCTACTAGGAGTGAAAAAACGCACTCCTTTAGGAAAAGTGAATAGTCACTCCTCAGAAATAGTGATTATTGACCCCTGTGTAGAGTGAATATTCACTTCCTAGGAGTGAGTATTCACTCTTTCAAAGAGTCAATGATTCCACTTTTGCCCAAAGTGAATAGTCACTCTAAAGAGGTTCGGCATATTTTGAGTCTGCGATAGAGTTAGTATTCACTATTCTGGAGTGACTATTCACTCCTTTTTATTTAGAGTGTATCTCAGTTTGTTTCTGAGTTATTATTTTTTTGTAGTTTTTAATAATTTTTTGCCATTGTGGTAATGGAAGTACTGCTTTTTTGGACATTAAACATCCCGTAACCCTAATAGCATGTATGGTCACAGTGACGTCACTGTGAGTCACTTTGGTCACATCACATCTGTGACCAAAATGCCACCACTCAGTGACGTCACATTGTGACTGAGATGTGACTTTCTTAAAAATCTTTAGAAATTTATAAATATCCTTCAAAACATGTTATTTACTTTTAAAAACATGTTTCGGGTAATTTAAATATCGTTGCTTTTGTCACAGTTTCGTCAAAATGTTAATGTCAAATTAGTCACAAATGACACATTTTTCACGAATTTGTCACATTGTGACCACTTTGTGAAATGTCACAAAAGAGCTCTAAAACGGCCATAACGACCTCACGTTTTAGTCACTGTGACTTCACATCGACGTCACGTTACGTCACATCGACAATCGATGGTCACAAAGTCACAATGTGACTTCACAACGACGTTGCAGTGACGTCACCATGCTTTACGGGAAGACACGGTGACGTCACTGCAACGTCGTTGTGAAGTCACATTGTGATTTTGTGACCATCGATTGTCGATGTGACGTCACGTGACGTCGATGTGAAGTCACAGTGACTAAAATGTGAAGTCGTTATGGCCGTTTTAGAGCTTTTTTGTGACGTCACAATGTGACCAATTTGTGAAAATTGTGTCATTTGTGACTACTTTGACATTAACATTGTGACAAAACTGTGACATAAGCGACGATATTTAAATTGTCAGAAACATGTTTTTTAAAGTAAATAACATGTTTTGAAGAATATTTGTAATTTTCAAAAAAGTTTTAAGAAAGTCACATCTCAGTCACAATGTGACGTCACTGAGTAGTGGCATATTCTTCAGAGATGTGATGTGATCAAAGTGACTCACAGTGACGTCACTGTGACCATACATACTATGAGGGATGGACCAATCAGAAAACGAATAAAAACCGTTCATATATGTCTCAGATATCTCGAAACTGAAAGAAACAACTATTCCCCAAATGCTTAATAAGCCTTGAAAGTAATATAACTTAAACGAATTACCTTGGTGTATGCTAAACATGACGTATAAAAAGAAAGATTCTTTTTTGACAGAATATTAATCATACTTAATAAACCGTCTCTGACAATGTCAGTCAGCATGCACTGTAAAAAATCTGCTGCATTTTGCTGCAACGCACTCCCCTGCTTGTATAGAAAACGGTTACTTGGCCGTGAAATGGCGCTTTCTCATTGGTTGGAATAGAGATATTATATACAAGTGGTGGAGGGCGTTGCAGCAAAATGCTGCAGATTTTTAACAGTGTGCAGTTTCGCTTCTTTTAATTCATGAAGCCCATAAATAGGAAAATATTCACATTTCGTTCTTATTTTTTCGAAACATAGTGTCTGCGCGTAGTAAATTTAAAACGAAATACGTTAATGAAAAAATATTGTCTTAAGGATTATAAACTTTTTCAGAATATCTATTTTCTTCCTTTGTTCTCACACCTTTTTAACACTTTTCAATAAAGTTGATAGCTGTTTATGTATTCGGTTGTCTGTCCGTTTGTCGGTCTGTCCACAGTCTAATTCCATTAAACATACATCGATTTCCATGAATATGATATAGGCTATTTAGGATCCCCAAATAATGTTTAGTACCACATATAGAGCATGTAGGATTAATATTTAATTTACAGGAACACTCAAATTAATTCTGTTACCTTATGGTATATGAAAAAAATCTTTTGAAGAATATTTTAATGAGATTACGCTATTTCAAATATATTGATATAAATAACTGAATTTCACTACGATTAAGTTTCAACAAGATATTCATAGCATTTTTTATTCCTTTACAGGGGCACCCAAAAGAATTCCATCACATTATGACATTATAACATATTGGCGATAAATCATTTAATAAGCTTTTTAATGAGATTCCGCTGTTTTAAATATATTGCAATTGGTATAAATCACTGAATTTCGCTATTGTTATGTTATAACAGGACATTCATAACATTTGTTATTCATTTACAGTGATGTTCAAAAGAA
This sequence comes from Maratus speculifer, assembly GCA_964019185.1. Taxonomy (NCBI): domain Eukaryota; kingdom Metazoa; phylum Arthropoda; class Arachnida; order Araneae; family Salticidae; genus Maratus; species Maratus speculifer. Next base: position 245,450,588 of record OZ025302.1, on the reverse strand, counting down.
ATCGATACTGAGCTGGCGTAATAATTTCTGGAATGTACGTTTTAAAATTCCCTATGTGCTTTGATATTTAACTATTTTGCCATCTTATTCGTTAGATCGGAATTCTATACCTCATACGCAAGACTGAACAAAAGTATTCACATACTCTTTATTAGAGAAAATGACAAAATCGGAATTTCCAACTGAGTTATACATATATTTTAACTGAAATAAATTTTGTCATGCATGTGGTTAATAAATACAAATTTATACATTATATACAGGATGCTGCAAAATTTCGAATAATTATCCAATTGTAGATGAGAACAGATGAGTTTGGTTTTCAAATGTGTTCTGTGTTTTCATATGGTTGAATTGGACAGGTAATTTAATTTTTTTTCACGGTGCAATTTTGTTACATTATTCTGAATGAGTTGGAAATTGTTTCAGAATCTATGCTTGATGCATGTTTTCTTTTCTTGTTATATAGGTGCTTTCGTAATATATAGATATTTAGCACATATGGGCGTCATCTGGTCTCTTCTTCTGTCTGTCAGTATGTCCGCATATAACAGTCAAAACACTACCCAACAGAATGGTTTGAAATTTAATGTATAGAATCGTTGCATCGTCATGTATAGAATCGTCAGAAATTTATCGAAATATTTCAAATTTCATGAAATTGAAATCAAAACTTAAAAAGATATTTATAAAAGTTTTCTTCATTCTATTACATCCTATAATGCTAATTAATTCAGTGACATCCCATGATAGGTAATGATTCTAAGTTGTCATGTTGATGACGTCCTATTATTTCCGTATTGCTGAATCAACACTCAAAACTAATTATGGAGTCACCTAATGATAATCATTTTATGTCTAAAATTTGAAGCTAATCGGTAAATTCTATATAAAGCAGCCATTTATGCCTAAATTACGGGGGGTTATTCCCTATTTACCTCCCTCCTTTATACTTAGCAAATGAACACCCAAAACTAATCATGGAGGCATCTCATCAGATTGATCCTATATCTAAAATTTGAATGAAATCTGATAACTCAACATCAAAAACAAATTTATCTAAATTAAGAAGGCAGAATAGCCTCCAGCTCTTTCCCTTATATTTATACAATGAACCTACAAAACTAATCAGCAAAACACCTTATTACCATAAACCGACATCCAAATTTCGAAAAAATCGGTTATTTTTATCGTGAGTTACCGCGTTATATATATATGTACGTACATACATACAGAACAGACGGGCACATAAGCTCTCAAGCTTTGATAGCCTGTGAGCTAAAATACAAAACCAATTTCTTAATTCATTCAATTTTCCTTTCAGAAAATATTTTTTGCATTCTTCAGGTGATTATGTGATTTTAAAAAAATCTTTAAATCTAAACATATTAAATGCCCAATATTCAGATATTTTTACTTCAGTAAATTTTCTATGTTTCCGAAAAGTCCCCTCTTTCACTTGTGTTACTTTGCAAACATTCATACAAATCTGGTACTACCTTCGGGTTAAACATTTTCTTTCTCTTTTTAAAGTCAACATATCAATATTTCTTCCAGAAATCTTCCTTATTTTTTTTTTATTTAAATGTCTTCAAAACCAGAAAAAAATAAACATTTATTAACAATAATAAAAATGCAAAAAAAGTTATTTTCTTTTTAGTAGACGTTCAATTATATTTTACTAAATATGATATTTTGATCTATGTAAAACCATATTTTATTATTATTTAGTTAATCACAATAGAATCTACGAAAACGCAAGATTTATGATTTATTGTCTAATATATATAATTATGTGGAAACTTTTCAAATCTCACAAAAATTTCGCTAAAACTTTGGTAAAAAATGAAATAAAATAAATAAAAAATAAAATAAATAATTAAACATAAAAAGTAAAAATAAAAAAACATAAATAAATAAAAACCAACCATTTTCTTAAAATTTTTTAAGATAAAGACTATACCCAAAACGTTTTATTCTAAATATATTCCATGCCTTATATTCAAAATTTTTTACATTGTTAAATTTTCTATCTACCCGAAAAATTCTTCTCTTTTATCTCTGTTATTTTATATTTATTAGATAACTAATAAATATTTATTAGATTTATGTAGAACCCACAAAAACGCAAGATTTACGATTTCTTGTCTAATGTATATAATTATGTGGAGCTACTATATATGACATTTTCAAATCTCACAAAAATTTCGCTAAAACTTTGGTAAAAAATTAAAGAAAATAAATAAAAAGTAAAATAAATAATTAAAAATAAAAAGTAAAGATAAAAAAACATAAATGAGTAAAAATAAACCATTTTCTTAAATTTTCTTTAAGACAAAGACTCTATCCAAGACTTTTTATTTAAAATATATTTCCTGCCTGATATTCAAATATTTTTACATCATTAAATTTTCTATCTACCCAAAAAATTCTTCTCTTTTATCTGTTTTATTTTATATTTATGACAATACGCAAGATTTATGATTTCTTGTCTAATGTATATAATTATGTGGAGCTACTACGTATAAAACATTTTCAAATCTCACAAAAATTTCGTTAAAACTTTTGGTAAAAAATTAAAGAAAATAAATAAAAAGTAAAATAAATAATTAAAAATAAAAAGTAAAGATAAAAAAACATAAATGAGTAAAAATAAACCATTTTCTTAAATTTTCTTTAAGACAAAGACTCTATCCAAGACTTTTTATTTAAAATATATTTCCTGCCTGATATTCAAATATTTTTACATCATTAAATTTTCTATCTACCCAAAAAATTCTTATCTTTTATCTGTTTTATTTTATATTTATGACAATAGAATCTACAAAAACGCAAGATTTATGATTTTTTGTCTAATGTATATAATTATGTGGAGCTACTACGTATAAAACATTTTCAAATCTCACAAAAATTTCGTTAAAACTTTTGGTAAAAAATTAAAGAAAATAAATAAAAAGTAAAATAAATAATTAAAAATAAAAAGTAAAGATAAAAAAACATAAATGAGTAAAAATAAACCATTTTCTTAAATTTTCTTTAAGACAAAGACTCTATCCAAGACTTTTTATTTAAAATATATTTCCTGCCTGATATTCAAATATTTTTACATCATTAAATTTTCTATCTACCCAAAAAATTCTTCTCTTTTATCTGTTTCTTTTTCACAGAATTAAATTATATTTTTCTATATATGACATTTTCTTCTACGTGAAACCATATTTTATAATCATTTAGTTTATGACAATAGAATCTACAAAAACGCAAGATTTACGAATGATTGTCTAATGTATATAATTATGTGGAACTAGGTACTATGCATATGATTACGTGGAAACAGTTACTATGTATGTAATTATGTGTAACTAGTTACTATGCATATGATTATGTGTAACTAGTTACTATGTATATGATTATGTTATACTGTTCCGCACAAACAATGTCAAACCTCACGAGAATTTCGTTAGATCTGTGGTAAAAAATAAAATAAAATAAAATAAATGAAAATGAAATAAAATAAATGAATAAAAATAAAACAATACAAATAAGTATAAAAATAAATTTAATTCCTTAAATTTTCTTCTAAAGACTTTATGCGTCATACAGATGTTTATGCGACTCTACCTAAAACGTTATATTCTAAATATATTCCAATCCTCATAGTCATATATTTTTACTTCGTTAAATTTTCTATTTCCTCAAAAAATTCTTTTCTTTCATCTGTGTTATTTTACAAACTTTCTCTAAAATGGTCAAAAAATAAAAGTGTCTTGGACTTAAACATTTTTTTTTCTTTGCCACTTCCAATGTCAACATTTCAGAATTTCTTCCAAAAACCTTCTTGAAAAAAGGGTTATTTAAATATCTTCAGAACCAGGAAATAAACAAATCTATTCCCGAGAAATAAAAATATAGAATAAAAAAATATTACCCAGTTAGACTCATGGCATTGAACTCACAGGCTACGAATACTAATTGTAGTTTGAATGAAATCTGATAAATATGCATGAAAAACCTATTTATCTAAATTAAAGGTAGGGAATCAGTCCCCCGTTCCTCTTCTGTATACTTATCCAATGAACTCCCAAAAGTAATTATGGCGATGCCCTCATCAGAACGATCCTATGTCTAAAATTTGAATTAAATCTGATAAAACTGCATGGAAAATCATTTATCGAAATTAAGAGTGGGGCATTAGTCCCCCGTCCCCTCTTTTTATATTTATCGAATGAAAGCCTAATACTAATCACGGAAGCGCCGCATCAGAATGATCCTATATCTATATTTTGAACGAAAACATAATGAACGAATGTATATTTTGAACGAAAACGTTTGCGTAATTCTGCATGAAAAACCCATTTTTTATAAATTAAGGGGGGAGGTATTAGCCCCCGTTCCCCCTGTTATACTTATCGAATGAACTCCCAAAACTAATCAGGGAAGCGCCCTATCAGAATATACCTATATCCAAAATTTCAAGTGAATTGGATATTTTATCATGCGTTACGCACGTACGTACATACATAGAGTATGGGCGGGCACATAAGCTCTCAATCTTTGATAGCCTGTGAGCTAAAAAAAAGTAATTTTCTTTTCCACAGAATTTAAATTATATTTTACTATGTATGTCAATTTGCTCTGTGTAAAATCATATTTTTCTATTATTCATTTTATAGACTGTAAAATCTACAAAAACGCAAGATTTATGATTTATTGCCTAATGTATATAATTATGAGGAACTATTTTTGATGTATATAATTATGTGGAACTAGATACTATGTACCGCCAAACCCCGTTATAAGGAAACGGGTACATAACGAACGAAAATTTTGGTCCTACCGTTTTCCTACATATTTAATAGATTTTATCTATTTTTTTAATGAATATACATGTAGCAACTACCGGATCACACATTTTTCTTAACAGTTACGATATAATGAACCACCGGATATAGTTAACAAAATCTCGGTCCCTTTAAGTTCGTTATAACGGAGTCATACTGTATATGATTATGTGGTACTGTGAACACTGTTCACAACAAACAATGTCAAACGTCACGAGAATTTCATTGAAACTGTGTAAAAAAAAAGTTAAATAAAATAATAAGTAAAAATAAAATAACATTAATAAGTAAAAATAAAAACAATTTCTTAAATTTTATTTTGGATAAAAAACTTTATGCAGGTGTTTATGATTCTATCTAATATATTATATTCTATATACATTCCATGTCTCATAGTCAGATATTTTTACTTCATTAAATTTTCTATATACCCGAAAAAGTTTTCCCTTTCATTGGCTTTATTCTGCAAACATTTGAAAAACGTTCAAAAAAATCCAGTGACTTGGGCTTAAACATTTTATTTCCAATTCCAATGTCAACATTTCAAAATTTCTTGCAGAAACCTTCCTGAAAAAATTTGTAATTTAAATTTCTTCAGGACCAAAAAAGGTACAAATTTATTCCCCCCATTTTTTTTTTTTAAGTAACTTTCTTTTCAAAAGAATTTAAATTATATTTTACTATGTATGCTAATTTGCTCTGTGTGAAATCATATATTTTTTTAATTATTCAGTTTATGACAGTAGAATCTACAAAAACGCAAGATTCAGGATTTATTATCTAGTGTATATAATCATGAGGAACTATTTTTTATGTATATAATTATGTGGAACCAGATACTATGTACAGCCAAATCCCGTTTTAGGGAACCAGGTATATAACGAACGAAAATTTTGGTCCCACCGTTTTTCTACATATTTAATAGATTATATATATATATATTTTAATACACCTTTAATGAATATACATGTAGCAAGTAATTATTTACACATTTTTCTTACAGTTCGGATACAGGGAATCGCCAGATATAGTGAACAAAACCTCGGTCCCGTGAGGTTCGTTAAAACGGGGTTCGAATGTATTTGATTATGTGATACTGTGAACACTGTGAATACTATTCACAACAAACAATGTCAAACGTCACGAGAATTTGATTGAAGCTTTGTAAAAAATTAAATAAAATAAATAAGTAAAAATAAGAACAATTTCTTAAAATTTCCTTCTAGATAAAAACTTTATGCAGGTGTTTATGATTCTATATAATAAGTTATATTCTATATACATTACTTGCCTCATAGTCAGATATTTTTACTTCATTAAATTTTCGATATGCCCGAAAAAGTTTTCTGTTTCATTTGCTATATGTTGCAAACATTTTAAAAACGCTCAAAAAAACTCCAGTGACTTGGGCTTAAACATTTGCTTGCCCCTTCTAATGTCAACATTTCAGTATTTCTTGAGAAAATTCTTATTTAAATACGTTCAGAACCAAGAAAGGTACAAATCTAATTACGAGAAATAAAAATATTAAAAAAAGTAATTTTCTTTTCAACAGAATTTAAATTACATTTTGCTATGTATGTCAATTTGATCTGTGTGAAATTATATATTTTTTATTATTCAGTTTGTGACTGTAGAATCTACAAAAACGCAAGATTTATGATTTATTGTCTAATGTATATAATTATGAGGAACTATTTTTTATGTGTATAATTATGTGGAATAGATATTATGTACAGGTGAACCTCGTTATAGGAAACCGTGGATATAACGAACGAAAATTTTGGTCCCATCGTTTTCCTACATATTTAACAGATTTATCTTTTTTTTTAAATACATCTTTAATGAATATACATGTAGCAAGTAATGATTCACGCATTTTTCTTAACAGTTCGGATATAGTGAACCGCCGGATATAATGAACAAAACCTAGGTCACTTGAAGTTCGTTAAAACGAGGTTCGACTGCATATGATTATGTGGAACTGTGGACACTGTTAACAACAAAAAATATCAAATGTCACGAGAATTTCATTGAAACATTGTAAAAAAATTTTAAATAAAATAAATAAGTAAAAATAAAATAACGTAAATAAGTAAAAAGAAAAACAATCTCGTAAATTTTCTTTTAGAAAAAAACTATATGCTGGTGTTTATGATTCTTTTTAATAAATTATATTCTATATACCATTCTATGCCTCATAGTCAGATATTTTTACTTCATGAAATTTTCTATATTCCCGAAAAAGTTTTCTCTTTCATTCGCTTTATTTTGCAAACATTTAAAAAACGCTCAAAAAACTCCAGTGACTTGGGCTTAAACATTTTTCCCCTTCCAATGTCAACATTTCAAGATTTCTTGCAGAAACCTTCCTAAAAAAAATTGTTATTTAAATTTCTTCAGAACCAGAATACAAATTTATTCCCGAGAGATAAATATTTAAAGACAGACCTTTTTTCATTTCGACAGAAGTTAAATTATATTTCACTATGGATGTCATTTTATTCTGTGTGAAACTATATTTTATTTTTATTCAGTTTATGACAATAGAATCTACAAAAATGCAAGATTTATGATTTATTGTCTAATGTATATAATTATGTGGAACTAGTTATTATGAATAGGATTATGTGGTGCTATGTATAACACTGTTCCATACAACAATGTGAAACCTCACGAAACTTTCGTTTCAACGTTGTTAAAATATTAAAACAAAATAAATAAGTAAAAATAAAAGACCATAAATAAGTAAAAATAAATTTCAATTCCTTGAATTTTCTTTTAGATAAAGATTTTATAAGTCATGCAGGTGTTTATTCAACTCTACTTAATACGTTATATTATAATTATATTCCATGCCAGATTTTTTTGGTACTACTCTGTTATCCCGTCGACCAATTTCGCCAAATTATACTAATCGCCAAACTAATAGCCAAATTGTACATATCCACATAATTTTTATTTAAATAATGAAAAAACAAATAATTAGTGGAGTATTAATAAAAATACAAATGAAAAGTTGAAATAAAATCACTTAATGACATTTTAAACACTTGAATCGCATTTAATGTCAATGAATGTGACATTCACGATCATCCATTATTGGCATTTAATTTTATAGTTTGGCGATCATTTTTTGGTCGACGGGATAACCTAGTAGTACCATTTTTTTCATTAAATATTCTTGTGCTCGAAAAATTCTTCTATTTAATTTACTTTATTTTACAAACATTCATAAAACGCTAAAAATATTCCAGTGACTTAGGCTTCAACCTTTTATTGCCTCTTTCACTGCAACATTTCAGTATTTCTTGCAGACACCTTCCTTAAAAAAAAATTTATTTAAATTTCTCCAGAAGCAAAAAAAAAAAAATTATTATAAATATATATATATATATATATATATATAAAAGTAATTTTTCATTTCGATAGAAGTTAAGTTATATTTCACTATGAGTGTCATTTTATTCTGTGTGAAACCATATATTTTTTTTAGTCAGTTTATGACAATAGAATCGACAAAAACGCAAGATTTATGAGTTATTGTCAAATACAATACACAATAAATTTGGCTCATCAGTGTATAATAGATGTTAAAAACTTTAATAAAAAGTTATGTACTACTTACAATGTAATGTAGAATTATTTTCCTACAGTTTTGAACAATAAAACTTGTTCATCATCAGGGAAACATTAAGGGACAAAACTAACACCTTACAAAGTTTGCATGATACAATACAATTTATTGTGTATTGTATTATCAAACAGTGTAATAAGTCTTTTTATAATATTTTTATCTAATCTATTTAATTATGTGGAACTAGTTATTATGAATATGACTATGTGGTTGTATGTATAACACTGTTCCCCACAACAATGTTAAACCTTACGAGAATTTCTGTACAGAGCTGGTAAAAAATTAAAATAAAATAAATAAGTATAAATAAATAAAATAAACAAGTGAAAATAAAATAACATAATTAAGTAAAAATAAAGTCAATTCCTTAAATTTTTTTAGATAATGATTTTATGTGTCATGCAGGTGTTAATGCAACTTTATCTAATACGTAATATCATAATTATATTCTATGCCAAGGTTTTATATATATATATATATATATATATATATATATAATACCATTAAAAGTAGACAAGATTCACCAATGGATTTTATCAATAAAACAATAAACCAAAACGAAGAATTAGAATTGAATTGAATTATAATAAAATAAAAATAGTGTAACGAGTAAATCTGAAAAAATAAATAAATAAAATGAATGCAAATAGAATTTGTAGCTCCAAAAGCAGAATCATCATCCACGTATTAGCCATGAAATAGCAAAATAATACGTATTTCGGGCTACCAACACACAAAAACCAAATTATTAAACAAGGAACAAAGATATTTTACAAAAAGGAGTTGAAAGTAAGTAAAAATAATAGTTATCCATAACAAACAAAAATGATAAAGCTGAATGGAAATATTAACATATAACATAAAATACCATTTTGTTACTTTAATAATAGAAAAATTAACAATTAAAATATTATAAAGATACCATATATAATATTCATGATGAAACGATTTGCAACTCTTAATGGAAATCCTATGAAGAGGTAACGGAAAACTACATTGTAGAAATCTCACAGACAATACACAAAGGTTATGCGGATAGCAGCAATTACCTATGCGCACCATATTTATAAAATTACTATTAGCAACGGATGTTATATATAAATTATATATAAGATACCGCAATATATATATATATATATATAATATATATATATATATTCTTATGCTCGAAAAATTCTTCAAATTCATCTGCATTATTTTGCAAACATTCCTAAAACGCTAAAAAAAATTCCAGTGAATTAGGCTTAAACCTTTTCTTGCCTCTATAATTGTCAACATTTCAGTATTTCTTGCAGAAACTTTCCAAAAAAATTTCTTATGTAACCGATTCGATGCCAACCGCGAATATACTCCTGGCTTTAATAGACGTGGTTTTAATTTATTAATTACTTTGTCAGCAGTATCTTAGAAATTAAAAAGCTGCCTTTTTCTTGATAGAAATTTCACTATAGTAATGCGAAATTTATCCTTCAGAATTTGTTTTAGCCGACGAATTTCAAAAAGAAATTTAAAAATTCATACTTTTTAGTTCTTACAGTGAAGTGTTAAATGTCTTCAATACCAGAAAAGTACAAATGTAATCCGTAGCAATATAAAAGTAAGCTATTTTCTTTCCAAAAAAGATTTAAATTATTCCCTAATATGTGGATCGTTTGGTTTCAATTAATAGATACTTTCAACATTATTCAGCAATAATACTAGGATCTGTAAACACGCTAGCTTTGTGCTGCATTGACTAAAGAATATTTGGTACTACTAGGTTATCCCGTCGACCAAAAAGTTATCGCCAAACTATAAGATTAAATGCCAGTAATGGATGATCGTGAATGTCACATTAAATACGATTCACGTGTTTAAAATGTCATTAAGAGATTTTTATTTCGACTTTTTATTAATATTTTTATTACTATTCTACTAATTAACTGTTTTTTCGTTATTTAAACTAAAAATTATGTCAATATGTATAATTTGGCTATTAGTTTGGCGATTTGTATAATTTGGCGAAATTGGTCGACGGGATAAAAGAGTAGTACCGAATATTTTTATGTGCAATCAGTTTTGCACAGTTTCACCAAAAAAATGTTAAATCTCGAGAAAATCCGGTTAAAACTGTGATACAAAATGAATAAAATAAGTCGGAAATTGCACGTCAAACGTAGCAAATGAGGTGCTTTGTACTATGATGAAGTTTTTAAATTATAATACTTCAAATACAGTGCAATATCCGAAATTTTTTTTAGGTCCCCGTGAATACCGTATGCTTTCCATTATACAGGAATTAACTTGCAGTAAACCTCAGAAACAAACGTATATCAATTTTATAAAATGTGAAACTGTTTAGTATAATTGAAACGCACCCCAAACAATATTTCCCCCTATACCATTATGTAAGAGAATACTTTTTTCTTGCCCTGTAAATTAATAAAAAATATTCTTTGTACAACAGAATATTTTAGTATATATTTCATCGATGCATATAAATTTTAAGTACTGCTCTGTTATCCCGTCGACCAATTTCGCCAAATTATACAAATCGCCAAACTAATAGCCAAACTAGGACTTCCCTCAGAGGGATTAGTCTGAGCGATATTGCTGAGAATACACATTTAATAACTTGCGATAAGTAAAGAAAATGATATGTTACCTTTAATTGGTCATTCATTGTGATAAAATATGATGAAAATAAGCATATTGAAACATACAATTACAAAATCTTATACATAAAGTTGCATATACTATTTTTATAAAAGAAAAGCAAACCATGCATGGATATAAAATTGGAAATATGCAAAATGTTAAAAGTAATACAGAAAATAAAACACCAAATTTTCCTATATTGGAAATATAACTCTTTGAAATGATGTCATGAGCATAAACAAAAGCTTCGCACCGATTTGAGAAACTATAAATAACATAAACTATTATGTTTGAAGAGAATGAAGTGTATTTTATATGGTGTGAAATCCGTCCGAATAGTTTATACTGTTGAACATCTGTTTGCCACGGATGCAATGAGGTTGTCGATAAGAGTTAAGGAATCCTTTTTTAAAAATTTGTCTTAAACGAGTACTTACATCTTACAAGTTACTGTGATGCCAAAGTTATAGTTTCTGACCCCAACAGTATCCTAGAAATTGCAATATTCTCAAATAATTGGGTTTAAAACTTTTTATAGAAAAAAAAAAATGTTTAATTTGTGAAATGAAATTGTCGAATGTTTTAGAGATCGTTCATAACGAGAATATTATATCTTAAAAGTTGCCACCAAAAATAAATAAATAAATAAATAAATAAATAAATTTTTAGTCATATCAACATCAAATAATTCTCAATTTTAGAACTTTTTTTACTCGTGCATTGATGGTGATTATTGTTCCTACGCAAAATATAGTATATTTTGCAGCAAAGATGGTTACCAACATTTTTTGCCCACATTATTTTTTAAATCGGCTAGGTACTCCCAATGATAACGAAAAACACACAAACATTAATGCTTTATAACATAGAAATACAGAATCAAAAGCTATTTATCTCCTAGTAAATACACATAAATTATCTAATTAGTGCTAGCAGATGCATTTTTAAATATACATAGATAAACATAATGCTTCATTTTTCTTTTCTTAGTATTTCTTAGTATTCATTTTTCATTTATTTGTATTATTCAGTAAAAAACTCACTTTTTTAAGCCCGAATTACGTCAAACTTTTTATAAAAGCGCCTAAGTCCCTATAACATCGAAGTATTGTGAAGAGTATTAAATACAAGGTAGTAAGACACTTAGCCAAACGCAGGTAATAAATCGCCAAATATTGTTCTTTTCGCCCTATCTCGAAATGCAGTTTTTCCGTACATTTAAAAAACACGATTTTGAGTCATCTTATTTAAAATTCAAATAAATAAATAAGAGGAGGCAATAATAGCACAAGTCAAAACATTTTATTTTAGCATCAAGGAATTGTATCGTAGTTACACATGTGGAAAAAAGCTGCTTTTGACCAAAAAACATTGTCTTCACTAAATTTGAATCCGATTAAAAAAAGTACCGTGATTAATTAAAACGTTATAGGCAGAGCTGCCAAGTCTCCGGCATTTTGGATACCGGTATTTTAATACAGAAAATGTTTTATTAAATTGGAACATTCTGCGAATTTAAAAAATAACTTTTCCTATAAGAAAATTCTGCTGTGCAATAAGCGGGGGCTTGGCATCTCTGTATAGGAATATTTCGTAATCTACTTTTTAACCTTAAAAAAAGCAAAGACCATTTTTCGGGTACAAAAAGTATTGCTAATTGTTCCAATTTGCATACAAGGTACTGATTGTAATATTGATACATCTATGGTGATAAATTTCCAATAAGTTTTCAAATCTCATTTATTTCATTAAAAATATAAATCTTTTATTTATTAAGTTTAAAATAAATGGTTTTTAACTAATTTCATAATACTTTTGAAAGATCACTTTTCATTGGCCATTTTTTAAAGCATTTAGAAAATGGTTGTTGTTTTCAGTCAAATATAGACTTTGGTCTGTCCGCATTTTATTTTATTGTTATTATTATTTATAAATGGTGGAGAAATATTCATACTTAATCCATAACGTACATAATATATGACTCTGTTATTACATAAATCACCTTTTTATTATCATAAAAATTATGTTTTTACTGATTTTTATTAACTCAATAGGAAAAATTTTGTGGTTTGAGCAATAGATGTCCGCATTTCATTTATTTATTTATTTTAACAAAATTCTTTTTATTTAGGAGAATTTTTATTTAAATAGATAATCCAAATGTCGCTGTTAATAAAGAAGAAAGTTACAAAAAAACAGTTACAAAACGGGTAGACGCATACTATCAAATATGGAAAAACGACGAATCCAAGAAAGACGTCGTATGAAATATCATCTTTTAAAGCAAAAAAAGAGGTCTGATTATCGAGCCTACTGATTACGAAATGTGCATTACATTAAAAAAAAATGCTGCGAATATTGATTTTTTTTTCTTTTGTGCAGTTTTGGCTTCGAAAGTTGCACTATGTTGCAAAAAGATATAAGCGACTATGAAAACACACTTGGTAAACGTTCATGCTCAGTTTTACAACATATGTGCCCTATACACACCGAGATACCTAATTGGTGCCAAAATGGCGTTCAGTTGCCTAACATGCTGGTTATCATATAAATGTTATAATAAATTGTTTGTTCTAAAAATATTATCGTTTATTGATTATTATTTCTTTCTATTTTAATAACAGAAAATGTCTATTCCTAAATGTCTATACCCCGAAAATCTATTCCTTTTTTTTTCATTTTGAAATAAATAAATAACGTGTTATTATAGCATGCTATATGTATCTGGTAATCAAAACGATGTTTTCGCCTAATTGGCATAAAAAATCTCGCCAAACCCGGTGCTTATATCTCTAGTATATTATCTCAAGTATTTTATTTATGTATACTATAATTGTTTTTACATACCACTTACTTCTTCTTGTATATAAAAATAGGTAAGTGACTCCTTTATGCATTATAAATTGTATAAATCTTTAAAAAATAGCCCCCGTTGCCCCGTTTTGGATCGAATTAAAAAAAAAAAAATCAATGTCTAATTCCAGTATTGCTCCCAGGTATGCATACATATTCCAAATTTCAAAGTTGTATGCCAACAGAAAATGGATGAAAAATGGGAAAAGATGTCACATATGCACCAGGGTACATAATTGGCGTCGAAATGGTATTATTTTACCTGAGATGGTAACCCGGCTTTATTTATTTATTATTTGATTATTTACTCATAAAATGTTTATTTACTTTCATTTCCTTTTTTAAATTATATAAAATATTTCTTTTTATAGTTATTAATTATTATTATTATTTTATTTACTGTAAGTACTTTTTGAAAATAGAAAATAATTTAAAAATGTGTATGTAAGCGTTATTTGAAAACGGATTTTTCGCCAAACGGGATTTGAAAAAAATTGCGCGAAATCTGATGCGCTTGTGGTATCCGTGCCGAAAAATTAGTGACCAGAATTGACTTCCACACACAAACAAAATATAAGTTAAAAGAAAACATGCAATAAAAATAAATATAAAGGGAAAATGATGTCATAAAATAAACTTTTTATTTAAAAACGTAATTGTTTCTAATTTTCACACGCGAAATATATAAAACATTCTTTTAGCGATCAAAAAATGCTATTAAGAGATTATCACAAAATCTCAAAATCAAAGTTTTTATGGCATTTTTTTATTATAAAAAATAACAGTTTTATTTTCCTGCATGATTAAATTTTAAAATGTTTTATTGCATTCAATATTTCTGAGTGCGTAAATGATTACTATTTACTCCATGTACTGATTCGGTTATCTTCGAAAATATCCAGCCTGTGAAAATCACGCACACCAAATTTCTGTGACGTATGCAAATAAATTGTGCTTTTTTATCAGTTTTTTTAATATAACTTTTAAACTATTTGGAATTAATTTTTAAAAGTAGGTGCATTCACCAGATTACCTTCATAGGTACCTTCTGGTACAAACAGAATTGAAATCCGACAAGTACTTTTTGAGATTTGCTTGACGAAAGAATTTTTTTGACTTTTAATATCGTTACGTACTCTGAGTATAAGACTTCGCTACGCTCAGACAATTATACATATTGACATAATTTTTAGTTTAAATAACGAAAAAACAAATAATTAGTAGAATATTAATAAAAATACAAATAAAAAGTCGAAATAAAAATCACTTAATGACATTTTAAATACGTGAATCGTATTTAATGTCATTGAATATGACATTCACGATCATCCATTATTGGCATTTAATCTTATAGTTTGGCGATAATTTTTTGGTCGACGGGATAACCTAATAGTGCCGAATTTTATTATGTTCGAAAGAGTGTAACATCATTAAAATTTACTTCAAATTATTTTTTTTCCAACGACCGTCATGTAAGGAAATACTTTTGATTGTTCCTGTAATTGAACAATACTTCCGATTTTCATGAAATTTGAAATGATTCTATTAAATTATCTAATAATTATTTTCCTTATTTTTAAACGATTTGGCTGGGTAGATTTTGCGTTGTTATATGCGGACAGATGGACGGACATAACGATGACTATAGGTGCTTCGTACTTACAAAATTACGAACGCACCTAAAAAAGGTAAATATAAAACCAATTTCTTAAATTTTATTTTATGTAAATACTTAATTCATCCTGCAGATAGTTACGCGATTCAACAACAAAAAAAACTTCTTTTTTGAGCGATATGAACAGATTGTCGGTTGTAATTTTAATTGTCCAACGTGTTAGTACTATAACGAAGTTTTAAAAATATTCAAATGTCCGTGTAGTTTTTTACACAGTACTTCGGATACCGCATAGTAGCCGATATCTTTTGTCTATCCATGTAAATACTATCTGCTTTCTGTTATACAGGAGGGTACTTGTAACAATCTTCAGAAACGTTTATTATTTACATAAAATGTGAAATAGTTTAATATAATTAAAACATAATATATGTTTTCCGCTATACCATTATGTAGTGGAATACCTTTTTGTGGCCCTGTAGATTAATAAAAATATTATTTCTACCACAAATTGTACAGAATGTATATTTTAGTATATGCTTTATGGATGCATATCAATATTATTATGTTCGAAACAGTGTAACATCACTAAAATGCACTCGAAACTGTTTTTTCCAGTGGACCGTAATGTCATGGAATACATTTGATTGTGCCTCTAATTGACTTATGCATCCGATTTTCATGAAATCTGAAATAATTCGACAAAATTATGTAATAATTATACATTTTAAATTTCAAACGATTTGGTTGATTAGATTTTGCGTTATTAAATGTGGACAGATGATCGGAAGAACGGAAAAAGAGACGGTCTGAAGAACGACTATATGTCCTACTTATTTCCATAATTAAGAACGCACCTAAATATAGTAAAAATAAAACCAATTTCTTAAATTTCCTTTCAAATAAATACTTTATCCATCCTGCAGATAATAAGTGATTCTACAAAATAAATAAATAAATAAAATAAAATAAATTATATTTCATGCCTGAAATTCAGATATTTTTTCTTCAGTAGGTTTTCTATGTACCCGTGAAATTCTTTTCCTTCACCTGCGTTATTTTCCAAACTTCTAGAAAACGCTAAAACTACTCCAGCGACTCTGACTTAAATATTTTCCTTTCCATGTCAACATTTCAATATTTCTTTCAGAAAATTTCCTAAAACATTTGGTACTTAAATGTCTTCCGTTGCCGAAAAATACAAATTTATTCCACGGCAAAATAAAATAAAACAAAGCAATTTTTTTACAGCATTTAAATTATATTTTAACATTTATGCCATTTTGCTCAATTTGATACCATATTTTAGTAATATTTGGGACAAAGATGCAAGCTTTGTAATTTGTTGAATAACTTATATTGTCAGGAAGATAGTTCTACACGTTTTAAATCTCGAAATAATATTACGTAAGATTAATGCACTTCCTTATGAGCTATAAGAACAGGAAGTCGGGTGCAATTATCCATCCTGCAGATTATTATGTGATTCTACAATGCATATATATATATATATATATATATATATATATTATATAAAATTATTAATACTATTACAATATATGAACCATTGAATTTAATAACATATAGCACATTGAACATGGAAGGAAAAAATCAAAAATTAATATGAATACAAATGGAACTTGTAGAACCAAAGCAGAATCTTCAGGTCCCAAATATTTTGAAACTACAAATGAAGTGTGTGGTTTCATCTTCGTATTTGCCATGAAGAAGCAAAACAATAAGAATTTGGGACTACCAACACACACTAAACCAAGACGAAATGAAGAAAAAACATCAAAAACAAGACAGATCAAAACTACCAAATCGGATAGCAAAATGAAAAGGAAAAAATAAAAATAATTATCGTCAATATGATAATAATATATATATAAATGAATTAAAAACAAAGTAATGTGATAACAGAAAAAAAATCATTTAATTTGACTATTCTAAGCTATCTTATAATATCTTAATATAAGATGATTTAAGATTTAAAAATAGATAATTAATATAATTACCCTTTACACTTAGAAATAGTACTATAGATCTCCAATTTATTAAAAGTTAGAAACAATTTAATCATGTAAATTAATTAAATTATATTATTAGAATTAATTGATGCAACTATACAATTATCCATTCATTAGAGTCAATTAAACATCTATTACAATTTGTTTTTCAATTTAAAAAATGCATTTCCCACTCTCATTTTTTCTTTATATATATATATATATATATAATTATTAATTAACCATTTGCGTATTATCCAGGCAACACCGCCCTATTGGTTTTATGTGTGTTGGTAGTCCCAAATTCGTATTGTTTTGCTGCTTCATGGCAAATACGAAGATGAAACCACACACTCCATTTGTAGCTCCAAAGTATTTGGGACCTGAAGATTCTGCTTTGGTTCTACAAATTCCATTTGTAGTCATATTGTTCTTTTTTCCTTCCATATTCACTGTGCAATAAGTTATTAAATTCAATGGTTAATTTCAAATGGTTAATATTGTTTTACTATTAATGGTCTTATATATATATAAAGATATATATATATATATGTATATGCATCTATATATTCCATGTCTGAAATCCAGATATTTTTTCTTCAGTGAGTTTTCAATGTACCTGTGAAATTCTTTTCCTTCACCTGCATTATTTTCCAAACATCTAGAAAACGCTAAAACTACTCCAGCGACTCTGACTTAAATATTTTCTTTTCCATGTCAACATTTTAATATTTCTTGCAGAAAACTTCCAACAAAAATTTGTTATTTAAATGTGTTATGTTCCCGAAAAATACAAATTTATTTCGCGGCAAAATAAAATCAAGCAATTTTATTTTGCCTCGAACATTTAAATTATATTCTAACATATATGTCATTTTGTTCAATTTGATACCATATTTTAATATCATTCGGCACAAAGATGCAAGCTTTGTGATTTATTGAATAATTTATATTGTCAGAAAAATAGTTCTTCACGTTTTAAATCTCGAAATAATATTACGTAAGATTAATGCACTTCCTTATGAGCTATAAGAACAGGAAGTCGGGTGCAATTATCCATCCTGCAGATTATTATGTGATTCTACAATGCATATATATATATATATATATATATATATTATATAAAATTATTAATACTATTACAATATATGAACCATTGAATTTAATAACATATAGCACATTGAACATGGAAGGAAAAAATCAAAAATTAATATGAATACAAATGGAACTTGTAGAACCAAAGCAGAATCTTCAGGTCCCAAATACTTTGAAACTACAAATGAAGTGTGTGGTTTCATCTTCGTATTTGCCATGAAGAAGCAAAACAATAAGAATTTGGGACTACCAACACACACAAAACCAAGACGAAATGAAGAAAAAACATCAAAAACAAGACAGATCAAAACTACCAAATTGGATAGCAAAATGAAAAGGAAAAAATATAAATAATTATCGTCAATATGATAATAATATATATATAAATGAATTAAAAACAAAGTAATGTGATAACAGAAAAAAATCATTTAATTTGACTATTCTAAGCTATCTTATAATATCTTAATATAAGATGATTTAAGATTTAAAAATAGATAATTAATATAATTACCCATTACACTTAGAAATAGTACTATAGATCTCCAATTTATTAAAAGTTAGAAACAATTTAATCATGTAAATTAATTAAATTATATTATTAGAATTAATTGATGCAACTATACAACTATCCATTCATTAGAGTCAATTAAACATCCATTATAATTTGTTTTTCAATTTAAAAAATGCATTTCCCACTCTCATTTTTTCTTTATATATATATATATATATATATAATTATTAATTAACCATTTGCGTATTATCCAGGCAACACCGCCCTATTGGTTTTATGTGTGTTGGTAGTCCCAAATTCGTATTGTTTTGCTTCTTCATGGCAAATACGAAGATGAAACCACACACTCCATTTGTAGCTCCAAAGTATTTGGGACCTGAAGATTCTGCTTTGGTTCAACAAATTCCATTTGTAGTCATATTGTTCTTTTTTCCTTCCATATTCACTGTGCTATAAGTTATTAAATTCAATGGTTAATTTCAAATGGTTAATATTGTTTTACTATTAATGGTCTTATATATATATAAAGATATATATATATATATGTATATGCATCTATATATTCCATGTCTGAAATTCAGATATTTTTTCTTCAGTGAGTTTTCAGTGTACCTGTGAAATTCTTTTCCTTCACCTGCATTATTTTCCAAACATCTAGAAAACGCTAAAACTACTCCAGCGACTCTGACTTAAATATTTTCTTTTCCATGTCAACATTTTAATAATTCTTGCAGAAAACTTCCAACAAAAATTTGTTATTTAAATGTGTTATGTTCCCGAAAAATACAAATTTATTCCGCGGCAAAATAAAATCAAGCAATTTTATTTTGCCTCGAACATTTAAATTATATTCTAACATATATGTCATTTTGTTCAATTTGATACCATATTTTAATATTATTCGGCACAAAGATGCAAGCTTTGTAATTTATTGAATAATTTATATTGTCAGAAAAATAGTTCTTCACGTTTTAAATCTCGAAATAATATTACGTAAGATTAATGCACTTCCTTATGAGCTATAAGAACAGGAAATCGGGTGCAATTACAGTTGAATGTAATTACAAGTTGGAAATTGCACGCCAAGTGTAGCAAAGGGGATGCGTTCGTACGTCATCATTTCAATATTTTTTGCACAATCAAATACAGAATTTAAATGTCTTTTGTATCAGAAAAATTAAAATTTATCCGCAAAGCAATAGAATGTAAATACAGTCGAGTCTCTGTATAACGAAATCCATTGTTCCTGTAAAATATTCGTTACATAGAGAAATTCGTTGTATAGATAATGACGCTTACATTCCTATTTAATGTGTAAATTTTGAATAAATATTATTTTTAATATGTTTAATTAAGAATTTGAAATGTTTAACTCTAAATATTAACCTAATATTCTATTTATTATTTAAACAGTTTCAAGAATGAGAACCGACATTTATTTGAAAGCTTAATGAAAGTCAAATTAAAGAAGACTTGCATTAATTTTAAACAAAAAAACCTGTTTTTTTTTTTCAAAATTGTTAAACATCCGTAAAAATGTTCAAATTTTAGTGAGGAATAAAAAATTGTATAGAGAGCATTTTCCTCTATTTGAAGTCCTCTCCAAATAAGGTCAAAAGAACTCATTTCAAAGCGTGATGGTTTTTCTCTTGCTGTTACATTTTCTTTCTCATGCTTATTGTCAGTCTCACCATAACATCTCAATCTCACTATGTTCATAACGCTGCTTAAAATAGCACTGTCAGTAAGATACTGTGCAATAATGAGATTGTCATTTATTTCCAAAAAATCAGAGAGAGCAACATTTTCTTCGACATCTCGCGTTCCTTAATTTCCATTTCAGTCTGCTCAAGTCACGTCTTCTTCGTGCCCAGAATCCACATTGTCCTCTGGTACAGAAAATCCGGTCTTTTTGGAGCAATTGTAAATTGTTTTTACTTCAATTACCCCCATTGATCCCGCTCTTATGTGTGTAAGATTCTAACTGGCACTGTTTGGAAAGGGATGCAAATATAAATCAGGAATGAGTGATGGAAAATTCATTCCATTTTTTTCAAAGCTTTTTTAAAACTGAATAAATAAAGATCATTTTATGAAAAAAAAATCGTTATATGGAGATGGATATTTCGTTATATAGAGACAGATTTTAATGTAATCATATAAAAAGGGGACCGTCCCTATTAAAAATTCGTTATATAGAGAAATTCGATATATGGAGTTTCGTTATAGAGAGACTCAACTGCATAGAAAATTTCTTTCAGGCAGATATCAACTTATATTTTAATATACATGTCATTTTCTTACGATAAATACCATATTTTTTATTACTAAGTTAGTGACACCAGTATCTAAGAACTCGCAATATTTGTATTTATTGGCTTATATATATTTTTTTTACGTGAAATTAGTTTTTCATTGTTTCACACAAAGTCAATTCTCCTGAAAATTCCGTTAAAACTTTGTTCAAAGGATTAAAAAGGTATAGATAAATAAAAATTAATTCAATTTCTTAAATTGCCGAGTAGATCAAGATCTTGTGTATCCTGCATATGATTATTCGTATATACAAAAACGTTATATTCTAAATGTATTCCATACCTGTTATTCTGATATTTTTACTGCAATAATACAGTCGAGTCTCTCTATAACGAAACTCCATACATCAAATTTCTCTATATAACGAATTTTTAGTAGGAACGGTCCCCTTTTCCCATTATTACATTAAAAACAGTCTCTATATAGCGAAATATCTATCTCCATATAACGAATTTTTGCATAAATTGGTCTTAATTTATTCAGTTTTAAAAAAGCTTCGAAAGCATATGGAATCAATTTTCCACCACTTATTTTTGATTTATCGTTCAGTGCTGAGTTTTTTTTTTTTTTTTTTTTTTTTTTTTACTTTTCTCCTTGTTCTTTAAACTTTGTTCCTCCTACGCACCTTTCCACATCCATCTCAATACAGAGTCAATTGGATTGTTACTCACATAAGAGAGGCCTTCAAATGGAGGAAAATGTTAACTACAATTTTTCATTCCTTGCTAAAATGTGAGTATTTTTTTGAGAGGATAACAATTTTAAAATCAAAACAACTAAAAATTACAGATGTCTTTGTCTGAAATTAATTCAAGTCTTTCTTATTTGATTTTTATTAAGCTTTCAAATAAATGTCTGTTCTTTTTTTTGAAACAGCTTAAATTTAAATAATTAAGAAATAAAATGTTAGGTTAATATTTACTTTTAAACATTCCAAATTCTTAAAAAGATCAAAAATAATATTCGTTCAAAATTTACACATTAAATACGATTCTTAACATCATTCTCTATACATCGAATTTCTCTATATAGCGAATTTTTTACTGGAACGATGGATTTCGTTATATAGAGACTCGACTGTATTTTCATGTATTGGAAAAAATCTTTTTCTTTCACCAACGTTATTTTACCAACATCCTAAAAATAATCTTAAAATTTTTGCCCCTTTTCTATGTAAATATTTCAATATTTCTTGCAGAAACCTTCTTATATTCTAAATATATTCCAAACCTAGTATTCAGATATTTTTACTTATATATTTTTTATGTACCCGTAAATTTCATCTGTTTAACCTGTGATTTTTTTTTTTTTTACCAACATTCAGAAAATACTTCAGTGACTTGTCTTTAAAACTTTTTCTACCTTCGAATGAAAATATTTTGATATTTCTTGCAAAAACCTTCTTGAAAAATGTGTTATTTAAATGTCTTTAGAACCATAAAAGATACAAATTTATTCCCTATAGATAAAAATGTAAGGAAAAAAAGTGATTTCCCCTTCGACAGAAGTTAAATTATATTTTAATATATATATGTCATAGTGTTCAATTTAATTACTTTATTTTTTTCTCGGTTTTTAACACAAGAATCTAAAAGCCAGGAAAAGATATTATGTATCCTTCATATGATTTTTTGATTGTACAAAAAAAAGTTATATTCTAAATATATTCCATGCCTCATATTCAGATATTTTTACTTCAAAATTTTTTATGTACCCAAAAAAATTCAACTCTTTCACTTTCGTTATTTTACTAACATTCAGAAAATACTTGAGTGATTTGGCCTGAAAAGTTTTTCCCATTTCCTATGTAAATATTTCGATATTTCTTGGAGATCGCTTGCTGAAAAATTTATTTCAGAAATTAAAAATTTTTTCAGAACCAGAAAAGGTACAAATTTATTCCCGTAAAATAAACATGTAAAAAAAAAAAAAATGCAATTTTCTTTTTGGCAGAAGTTAAATTATATTTTTATATGAATGTCATTTTTTTCCATTTAATAATTTTATCATTAAAATAATTTTAGCAGATTACCACTCAAGTTTCAAGCATAAAAACTGGATTTTTTTTTAAATACTAAAAATTCTGAAATTAAGCATTTTAACAAACACATATAACTCAGCACATGGCTAACAGGCATACAACAAACTTCTTAAATTGGGTCAAGGGAGCGCTAATGTCACCCATACAAACTCTGTAGCAACTGTCCCACCGCGGCGTCTGTCCCCACTTTACCATATAAGGTTTTATGTGTTGAACATACTACTATTGTAACATACAAGCAGAAGTTTATAAATGTCCTGAACTTTGAATTCAAACGTGTAAAAAGGGTGGTACATTGCTTAACCCCTTGCGGCGCGGTGGTATATCTATGAAACCACTTAATTTTAATTCTCAAACACCACATAGACAGCGGAATTTTGGTAAAGAAATTTACGGTTTATTGAATGCGTGAAACATAGCTTTTTCTTACTTACAAATAAAGCTGTTTTCAAATTCCGGTGTCAGTCATAAATTTTAACATTTAAGCAATGAATTTTTCCGGGACCGCAAAGCTTTAAACAAAAAATCAATCAAACTGTCAAACTACAGTGCGACACATAAATACTGTGACATGATAAAAAAGTCAATTTAGTTTAAGAGTTTCTTCACGTTTTTGAGCCAAACATCCATGTTTCTCGTGCTTTTTTGTCGTCTAATTGATATTTCTGTTGATATTAATTCACAGTTTGGCAAAAAAACATGTTATGGAAAGGTTAATCTTTTTTTTAATTAACAACCCTTTCCGTTACACTGTTAAAACTAATGGTGACACATTGCACCTTTTAGGGGTGAAAGGCTTGTCTCACTGGTGACACCCCTATGGGAACCAGAATGGCACCTTTAATTAGGGTGAAAAGATGGCACCCTTAATCCAGAGTGCCCTATAATAAAAAATTAAAAAACATATAAACCGACTTTTGGTCCTCGAAGGATTCGAACCCACAACGTCTCATTGCAAGTTCAGCGCTCTAACCGCTCGGCCATAGAGCTCACCTTCAAAGTCTCCCTGAAATTTTCAAATGTCCTGAAATTCAAAGGCTGCTTTATATAAAAAAAGCTCACCAAAAGTTGGTCATCCGAAGTTCTAAAGGAAATTGGGATAGCGCATAGCGATGATAGTCGCAGGGAGAAATTGCTGCAGTTGAACGGGAAGGATACAAGTCACAGAGCATGCGCAAATGACTAAGGGGTGAAAATCTTCCAACGGTATGCATTGCGCGGCACCCTAATTAGCGTCAATCACCCAGTGACAGATCAAACGGCACCCCAAACAAATTTTCAAGCCCGCAGGTGTCACATGGTAACTCCTTTTCACCCCTGGGCGCGAAATGCAACTGGTTTGTCACCTTTATTTTTAACAGTGTAGGCAAACTTTGCTTTTAGAGGGATCCTGGAGCAAAAAAACCTGTGCAATAAAGCAAAAGTCCCTGATTTCCCTGGAAACATAAACTCCGAAATCACGCCGGAAATAGGCTGCTGCGGCCACGGGGAATAATTTCCAAAAGAGCCTAGACACCTGCATCGTCGCGGAAGGAAGCTATTACGAATGATCTTCATTTACTCTTATACAGAATTTTCTTGTCTTTCGAATGCTGAATAAAACGGTTTTTTATCTCTTCAATTAAAAGTTACAGATTTTTATTGGCGTCACAGTATTTATGTATCACCCTGTATAAGCAAAATTTTGAAACAAAAACTGTTAAAATAAAATGGAAAAGTTGAAATTTGTTAAAAGATATTTTTCTCTGAAATCAAAATTCTTTACTAAAATATACTGACATATGAAAATAGTGTACTTTTCACTTTTACTTCTTCACAACTTTTCATAGAAAACTGAAAATTGTTCATGGCATCTTGTGGATAAATAACATTTTCCTTTCATTCTCAATTCCAACATTTGTGTATTTCTTAACAGAAGGTTATTTTCTATAAATTTGTAATTTAAATGACTTCTTTAACACAAAATATGTAATTTTTTACTGTAAAACACGAAATTGCGATCTTGTGAAAATAAATAAAACTTAGTTTAACACACATATTAAACACGTTATGAATAGTATACGATTCTGTGCATTGAACATACTGATATCGGAACATACAAACAGAAGTTAATAAATGTCCTGGACTTTGAGTTTAGGCATGTAGAAAGGATACTACATTGCTTTAAAATAATCAACCGAATTGTCAATCTATAAACGAAAATTTTTATCAAAAAGTATTAAAAAAATTAAAATTTGAAATTTGAAAAGATATTTTTCTCTGAAATCGAAATTCTTTACTGAAATGTATTTACATATCATCTAAAAATACTGTACTTTTTTACAACTTTTCATGTAAAACGGAAAATAGTTCATGACATCTTGTGGATAAACATTTTTCTTTCGTTCTCAATCTCAGCATTTCCATATTTCTTATAAAAAGGTTATTTTCCGAAAATTTGTAATTTAAGTGATTTCTTTGCACAAAAATTCATATTTTTTTATTATAGATAGCGTAAAATTTCTGTTCTATGGTAATAAACAAAACTTAGTTCAACACACATATTATATACATATGCACATACATACATAGAAATATACATTAAAATGCATATAAATATACGTCTGGACCCAAAAAGCCAGGATATACAAGTGACAAAATTTATATTTGGAATAAATTAAATTAAAAGTTCGAACATCAGCAGTAATTGTCTGAATTAAAATATTAAACTGTTGCTTATTTCCTAGTAGTCTTTGAATTCTTATTAAAAGTACTGTGAAAGAAAAAAAACAGAATACCATACTTTTTTTTAATTTTAATGGGAACTAAAGATGTTAAGTACAGTACCAGAGCTGCCAACTTTCAACTAATCTTCCGTAATACCTGGATTAGTTTGATCCAGGTTAACTTCATTTCAAACCAGAAAATATAATTCAAGAATTTTTATCTATTTAATTTCACGTTTGTTACTGGAACATACTTAATATTATTTCTTTGAAAAAATTTTGGCTCGAAACTCATTACACCAGGGTCAAATTAATGCCTGTACTACGGATAATCGATGTTAGGTTGGCACCTATGCAGTACACTAAGGAGTTTAACTCTAGATTAATGCAAAAAATTATAAAATTATATAAGAAAAAAATTGAAATTTGAATTGCATATAAATATACATACATTTATATATGAGGACCCCATAAGCCAAGAAATACAAGTAACAAAATTTATATTTGAAATAAATTAAGTTCAAAGTTGGAACATCAACAGTAATTGTCTGAATTAAAATATAAAACTGTTGCTTATTTCTTAGCAGCCTTTGAACTCTTATTGCAATTACTGTCAAAGGAAAAAAAATGCCATACATTTTTATTTTGATGGGAACTAAAGAGGTTAAGAGCAGTAGACTTAAGAGCTTAAATAGCTAAACTCTAGAATTCAGCACAAAATTATAAAATTGTTAAAGTTAAAAATTGAAATTTGTAAAGATACTTTTTTATAAAATCAAATTTCTTTACTAAAATATATTCATATTGACTTATGAAAATAGTATAAATTCTTTCTTCTAGTTCTTGACAACTTTTCGTGTAAAACTGAAAATAGTTCGTGGCATTTTGTAGATAAACATTTTTATTTCGTTCCCAATTCCAACATTTCCATATTTCTTGTAAGAAGGTAATTTTCGAAAAATTTGTAATTTAAATGACTTCTTTTACACAAAAATATGTAATTTTTTTGCAATAGAAAATCATATTTTTGTTCTGTGAAAAAAAATAAATTTAGTTCAACACACATATATAAAAGTATGCATAGTGCATGTTTCTATGCATCGAACATACTGCTATCCGAACATACAAACAGAACAGATGTAAATTTTCCATTTTTGGGTGAAAGAAGTGCGAGACAGGAATCGAACTAGGGATGTATTAGCTGATGTATTTGACTTCTTTCACCCAAAAATGGAAAAATTACATCTGTTATAATTAATTTACCGATTGAATAATCGTGTTTAAAAATTAATCTAATGTAATTTCGTGTGCAGCGATTTTCTGCAGTTCCATATATTAACCTTCGATTTATTCTGTTGAACTGATCCAGAGTATCAGACCAGATAAAGTGATCGTTGAGGTTAATTGGGTGAAATAGTCCCCCAGTGTTCGTGTCCGGGATGGTTCAGCTGGAAGAGCATTGGCGGCTTCAGCTAATACATCCCTGGTTCGAATCCTGGCCCGGACTTCTTTCACCCAAAAATGGAAAATTTACATCTGTTATAATTAATTTACCGATTGAATAATCGTGTTTAAAAATTAATCTAATGTAATTTCGTGTGCAGCGGTTTTCTGCAGTTCCATATATTAACCTTCGATTTATTCTGTTGAACTGATCCAGAGTATCAGACCAGATAAAGTGATCGTTGAGGTTAATTGGGTGAAATAGTCCCCCAGTGTTCGTGTCCGGGATGGTTCAGCTGGAAGAGCATTGGCGGCTTCAGCTAATACATCCCTGGTTCGAATCCTGGCCCGGACTTCTTTCACCCAAAAATGGAAAATTTACATCTGTTATAATTAATTTACCGATTGAATAATCGTGTTTAAAAATTAATCTAATGTAATTTCGTGTGCAGCGGTTTTCTGCAGTTCCATATATTAACCTTCGATTTATTCTGTTGAACTGATCCAGAGTATCAGACCAGATAAAGTGATCGTTGAGGTAAATTGGGTGAAATAGTCCCCCAGTGTTCGTGTCCGGGATGGTTCAGCTGGAAGAGCATTGGCGGCTTCAGCTAATACATCCCTGGTTCGAATCCTGGCCCGGACTTCTTTCACCCAAAAATGGAAAATTTACATCTGTTATAATTAATTTACCGATTGAATAATCGTGTTTAAAAATTAATCTAATGTAATTTCGTGTGCAGCGGTTTTCTGCAGTTCCATATATTAACCTTCGATTTATTCTGTTGAACTGATCCAGAGTATCAGACCAGATAAAGTGATCGTTGAGGTTAATTGGGTGAAATAGTCCCCCAGTGTTCGTGTCCGGGATGGTTCAGCTGGAAGAGCATTGGCGGCTTCAGCTAATACATCCCTGGTTCGAATCCTGGCCCGGACTTCTTTCACCCAAAAATGGAAAATTTACATCTGTTATAATTAATTTACCGATTGAATAATCGTGTTTAAAAATTAATCTAATGTAATTTCGTGTGCAGCGATTTTCTGCAGTTCCATATATTAACCTTCGATTTATTCTGTTGAACTGATCCAGAGTATCAGACCAGATAAAGTGATCGTTGAGGTTAATTGGGTGAAATAGTCCCCCAGTGTTCGTGTCCGGGATGGTTCAGCTGGAAGAGCATTGGCGGCTTCAGCTAATACATCCCTGGTTCGAATCCTGGCCCGGACTTCTTTCACCCAAAAATGGAAAATTTACATCTGTTATAATTAATTTACCGATTGAATAATCGTGTTTAAAAATTAATCTAATGTAATTTCGTGTGCAGCGGTTTTCTGCAGTTCCATATATTAACCTTCGATTTATTCTGTTGAACTGATCCAGAGTATCAGACCAGATAAAGTGATCGTTGAGGTTAATTGGGTGAAATAGTCCTCCAGTGTTCGTGTCCGGGATGGTTCAGCTGGAAGAGCATTGGCGGCTTCAGCTAATACATCCCTGGTTCGAATCCTGGCCC
This sequence comes from Maratus speculifer, assembly GCA_964019185.1. Lineage (NCBI taxonomy): Eukaryota > Metazoa > Arthropoda > Arachnida > Araneae > Salticidae > Maratus > Maratus speculifer. Next base: position 245,421,371 of record OZ025302.1, on the reverse strand, counting down.
GGACTTCTTTCACCCAAAAATGGAAAATTTACATCTGTTATAATTAATTTACCGATTGAATAATCGTGTTTAAAAATTAATCTAATACAAACAGAAGTTAATAAATCCCCTGAACTTTGAAATCAAGCATGTAAAAGAAGTGGTACACTGCTTTCGGAAAATCAATCAAATTCTCTATTTTTTTGCGAAATTTTGAGTAAAAAACTATTAAATTAAAAATGAAAAATTGACATCTGAAAAAATATCAAATTCGATTCCCTGAAATCGAAATTCTTTACTAAAATATATTCACATTGACATCTGAAAATGGTTAAACATTTTTCTTTCGTTCCCAATCTCAACATTTCCATATTTTTCATGAAAATGTCATTTTTTAGAAATGTGTAATTTAAATGCCTTCTTTTACACATAAATATTTAAATTTTTACTACTTAAAACAAAATTACTGATGTCTGAAAATAAATAAAATTTATTTCAACACATATATTAAACAAATATGCATAGTTTAGAGTTCTGCGCAATGAACATACTGCTATCGGAACATACAAACGGAAGTTAATAAATGTCCTGGACTTTAAGTTCAAGCATGTAGAAAAGTTGGTACATTGCTTATATATATATATGTTACAGGCCAAACCCGATTTTAGGCCAAACTAGATTGGCCTAGGCCAAACTAGTTTATCCTAACGCCCATCGGATAGACTAGTTTTTCCTAGGCCAAACCGGTCTATCCTAACGCCCATCGGATAAACTAGTTTTTCCTAGGCCAAACCGGTCTATCCTAAGGCCCATCGGATAAACTAGTTTATCCTAGGCCAAACTAGTCTATCCTAAGGCCCATAGGACAATCTAGTTTTTCCTAGGCCAAACTAGTTTGTCCTAACTCTTATAGGATAAACTAGTTTAGCCTGCTGTTTATTGGTCTGAACTAGTTTCTCCTAGGCCGATCTAGTTTATCCTAGGCCATTTCAATTTGGCGTGATTTTATTGAAATCAATGACCGCCACAGCGCCAACATTCTAGTTTGTCCTAGGCTGATCTAGTTTATCCTAGGCCAGTTTAATTTTACGTGTTTTTAGCTCGCAAGCGTCAAAGCCTGAGAAATAATGGGCTCGCAGGCTCTGTATGTATGAATGTACGTATGTATGTACGAATGTACGTACGTAAGTACGTGCGTATGTACGTAACACGATAACTCGTGATAGAAATATCCGATTTGCTTCAAATTTTGGATGTACGTTCATTGATATAAGGTACTTTTCTCATTGATTTTGGGAATTCATTGGATAATAATAAAGGGAAGCGGAAGGGAGCCTAATCCCCCTCCGTTAATTTAGAGAAATGGATTTTTGATGCAGAATTATCAGTTTTCATTTAAAATTTTAGATATAGGACCATTCTGACTAGACGCCTCCATGATTAGTTGTGGATGTTTATTATTTAAGTGTAAAGAAAGGACAATGTAGGTTACTCCCGCCCCCATAATTTAGATAAATGGTTTTTGACGCAGAATTTACGGATATGCTTCACATTTGTATGTAGGTTCTTTCTGATACGGCGATTCCCTGAATAGTTTTGGTGGTTTAATGGTTAAGTATGAAGGGAAAAATGAACGATTACCCTCTTACATAGAAAAAATTAGTTTATCCTATGGGCATTTAGATAAACAAGTTTGGTGTAGAAAAAAACTAATTTATCCAATTGGCATAAGGATAAAATAGTTTGGCCGAGGCTAATCTAATTTAGCTCGAAAACGGGCTTGGCCAGTAAAAAACATATCTTTCACTAGAAAAAGTATAAATGTGTGTCAAGAGTCATTGCTTATAACACCAATACAGAAATTTAACATGTTCACCTTAGAAACATGATGCATTGGACATGGTGTTTTCTTATTCAAGCAAATTATTATTATTTACTTTAATGTTATTTACTTTTGTACAGGCAGCTCTGTCTGTACAAAAATCCGTGAAAAAAGACTCAGTCCGGCGCGATCTGGCCCTACTCAATTTCTGCAAAAAAATTCAGGTTTTACTTCACATAAATACTGCTTATATACTTATTGGATAAATTTACAATGTAATTTTAAATTATGTTGTGTTCACAGAATGGGAAATACACAATGTATTAATGATTATCTAGATTCTTAGAGTTTCAATATTCAAATACGGATTCATTAAATAATCAATGTAGTTTAGAACAAAAGAAAAAATATGAGCGTTATAAATATCATAACTTTTGAATCCGTTCAGTAAAAAGTAGATTTGTGAATATATTTCCCTATAATTCCTTAAGGCTTTTCTCAAATCCTAAAGAGCTACATCCTAACACATTTATGAACTACTTCCTTTTCGGAAATGCCTAAGGTTAACAGATTCAGATAATATATAATCGAATGGCGTAAACCATTTTTTCATAAAAGCGATGTATCTTTGAGAAAATAATAAAGCTACGTTTTGAATCAAATTTTCGGTTACGACTTCACAAAAGAAAAAAAAAATGACGCCGTGACAAGAATAGCTTATATGTCGACAGGTAATTAATTTCTCAAAAATGGAAAACGCTGCTCGATTGCAAATTTTGTTCAGCTTCATTCTGGCTTGAATATGCAATAATAATAATAATAATTGCAAGTCAGATCTCAGTTGGCACGAGTGTGCAGAAAAAAAGCAAATACCATGTCCAATGCATCATGTCTCTAAGGTGAACATGTTAAATTTCTGTATTGGTGTCATAAGCAATGACTCTTGACACACATTTATACTTTTTCTAGTGAAAGATATGTTTTTTACTGTCCAGACCCGTTTTCGAGCTAAATTAGATTAGCTTCGGCCAAACTATTTTATCCTTATGCCAATTGGATAAACTTGTTTTTTCTACACCAGTAAAAACTAAACTAGTTTTGTCTAGTTTTGTCTACACCAAACTTGTTTATCTAAATGCCCACAGGATAAACTAGTTTTTTCTATGTAAGAGATGTAATTTTTCCCTTCATACTTAACTATTAATCCCCAAAACTATTCAGAGAATCGCCTTATCAGAAAGAACCTACATACAAATGTGAAGCAAATCCGTAAATTCTGCGTCAAAAACCATTTATCTAAATTATGGGGAGGGGTTAACCTACATTGCCCTTTTTTTACACTTAAACAATAAACATCTACAACTAATCATGGAGGCGCCTTGTCAGAATGATCCTATATCTAAAATTTTAAATGAAAACTGATAATTCTGCATCAAAAATCCATTTCTCTAAATTAACGGTGGGGGACTAGCCTCCCGTTCGCTCCCCTTTATTCTTATCCAATGAATTCTCAAAATTAATCAGAAAAGTACCTTATATCAATGAACGTGCATCCAAAATTTGAAGCAAATCGGATATTTCTATCACGAGTTATCGCGTTACGTACATACGCACGTACATACGTACGTACATTCGTACATACATACGTACATTCATACATACAGAACCTGCGAGCCCATTATTTCTCAGGCTTTGACGCCTGCGAGCTAAAAACACGTAAAATTAAATTGGCCTAGGATAAACTAGATCAGCCTAGGACAAACTAGAATGTTGGCGCTGTGGCGGTCATTGAATTCAATAAAATCACGCCAAATTGAAATGGCCTAGGATAAACTAGATCGGCCTAGGAGAAACTAGTTCAGACCAATAAACAGCAGGCTAAACTAGTTTATCCTATAAGAGTTAGGCCAAACTAGTTTGGCCTAGGAAAAACTAGATTGTCCTATGGGCCTTAGGATAGACCGGTTTGGCCTAGGAAAAACTAGTTTATCCGATGGGCGTTAGGATAGACCGGTTTGGCCTAGGAAAAACTAGTCTATCCGATGGGCGTTAGGATAAACTAGTTTGGCCTAGGCCAATCTAGTTTGGCCTAAAATCGGGTTTGGCCTGTAACATATATACAGGGTGTCCAGCAAATAACACCCTGATTTCAAAATTAAATTTCTCAAAAACAAAGATCGATAGTAATATGCGGTAAACGGTTTTTTCATTAGGTAAGCTGTAAAAATCTTATACAGAAATTTCAAACAGTGAATATTTTAAAACAAATGTGTTCTGATTGCATAGAATGCTTTGATTTGACATTTTTCTTGTTTTAGATTGCCTGCAGAGAAATAATTTTTCAGCTTACAGTGCAATATTTTATAGATTTTTCGAAGTAAATTTTTAGAATTTCGAAATTTCAAAAATTTAATTAAAAAAAACCATGAAATTTAGCACTTTAAGCCGAAAAACACATTCTCTGGCAGCAATCTAAAGCAAGAAAAATGTCAAATCAAAGCATTCTATACAATCAGAAAGCAATTTTTTCAAAAAAAAAAAATCACTGTTTGAAATTTCTGTATAAGATTTTTACAGCTTACCTAATGAAAAAACCGTTTACCGCATATTACTATCGATCTTCGTTTTTGAGAAATTTAATTTTGAAATCAGGGTGCTATTTGCTGGACACCCTGTATTTCAACACACATATTAAACAAGTATGCATAGTATAGAGTTCTGTGCAATGTACATACTGCTATCGGAACAAACAAACAGAAGTTAATAAATGTCCTGGACTTCAAGTTCAAGCATGTAGAAAAGCTGGTACATTACTTATATATATATATATATATATCAGATTGTTAATTTATGAATGAAATTTTGTATAAAAAACTATTAAAATTAAAATTAAATATTGAAATGTTTTTTTTTCTCTAAAATCGAAATTCTTTGTGAAAATATATTTACATTGACATCTGAAAATAGTTGATATTTTCACTTCTAATTCTTCGCAACTTTTCACGTAAGACTGAAAATAATTCATGGCATCTTCTGGATAAACATTTTCTGTCGTTCCCAATCCCAACATTTCCATATTTCTTATAAGGAGGTTATTTTCAAAAATTTCTTTTACCCGAAAATATATAAATTTTTACTATAGAAAACGAAATTTCTGTTCTAAGTAAATAAAATTTAGTTCAACACACATGCACACGTATATTAAACTAAACATACATACACATATACACAGACATACAGGGTGCATAAGAAATTCCCTTGAACTTGAAAATATTTGCGAACGGAGAGAGCTATAGCTGTGCAAGTGAGATAATAATGATATAGTAAAAGGACTACGCCCGACTTAATGCAAATGTCAACAGCGCCCATAGGGGCGAAATTTGGAAGATAACCATAGCAAATCGAAAACGAAAAGAGATATAGCGAAATTTCCAATCAGAGAGATTTAGAGCATCACTTAATTAGTACGAAACGACATTTGGTTCAAACGGATAAGAATATTACTGTCTGTATACTCAAAAATATCCGAAATTGACGCACGCCATTTTGTGTAAACTTTTGAAAGAAACAGCAAGAATTCTGAAAAAATACGCACAATTTGTTACATAAATCCGCATTTACGTCAATATATTTCGATAACACCACACGCGATATATAATAATAATAATAATAATAATAATAATAATAATAATAATAATAATAAAAACGATTGCACATTCGGGTTAAAATTATCATCTGCCATTGAAAAGTCAATGTAAACAACATTATGCTATGAGATTATGCTATTTGTATCAAGCAAACGCCAATACTTTTTAAATGAATATTTTAAATGCATTGGAAATTAAACTTTTACAGATGTTTCAGTTCAGCAGAATGTCACAATTTGCAGTTGCGCAATGCTCAATTTCCAAAATATGAATATCCAGTTTTGAATCGTCGCGTATCATTTTCGGCACGTTTTGGGGTATACACATACAGGGGATGATTTTTTTATTCATATGAACTAATTGTTGTTTTGTACTATTTAATTGATGCTCTAAAACTTTCTAACTGGAAATTATGCTCTATTTCTTTTCGTTTTCGATCCCTGTGTTGGCTATCTATCGAAATTCACCAATATAGCTGCTTCTGTTGTTTGCAGTAAGTCCGTCGTACTATAAATAGTACCTCACTTGCATAGCTGTAGCTCTCTTGGATCGCAATTTTTTCTTAGGTTAAAGGGTTAAAATGTGAATAACCGAACTTGATGATTTTTTTATTTATGTGAACTAAATGTTGTTTCGTACTAATTAATTGATTATCTAAAACTTTCAAATAAGAAATTTTGCTCTATTTCTTTTTGCTTTCGACTTGTATTGACAACCCTACCAAAATTCGCTATTAGAGGTGTGTCAGGTTCTGAGACCACCTCTGCTGAAGATTGCAATTTCCGTTATTTCTCTATCTTAATATTTTGTGTATTGTACTGGCTGTGTACTAGAATTTTCAAGGTGACATTCTTTCTTTGTTGAAGGGAGAATTGACAGGTAATCCTGTACAGGTGGTGAGTGAGAAAGAGGAGATTGCTGAGAGGCGTGTTCATCCGTCAGGGATGTATGTGGATGATGAGCAAACAAGCAACATCTCACTAATCAAGAAAGGAATGTGGAATGTGTCCAATGAATAAGCTCCAAAGGGGGTTGACATTGGGGAAACACAGTGATTTGAGAAGAGCAAGTCTTGTCTCAGATGGGAGCAGTTCGTATCTGGGGTTCGTACCTAGAGAGTGTGTAGGACAGAGGTCCTGGTAGAGAGTGCTCTGTGCTGTAGAGCGTAAGCAGTTCGTATCTGGAGAGTATAGGACAGAGGTCCTTGTGCGTGGTGCTCTGGGCCGGATAGCGAAGGCCGAGTATACATGTGTTGGGAGATTCGAAATTGATCTCCGATAAAGTGAATTTAACGTGCATTGAGTGTGAGGGAGAAGGTGTAATTTGAACAGTACACAGCCAACCTTTACTGTATTTAATTTAATGTTGAACCGGATCACCTATATCCGAGTTGTAATTGTACATAATTGTAAATAGCGTATTTATTGTGTACATATATTCTAAATAAACTGTTAATTCAGTTAATTGACAGCGTCAGTGTTCATTTACACAATCCTCACAGTGGGTGACCGATATCACCTAATAATATCGGTGGTGGCAGCTATAACTACCACGGACTTTCTTCAAAGTTGTGTGGGCTGAGAGGAACGTCCGACAAGGTGCTTTTGTCGTTTGCAGTAAGTCGGACGTAGTCGCTTTATTGTACTGTTACCTAACATGCATAGCTGTAGCTCTCTTCGTTTGCAATTATTTTCAGGTCAAAGGGATTTTCCTATGCACCTTGCATATATGAGTACACCAAAAGCTAATAGGTACAAGTGACAAAATTTTGATTTAGAATAAATTGATTTCAAATTTAGAACATGAATATCAATTAACTGAATTATGTAAAATATGGAACTGTTCATGGAATTTTCGCTCTTTTCTTGGCGGTCTTTGAACTTTTATTTGCATAACTGTGAATGAAAAGTGGAATACGATATTCTTTTTAGGTGCGTTCGTAATTTGGTAAATACGCAGCACCTATAGTTTTTTTTTTCAGTCCTTCCACCTGTCTGTCCATGTCTCCGTCCGTCTATTCGTCTGTCCGCATAAAAGAACGCAAAAACTATCCAATAGATTTGTTGGAAATTTAAAACATATTATTATTACATAATTTTGTCAAGTCTTTTTAAATTTTATGAAAATCGGATGCATAGTTCAATTACAGGCATAATCAAAAGTGTTCCATTACATTACGGCCATTGGGAAAAAAAGTTTCATGCGCATTTTAATGGTGTTAGACTCTTTCGACTAGAATAAAATTGATATGCACCTATGAAGCATATATTGTCATATACGTTCTGTGCAATCTGTGGTGCAAAGAATATTTGTTATTGATTTACCGTTCCGCACAAAAATATTCTATTACACAATGGTATAAGAAGAACTTTTTTTCGTGCTTTTTAATTGTATTAAACTATTTAATATTTTAGGAAATTTATATAAGTTGATGATGATTACTACAAGTTATTTCCTGTATAGTAAAGAATGCATATCTGCTAAAATACAAAAAAGAAAAGCAATATTTTTCAACCCTTTTATTTCGAGAAGTCTCTACTCACAAAAATTAAATAGATAATGTGTTGTCATAAAAAACGTCTTTGTGCATGTCTGTTTCATAAGCAATATTGCAAAACTTCTGACGCCATATTAACAAAATTCGCAAATTTTAAGATAGATGAACTTGAAGAATTATTGAACTTCATGAAAAAAGAGTAACTGACTGTATTTTTTTAGAAGTACATTAAACCTGTTTCATATATTCCTCTAAAATATAATTTATGAATTACTTCAAAATGGTATAGTAAACTTATTTTAGCTTCGTAAACAATAATCGCAAAACTTTTTTTTCTTTTTTCTTCTTTTCTTTTCTTCTTTTTTTTTCTTTTCGTTTTTGTTTTCTTTTTTTCATTTTGAGGTATCTAAACAATTTTTAAATAATTATTTGCATCGTTTAAAATTCATATCAGATTGAGGAATTTTCGTTAGTATAATGATGGTTTCTTTTTATAAAAATAATCCGTGACCATTTTGGTAGACAATTGATTTTTTGTTGTACTGAAGTTATCAAATTTGCATATCCTGAAAATTAATGTTGATTAACCATGATATGTAAAAAAATGCTTGATATTTAAAAAGTTTATTAATATTTAAATTACTTGTTATGTTTAGTTATCTTCCGGCTATGTCTTTTAAGAGTTCTTTATTATCATTTATTTAAAAAAATAAGCATGAAAACTATACGTGTATTTGTATTTCTTGATTTTTTTCATTCGTGTACCCAAATCCGCAAATGAATAATAAGTATATAACGATAAAAAATTTAATGAAGATGGGAAAATATATCACACGCAGAAAAAATTAATAAGAAGAAAAGAAACCTGAAAAATTATGTATCTATTTATAAGACTCAATTTTCACTCTCGTACCCAAAAATTGAAATCGACTAAAAACAGCTCGCAACAAAAATTTACAATAGACGAGAAAATTTATTCTAGTAAAAATTCCGACACATTTATTATGTCTTTTAAATATAGTTTCACTGACAGTTAACTTAAAATCAAGAATGTATTTTGCTAACATTTCTTGTCTAAAACTGTTTTTTTTTTTTTTCATTTTGGAATTTATTTTTTCCCAATTCTTCTTCATTTCCCCCTTTTTCTGAGTTAATTTACAAATTCTTACTTAACCTTCCCACTGACGCGAACGTATATATCCGTTAACTTGGCAGCAGGTTTCACTGATGTTGAAATTTTATTTCAATTAATATAATTCTACAAATATAATCCAGTTTTCAGAAATTAGGTTATGATTGATACTTGCAAAGCTTATAAGCATATACGAAACAAAAAAAAAAAAAAAAAAAAAAAAAAAAAAAAAAAATCCCTGTCGGCTTGGCCTATAGGCGGAGGTAGATTTCGAAGAGTGCTCATTTCAACAACAAAAAATAAATTTGATTACAAATAAACCCAGTTTAACAACTTTATTTGTCCTCCTTTGAAAAATTTTTTATTTAATTTTTCTGTAAGGACTGGTGTTATGAGAATCATCTTTAGCTAAATTCGGATCAAATGTCCATTTCGACAACATATTTTGAAATAATTCTGACTTTATTAAAAAAAAATCGACTAATACGGCACATTATATAGTTCCTAAATAACAAAAGACTGTTAATTGAATGCGTTTGAGAGCAAAATTGAATTTAAAAATGAGCTATAAAATAACCAATTTTGAATACAACCTCAATTTTTAATCATGATAGCTTCGGGAAATTTTGCGCGAGTGCCCCTTTTGACAGCATTTTTAAAAATATATTCAGCCTTTATCAAAAAACTGAACAATGCGGGACATTACACAGCTCCTATATAACAGAATCTGTCAGTTGGATGCGTTTGAGAGCAAAACTGAATTTAAAAATGAGTCAGAAAAAACGCAATTTGTTATTTCAATGTTTCCTCATACTTACCATCACGATATCTTCTCGAAATTCTGTTCAAAATACCCTTTTTGGCAGCCTTTTTTAAAAATATATTCTGTCTTTATCAAAAAATTGACCAATGCGTCATATTATACAGTTCCTAAATAAGAGGTCTTGTAAACTGGATGCGTTTGAGAGTAAAAATGGATTTAAAAATGAGTCAGAAAAAACGCAATTTGTTATTTGAATACTTCCTCAAATTTCCTATCACGGTCACTTCGGGAAATTCTGTTCAAAATACCTTTTTTGGCAGCCTTTTTTTAAATATATTCTGTCTTTATCAAAAGTCTGGCCAATGTTTCACATTATATAGTTCCTAAATAAGAAGATCTGCCATTTGGATGCTTTTAAATAAAAAATGAATTTAAAAAACGATTCAGAATGTAAGCAGTTTAGATTAGAGGTTTTTTCTCCAACTCCAATTTTTGTTTAATTTATTTTTGTTATACGAATTGGTCCTATGAAAAACTTGTCAATACAAAAGTTGTAGATGTTATTAAGAAGATGTAAAGAAAATTTAATTGGATTTGATAGTTTAAGAATTGACAAAGTTGTGGATTTTTTTCTTTTTCCAAACCCCTTTTTATTTTCGTTTTTAATTTTTTTACCGGAAAGGGTTAGTCCTATCAAAAACTTGCAATACAAAAGTAAACAACACAAACACAAATACAAACAAACAAAAAGTACAAAAGTTTTAGATAATTTTGAGAATATGTATAAAAAATTTAGATGGATTTGATATCTTAAAATTTGACAAAGTTATGATTTTTTTCTCCCAAAAACCCTATTTTTTTCGCCTCTTGAGCCTATTTTTAACTTTATCAAAAATCTGTCATGCATAAACGTTTGGCCCATTATTTAGAAGCAATATAAACTTTAAACGGATTCGATATCTATTCTCATTAAGAAGTTATGGGTTTTTTTCTGTTTTCACAAAAACGCCCCCTATTTCGACCCCCTTGGTCCGATTTTGCCCATTAACGAACTTAGCCGAGATTTTATCCCCTTTGATTTTATGTACCAGTTTGGTAAAGTTTGGTGAAGAATTATAGAAGTTATCGTGTCCATAAAAAAGTGAGATATATATATATATATATATATATATATATATATATATATATATATATATATATATATATATATATATATATATATATATAAACTGGTGCGAATGCAATAGGAAGTATTTCATACGAAATCTACCTAATATATCATGATAGAAAATCCCTCTTTTATTAACATTTAAATAAATTGCAGAGAAAAAGACATAACAATTTTGCCCTTTTGCTCGGCGGTCAGGGGGTTAACATTAAAAAAATACATCAGGAACATTATTTAAACTTTTCTGCTTTTCATACTTATAACGTTAGTACTTCTAAATTTCTTGCTGTCAAAAAAAAAAAATAAATAAAATAAATAAATATCTTACTTACCTGAAAATATTAATAAAAGAAAAGTAATTATTTACAAGTTTTATTTCGTGTCGTTTCAGTTCTCAAATATTAAATATGATGTGTTGTCATATGTAAACTTTCTTGTGCTTGTCAGTCTCTTGAGTAATATTGCAAAACTGCTGACACAGTATTAACGAAAAATGCAAATTTTTTGATTGATGAACTTGGAGAATTACAACAACAGATTGTAATTTCTTTTAGAAGTATATTAAGCATGTTTCATATATTCCCCTAAAATGTAATTTATGAACTTTTTCAAAATGGAATAGGATAACTTATTCTAGCTTCGCAAACGATAATCGTAAAACACTTTTTTTCTCTTTCTTTCCTTTTCCTTTTTCATTTTTCTCCATCTTTTTTTTTTTCTTTTTTTTTTTTTTTTTCATTTTGTTAAACATTTTGAAAACAATCGCTTGAAATTCATGTAAGATTATTGAATTTTTGTTATTATGATGATTTGTTTTTTAATAATAATCCGTGATTGTTTTTGTAGATAATTGAATTTTTGTTGCATTAAAGCTTAAAAAAACTGCAAAGTTATTAATCTTTTTCTAGGAAACTGGGATTCATAGAAATTATTATGTAAAGGTGACAGTACAATTTCGTGAAACCGAATCGGTTGGATGAACTTTTGTTACATTATCGTAACAAAAAACGCTCTATTAATGCCAGTATCCTAGAAGAAGTTTAGCAAATTTACAAGATTTTTTTTACAGTGATTCAGTTTAGCAAATCCTTAAAATAAATATTAATTAAAGATGTTACGTAAAAATTCATTGATTAAAAAAATATTAACATTTAAAGTACCAATTAGTTAAATAATCTCCCCTCTGTGTTCTTTAAGAGTTGTTAATTACAGTTTAATTTAATAAAAACAGAAGAAAACATGTGTATTTATCTGTCCCGAATTTTTCACTTGCGTGCCCGTATATTGTATTCAATAAAAAATAGATAATGACAAAAGTATATCATAAATGAGAAATTTTATTATAGTAGAAATTTCAACACAATAATTATCTTATTAAAATGCATTTTCACTCATAGTGATCCTAAAGTTATGAATATAATTTGCTAGAATTTTTAGTGAAAAACTGATTCAGAATTTATTTCCTGCTAAACTTTGTACCTTTCCTCTTTCTCCGAGTTGATTTTCAAATTCTCACGTAACATAAAAAAAAAAAAAAAAAAAAAAAGAAAAGAAAAAAAAATCAGCAGCATTATTTTATTTTTTTATTTTTCTCTTATCAGTATTTCTAGACTTCTTGGTGTCAGGAGAAATTTTAATGTCTTTGACACAGGAAAATATTAATAGAAACAAAACAAAAATGCGAAAAATAAAAGAAATACTCTTTTTATTTCGCTTAGTTTCAACTCACAAAAATTAAATATGATCCACTGTCATACGTAAATTTTCTTTTTCTTGTCAGTTTCATGGATAATATTGCTAAACTTCTGACGCAATATTAACAAAATATGCAAATTTTATGACTATGAAAGGAAAACCGACTGTGTCTCAACAAAAATTTGCGCTAAATGAGTAAATTTATTATTGTAGAAACTTCAACACAGTAATTATGTTATTAAAATACAGTTTTACTCATAGGGGTCTTAAAGTCAAGAATGTATTTTGTTAACATTTCTAGCCAAAAAACTGGTTTTTCCATTTCAGAATTTATTTTCTCCCGAATTTTCCAACTTTCTTTTTTCTCTATGTGGATTTACAAATACTTACTTAACATTAACCCTTTATCTACCGACGGACTTAAAATTACCATTGTGGAAAATCTAATAAAAAACGGATTTAATCAGTCTATTAATAAAATTTCTTTTTCCTACCACAGAGTATAATTTACTCGATCTAATTTAGATGGAACAGAAAAACAGTTGAAATTAAATATTTTTCAAAAGAAGTAATTTTCTTAATCATTGGTATAGTTGCATCTTTTTTTTCTTTGAAAAAATGTTAGATGAAATATTTTCGACGTTATAAGCCTTTCCATTTACAAAAGGATCATAATACATTTAAATACATTGCTTTTATAAGAATTATATTATTTCCATAAGAGTATTTTCGGTTAATTAATTTGATTATTTTTGTAAATATTTTACAAAAAAAAAAAAAATGTAAATGCCGATACATTTAATCAGTTTTAATGAAAAAAAAAAAAAAACATTTTTAAATTTCACATTATTATTATTTAAAAATTCCAGTATATTTTCAGATATTAAAAAAGACAATTATTGATGTGAATCCATTTCTTGAAAAATAATTCGGTAGGTAAAGGGTTAAGTAAGAAAACATTACATTTAACATTCCAAAAAATGCATCTGCAATATTATTTAAGCTTTTCTGTTTTTCACATTTCTGACATCAGCTTTCGAGATTTTTTGCTATGAAGAGATATTTAATCATCTTTCTGAACAAAAAATATTAATAAAAACAAACCAGAAACAGAGAAAAAGTAGAACAATATTTTTACAATTTTTATTCCGTATGTAGTTTCAACTCACACAAAAATATGATGTATTGTCAACTTTCTTGTGCTAGTCTGTTTCAAGAGTAATATTGCAAAACTTCTGACGCAATATTAACAAAATATGCAGATTTTATGATTGATGAACTTGGAGAATTACTGAATTTCAAGAAAAGGAATAACTGACTGCAGTTTTTAAAGAAATATATCAAACCTGTTTCATATATTACCCTAAACTATATTTTATGAACTATTTCAAAATGGAATAGGATCACTTATTTTAGTATCGTAAACAGTAATCATGAAACATTTTTTATTTCATTTTAAGATGTTTACATGATTTAAAAAGAATTATTTGCATCGTTTAAAATTCATATCAAATTGTTGAATTTTTATTATTATAGTAATGGTATTTTTATATATATGTATAATAATTCGTGGCCGTTTTAGTACATAATTCAATTTTTTGTGTATTGAAGCTTTCAAATTTGCATATCCATAAAATTAATGTTGATTAAATATATGTAAAAATTTATTGATTTTGAAAAAGTTAATAATAACAATAATAAACAAAAAAACTATACGTGTGTTTATAAGATCGATATTTCACTCACGTACCGGAAATTGAAATCAACAAAAAGTAGATCTTAACGAAAATTTGCGATAAATGAGAAAATTTATTATAGCAAAAAATTCAACACAGTAATTATGTTATTAAAATACAATTTCACTCATAGTGATCTTAAAGTCAAGAATGTATTTTGTTGACATTTCTTTTCTAAAAACAGTCTTTCCATTTCAGAATTTATTTTCTCGGGATTTTTCTTCTTTTCTCGTTTCTCTGTGTTAATTTACAAATTCGGTACTTCTAGGTTATCCCGTCGACCGATTTCGCCAAATTATACAAATCACCAAACTAATAGCCAAATTATACATATCGATTTATTTTTTTATTTTAAATAATGAAAAAACAAATAATTAGTAGAATATTGATAAAAATATAAATAAAAATTCGAAATAAAAATCACTTAATGATGTTTTAAATACGTGTATCATATTTAATGTCATTGAATGTTACATTCACGATTCTCCATTATTGGCATTTAATCTTACTTTTTGGCGATCGTTTTTTGGCCGGCGGGATAACCTAGTAGTACCACAAATTCTTACTAAACATAAAAAAATACTTTATTAACATTACTAGCTGCCCGGGTCCGTAATAATAATGTTAAACGAACTTCAAATTTATATGATTTTATCTTTAACTCGAAATATGTGTAAATACACTGTTAAAAATTTGAGTCTTTTGCTGCATCGTCACTCCACCGCTTTTATAGAAAATGATTACTTCAGCCTATTATGGAGCATTCTCATAGGTCAAAAGACAGATATTCTATAAAAGCGGGGTAGTGATGATGCAGCAAAAGGGTCAATTTTTTTACAGTGTACATAATATTAAATACGTGCCCCCTGACTGTGTCAAAAATCGGTTTAAAAAAAAAAATATTTAGCTGCAAAAATACCCAAAATAACTGCAATGGGAAACGCAGGAGGGAATATGTGTCCAACGATTGCTTGATTTTCGTGTTAAAGTGTTGATATTTATCCTTAAAATTACTGTTAAGTGACTTAACTAAATACTTTTTTCACATACATATCCCAAGTGAAATATTTTGAATTTCAAACTAATTATATCACTCTTAAATCCGATTATACCGTGAATGAAATCGATTCTCGGTGATTAGCTAAAAGGTTAGTATATAGTATTATAGTTCCTAACCGTAACCAAGTTCTAACTATAAACGAAATATCTTAACCATCTCGCGCTAAGTACTTAGTTTCACTTTCGACCGCTACGGAGCGCATTATGTTTTGTAGAACATCCTAATTTTAGGTTCGGATTGGATTCATGTCCATGGAAATTATTTTGTCTTCTTCGGATACGATTATGGTTTTTTGGAATACTTTGTTCAGTTTAGATTCGGTTCAATTCAGATTCCGTGCTTTTTTTTCCTTCAAATGGGATTTTTAGGTTCGGGTCGGGTTGTACTTTTATGGAAATTATTTTACCTAGTTCTAATGAGGTTATACTTCACTGAAATATTTTTGTTAGGTTTAGATTAAGTTTAGTTCAAATTTCGGGATTTTCTTTTTTCTTTTTTTTCTTTTTTTTTTTTTAACAAATTTTTTGATTAGGATTGGGTTTATGTCCATGGAAATTATATTGTCTTGTTCGTATCTGGTTATAGTTATTTGGAATATTTTCGTCGGATTCAGATTTGGTTCGATTCAGATTTCAGATATTTTTTCAAATTGATTTTTAAGGTTCTGGTCGGATTCATGTCCAGGGAAATTATTTTGTCTTGCTCGGATCCGGTTTTGGGTTTTTGGAATATTTTTTTCGGGTTCAGATGTCGTTCAATTCAGATTTCGGTTTTTTAATGGAATTTTTAGGTTCAGGTTGGGTTGCGTATCAACGGAAATTATTCTGCATTTTTCGAATAAGGATATGCTTCTCTGGAATATTTTTGTCAGATTCAGATTTAGTTCAGTTTTTTTAGGTTCGGATCGGGTTCATGTTCATGGAAATTTTTTGTTTTGTTCGGATCCGGGTATGGTTCTGTGGAATATTTTTGTCAGGTTCATATTTGGTTCGATTCAAATTTCAGGTATTTTTTTCAAATGGAATTGTAAGTTCGGATCGGGTTCATGTCCACGGAAATTATTTTGTCTTATTCGAATCTGGTTATGGTTCTTTCGAATATTTTGATCGGATTCATATGTAACTTGCATAAAATTTCAGTTTTTTTTTTTTTTTTTTTTTTTTTTTTTTTTTTTTTTTTTTTCAAATGGAATTTTTTAGGTTTGAGTCAGGTTTATGTTCACGGAAATTATTTTGTCTTGCTCTTATCGTTTTTTTTTGTCTTAGATTGCCTACAGAGAAATAATTTTTCAGCTTACAGTGTAATATTTTAAAGATTTTTCGAAGTAAATTTTTAGAATTTCGAAATTTCAAAAATTTAATTTAAAAAAACTATGAAATGTGGCACTTTAAGCAGAAAAACACATTCTCTGGTAGCAATCTAAAGCAAGAAAAATGTCAAATCGAAGCATTCTTTGCAATCAGAACACAACCTTTTCAAAATATTTACCGTTCAAAACTTTTGTATAAGATTTTTACAGCTTACCTGATAAACAAATCGTTTACTGCATAATTCTATTTGATCTTTGTTTTTGATTAATTTAATTTTGAAATCAGGGTGTTATTTGCTGCACACCCTGTACATTCTAATGTACGAAGTACGAACGATCCGACGTAACAGCTGTGTTCAAAAATCTTAAGTTAAACTGACATTTTGCCAGTCTATGAATTTTAAAGATCTTTGGGAAAAAAACAGTCACTTTTGAAATGTCAAAATCTCAAATTGGTTTCTTTCATAAAGTAAAAAGAAATTAATAGAGTGGAAGTATTATCTCTGGAGGTGATGCTGAAAATTTAACCCTACATTAAGTCCAATTAAGTACCGACAAAAGCACGTGCTTTGACACGCCTATCAATTGAAACAGATTTAAACCCATATTTTTTTTGCTCTTGTTTCTTAAAAAGAACTAACCTATCGCTTCACCGGTAAAAATTTATTAATTATTTTATCATATGTGTTTTAAATATCAATATAGAAAATTATTTTACCGTTTTGCTTGAAAATATAACATTCTTTTGTTAAAACATTAAAATCGTCTGCAGTCAGAAATCTATATTTTAGATTAATATTTATTACTTAAATTTTCATACATGATTTTAAAAGAACGTTTTCCTCAATATATTTTAAATATTTATTTATATGCAATTATTAAGTCATAAACATTTTTCATCTACGTTATAAAGTATTTAAAATTACATTAAATTAGGAAACTTTTAGTAATTGAATTTTTAGTTCGCATCAAATGGTTTCAATATCTTATTTAATTTCAATTTGACATTTAATTATTGCTAATTTTCCAGTTTCTTTTATTTTAAAAGCGAATATTTATTTTAATAAATAATAATAGAACAAAGACCATTTTAAAAATTTGCTATTTCTTCTTAAAATATGCTTCAGTTGTAATTCATTTCTTTCAATTCGTATTATAATACAAAATCCCTTCCACGTCCTTTTGTTTGGAACATTAAAATTTGAGCGATAAATGGATTCATATTGCAAACCTTTTTTGAGGCTTACTTCACCTCCACTTATCTCATTTCTCCATGGGTTTCATTAATTCTCTCTCAGCTTTCTTATTACTTCTGCGAAAATTTTTACACAACCATCCAACCGTAAAAATATGAAAGAGAAAAAAAATGGTAAAAGATGATTTTTTATGAGAGTGACCTCTCGATTTTAATTAATTACTCAGTTAATAATTGGAATTTCGAAATTCTGAGCGTCAGGTGCATCAGGAGAGATATTGGGCTACTCTCAGAAAAAATTTGAGCTTCGTACGTACCGTAGTTTTCGCTAACTATCGCAGACACACACACACACACACACACACACACACACACACACACACACACACACAGAGCGATTTGTTATTTTATTAATATAGATTTAAACTGATCTGTTTTTCTCATTCCTATCATCGTTGTTTTAGGCTTCATGGGAAAAAAAAAACTCGAATTTTTACAGAATAAAAATAGTTTTTTTCTTGCAGAAAAAGTTGTTTTTAAGAAAAACAGTCTTTTTCTCTAAAAGAAACTGAATTTCGCAATTTCCACAGAAAAAAATATTGTCTTTAATGAAGAATTACAGATATTTTCTGTAAATTAAACGGGGTACTACTCTGTTATCCCGTCTACCAATTTCGCCAAATTATACAAATCGCCAAACTAATAACCAAATTATACATATTGACATAATTTTTATTTTAAATAACGAAAAAAACAACAACTAATTAGTAGAATATTAATAAAAATATTAATAAAAAGTCGAAATAAAAATCACTTAATGATATTTTAAACACGTGAATAATATTTAATGTCATTGAATGTGACATTCACAATCATCCATTATTGGCATTTAATCTTATAGTTTGGCGATAAATTTTTGGTCGACGGGATAACCTAGAAGTACTTTAAACGGTTTTAAACTGGCTCCAATATTAACAATTTTTCCTCTGATTTTTTTTTTTTTTTTTTTTTTTTTTTTTTTTTTTTTTAATCAATTGAACATTAAATATCTTTCTCACCAGAAAATATTTATAAAAACAAACAAAGAATAGAAACAAAGGTAAGCAATATTTTTACAATTTTCATTTCGTGAAGTTTCAACTGACGAAAATTAAATATGGCGTGTTGTAAGAAATAAACGTCTTTGTGCTTGTCAGTCTCATGAGTAATATCGCAAAACTTCTGACGCAATATTAACATATGCATATTAACAAAATATGTAATTTTTATGATTGATGAACTTGGAGAATTACTATGTGCATGGAATAACTGACTGTAAATTTCAAACAAATATATTAAACCTGTTTCACATATTTCACTGACATATAATTTAAGGGCTGTTTCAAAATGGAATAAGATAATTTATTTTAGACTCGTTAAAAAAGGTACTAAAACATTTTTATTTTCTTTTAAGATGTTTAAACTATTTGAAAACAATTGTTTTCCTCATTTAAAATTCATACCATATTGTTAAAGGTTTGTTATTATAACGATGTTTTCTTTTTTATAATAATCTGTGATTTGGTAGATAACTGAGTTTTTGTTTAAGGTGATTTGCATAGCCTTAAAATTAATGTTTATTGTCAATATAATACGTAGAACTTAATTGACTTAAAAAATGCTTATTAACAACTGCAAGCACCAGTTATGTTAACCTGACTTACCACTGTGCCCTTTAAACGTGGCGAATTACAGTTTAGTTTAACAAAATAGTAATAATAATAATAATAATAATAATAATAATAATAATAATAATATAAAAGTACATGTTTATTTATATGTCCCGGAATTTTTCACTCACGTGCTCAAATATTAAATTCAATAAAAAAAATTAAAAAAACAGTTAACAACAAAAGTCTATGATAAATGAGAAAATTTATTATTGTAGAATCTTCAAAATAATAATTATGTTATTAAAATGTTGTATTAATCATAGAGATATACCAGCAACATTATTTAAATTTATTTAAATTTCTCTGTTTTTTTTTTTTTTTTTTTTTTTCTCACATCAATAGTTACAAAATTTTTGCTGTCAAGAGAAATTTAAATGCCTTTCTTACAAATAAATAAACTAATTAATAAAGTAATAAAAACAAAACAGAAATACGAAAAATAAAAGAAGTAAAATTTTTATTTCGTGTCGTTTCAAATCAAAAAAATTAAGTACGATATTTTACCATACGTAAACTTTCTTGTGACCGTCAGTCTCATTGCGAAATATCGCAAAACTTCTGACGCAATATTAGCAAAATATGAAATTTTATGATTGATGAACTTTCTGAATTCCTATGCGAACGGAATGACTGCAAATTTCATAGAAATATATTAATTATGTTTCATATATTCCCCTGAAGTTTCAAAATGAAATAAGAAAACTTATTTTAGTCTCGTTAAAAAACGTATTTTAGTTGAAGCTATCACATTTGCATTGCCTTAAAATTAATGTTGATTAAAAAGCATGTATAAATTCTAATTGGTTTAATAAATGTTTATTAACAATTTCAATTATCATTTATGTTTGCAAAACTTCCCACTATGCCGTTATTTAATCCTTTCCGATGCAGTAATCCCCCGTTAGGATTACTTGATTTTATTTCCAAACTTACAAATGGCACGAAGAGCATTTTAATAAAATTTTACTTTTACAATAAAATTTTAAAATTATTATTATTATTATTATTTTTTTTTTTTTTTTAAGAAATTGGTTTGTAAATTCCTGTGTCAGTTACACTATAATAATAAAAAAAATCTGTATCTTTTACAGAAAGAATTGTTTTAAAGTTAAAAAAAAAAAATCTGTAAAAATAGGTGGATTTCATAATTTTCAAAGGAAAATCTATATTTTTAACAATAAAAAACTGTTTTAATGAACAATTACAGAACAATATAGAAACATATATCTTCCTTGTAATGCTCATACAAAATATAACTAGTCGTTGGGGGCCACCGTAATTCTTACCCATCATGGATATGTATATGAAAATAAAACATGTGAAAACTATTTATACAATGCATTGCAATTCATAAACAAAATTTAAATATTGTTAATATACATAGTAATGCTCTATTAAAGAACTGCTGATTACCGATTTCGACAAATTATATAAAACGCCAAACTACTCAAGTAGTACCGAACTGCGTAAAAGAAACATTCTTATAACTCCAAAAATAATAACTCTATTAACTAACAATTAACTTCGTCGGATTAAGCGTCTCATTTCCAATTAAAATATACCTCTGAATTGAAATTTGAATGAAATACAGGGTCATGAAAAATCGAAGAATGTGGAAAACAGGATTACAAATATCTCGGCAACTAATAATCCGATTGACTTCGTTTTATATGCAAAATATGTGTTATTTTATTGCCTTTTACGTCCTTTCCTTAGAACAAAAAAATTCGAAAATTTGTATATACCTTTCATCAGAACGAATTTTTCGAGAGTCCGAAAAAAATAGTTCCGGATAATCGAGGTTGCTGATATTAAATAGGCTTCGTCCCATTCTTACATACTAACTACATACAAAATTTCAAGTCTCTATCTCAATTCGTTCGGGAGATAGAGCGTTTACAGACAGACAGACAGACGGACGGCAAATTTTTTTTTCTAAAAATATGTTTTTCGGAATCTCCACTATCTAAAACTGGTAAATTCGTCAAAAATTTTTTTCGATTTTCAAAACGATTGCAAGATTTACCCTATACTACGTATGATGGGTAAGTGAAAAAAATGTAGATTAGTTTAATATATTTAAAATATAATTAAATGAAAGATACTTTAGCTTAAATATTTTAAGTTAAAATTGTTAAACTATTTCTAAAATATTTTAGTATGCTTCATAATTTTAAAGATTCAGACATTACTTCAAAACGGCATACGGGGATTTAGTTAAAAATCATTTAATATATTGCCTAAATGCTATATAACATTTATTTATTTATATAATTCACGTATATTACAGTTTACAAATTGATTATTTTTTCTAAGCTTCCACGCACATGAAAGGAAAGTACAAAATTGCTGCTAATACCTACCGACAAAATATTTAAATATTTACATTTTTTGAAAATTAGGATACCTTTTTAAAAAAAATATTGCTAGATGTTAAATTAAATTTTACGACATTTTTACAATTTCTATTTGTGTGTTTGTATTTACTGCTGTTTGTTTATTTATTTATTTTTAAGAATGCAATTTGTAAAGATTTTCAATAATATTATTCTTACAAATGTATTTCTTAAGCCCTGAACTGGAAATTCGAACGAAGAGCATTTTAACGAAATTTTACTTTTACAATAGAATATTAAAGTAGTGGTTTTTTTTTCTAAGAAAGTAGTTCGTAAATCCTGCGTCAGTTACACTGTAATAAAAAAAAATCTATATCTTTTACAAAAAAAAAAAAAAAAACTTTTGAAAGTAAAGCATTTTTTTTTCTGTAATGAGTGCATATCATAATTTTTACAGAAAAATCTATATTTTTAACAGTAAAAAACTGTTTTAATGAACAATTACAGTTATTTCCAGCAAATTAAATGGTTTTCCGCTGGCGCTAAAATTGGCATTTTTTTCCCATCCAATTTCAGAGGATTTTATTTGCAGTGCAATCATTTTATCGTTTTAAGAATGGAATTGTTACGTGCACAAAAGGGTTAAGAGTATAATACAGATAAATGTACAGATAAATGTACTAATAAAAGCAAGAAAACTATACGCGTATTTATTTATATCCCTTTTTAGGTGCGTTCGTAATTATATAATACGTAGCACCTATAGTGGTCGTTCAGTCCGTCCGTCTGTCCGTCCGCATATAACAACGCAAAAACTACCCAACCGAATCGTTTGAAATTTAAAATACATAATTATTACATAATTTTGTCGAGTCATTTCAAATTTTATGAAACTCGGATGCATAGATCAATTACAGGGGCAATCAAAAGTATTCCATTACATTACGGTCAATGGGGAAAAAAATTTCAAATGCATTTTAATCGTTTGAAATTTAAAATATGCAATTATTACATAATTCTGTCGAGTTATTTCAAATATTTTGATAATCGTGTGCATAGATCAATTACAGGGACAATCAAAAGTATTCAATTACATTACGGTCAATTAGGAAAAAGTTTCAAATATATTCTATACGTTTGAAATTTAAAATTCACAATTATTACATAATTTTGTCGAGTTATTTCAAATTTTATGAAAGTCGGATGCATAGATCAATTACAGGGACAATCAAAAATATTCCATTACATTACGGTCAATGGGGAAAAAAGTTTCAAATGCATTTTAATCGTTTGAAATTTAAAATACGCAATTATTACATAATTCTGTCGAGTTATTTCAAATATTTTGATAATCGTGTGCATAGATCAATTACAGGGGCAATCAAAAGTATTCAATTACATTATGGTCAATTAGGAAAAAGTTTCAAATATATTCTATACGTTTGAAATTTAAAACACATAATTATTACATAATTTTGTCGAGTTATTTCAAATTTTATGAAAATCGGATGCATGTATCAATTACAGGGGCAATCAAAAGTATTCCATTACATTACGGTTTATGGGGAAAAAAAATGTTTCAAATGCATTTTAATCGTGTTACACTCATGCGAACTTAATAAAATTTATATGCAACTATAAAGTACATATTATAATAAACATCATACATAATTTGTGGTGCAAAGAATATTTGTTATTGATTTACAAGGCCACACAAAAGTATTCCATTACATAATGGTATAGGGAGAACATTGTTTGAGCGTTTTAATTGTAATTCACTATTTACAATTTTATGAGATTGATATATGAAAGTAATATTTTTAAAACTTCGTTATCGTACGAACGCACCTAATTTGCTACGCTTCACGTGCAATTTCCAACTTGTTTTCACTTGCTTTTCCAATACTGATATCAGCAAAAGGTAGATAACGACAATAATTTATGACAAATGAGTAAATTTGTTATAGTACATACTTCAACACAATAATTATGTTATTAAAATATAGTTTCATTCATAGTCATTTTACAGTCATAAATGTAACTTGTTCGTATTTCCAGTAAAAAAAAAAAAAAAAAAAAAAAAAAAAGATTTTAATATTTTAGAATATATTTTCCAGAACTTTTCCCGAGACATTTCCCTTTTCTCTGAGTTGATTTACCAAATCTTACTTGACATAAAAAAAAATACACCAGCAACATTATTTAAGTTTATCTATTTTTTTCATATATCAGTATTTTCAGACTTTTTGCTATTAGAAGAAATTTAAATGTCTTTCTTACAGAAAACAAATTAATAGAAAAAAACAATTAAATTAATAGAAACAAAACTGAAAATAAAAATAAAATAAATGAATAATTTTTTTCTGCTATCATACGTAAACTTTCTTGTAACTGTCAGCCTCATGATAAATATCGCAAATCTTCTGATGCAATATTAACAAAATATACAAATTTTATGATTGATGAACTTGCTGAATTACTATGTAAATGGAATAACTGACAATAAATTTCACAGAAATACATTAAACCTGTTTTTTTTATATTCTACTGAAATGTAATTTATGATCTGTTTAAAAATGAAATAAGCTAACTTATTTTAGCCTCGTTAAAAAAGGTAGTAAAACATTTTTCTTCATTTAAGATGTTTAAATGATTTGAAAACAATATTTGCTTCATTTAAAATTCATATCAGACTATTAAATGTTCGTTATTATAATGATGATTTTTAAAAATAATCCGTGATTTCGAGATAATTTAATTTTAAAAGAAGCTAGAAAATTAGCATATCCTTAAACTAAATGTTGATTAAATACCATATGTGAAAACTAAATGATTTAAAAAATATTTATTAACATAACTTCAAGTAACAGCTATGTTAACACCTTTAAAATGTACATGAAGCTATTTTTCTCATTCGCTGTAAATATAATCGAATTCTTTTGAGTGACTGTATAATTAAAATAGAAATTTTATTTGTAGAAAATTTTAAATGAATCGTCAAAATTATGTGACAACTATGAATTTAAAATTAGAAACGATTCGATTAGGTTGTTTTAGCGTTCTTATATGCGGATAGACAGACGGACGGACAGACTGAACGACGACAATAGGGGCTACGCATTTATATAATTACGTACGCGTCTAAAAAATCCTAATAAAGAGATCATAGATAATTAATTCAATGATATTTTATGACAGTTAATGCTTCTAGTCTGCCATGATTGTGATGTTTAATTTCAGATGGAGTACTATTATTTTTGTATAACTAGATATAACATATTTAATCATAATAAACTTTGAATTCATATATTTTTTAAGTAAGAGGGCAACTGCTACTGTGCCAAGATCTTAATATTAATAAAACAGTTGTAGAACAAGCGCACCGCATTTGCTCCTTTTTCGGCACACTTTTCGGCTTGTTTTCTTCTAAGTTAAGCCCTCCTAAAAAATAAAATACTATAGTTACATTTCAATGATTTTTGGGCGACCTTTATAACATTCACTGAACAAAAAATACATTTATACGAATATGTTTCTCTGTCTATATATATTTGCTATCAAAATCCTTACTCTTTTACATATTCTGACAGAAAAATATTTCATCTATCACAGAATTTACATTAAAAAAATCTTATCAAAACACCGAGTATATATATTTTTTCATTTTTGAAATTCCACATTCCCGACAAGAATATCTGAAGGAAAAATTGAGTTTACATATTTTTTTTCTAAAGTATTTTAAAAACTATTTACAACATGTAAGGGATCTAGTACCTTTTAAATGCAATGAAAATCAAAACAAGAAAGAAAAAAACATGCGTTAAGCATAGATTATGGAACGCTTTCCAACACTTCCTGAAATCTATTTAAAAAAACTTCGTTATTAAGGAAAATAGGTGTTACTCTCCATATTCCAATTATGAATTCCAATATTTTTGAACAGCTCTGTATTTGCTCTGTTTGTTTATATACATACTATATAATGATGATATTTAATTTAGAAAGAAAATGCCTAACAGGTTGAAAATTTTCCTTTCAGCAATTTATACTAATAGATGGAAACGCACTTGAATACTTTTGTTCAGCCCACAGGTTACCTAGTGTCTTTATTATACGCCAGCATTAAGCTAAAATTTAATTCAAACTAAAACACTCTTAAAACTACTAAAATCACATTTCTAAAAAATATCCTCCAACTGCAACCATGTATCCAATTCTTTGCGTAATCCTGTATGTCATTTTATCTTTATTTTACAAACATTTCTTAGTAAACTGAATGCAGTTCAGTGTAAAAATGTATATTCTGTTTAAAAACTACCTTTAAATAATTTACGCACATATTCAGTAATCTTTATAAGATCTCTTGCGAAATGTGTAGCCCTGTATATCAACTATAGCATTTATTCTCATCATATGATATGCATAAATCAATTGATATTTAAAAGCGCGTAAGATGATCAAAAATCTATTTCATCCATCCATCAGCCATCATCGATAATATGCAACACTTCGGATACAATATACTATTTGAAATCTTTTGTGCGTGTCTGTAAAATCTATACACATCGTATTATGCGTGAAATAACTTATATTAAGTCCATCGACGTATATCAATTTTATTATACATGAAATAGTTTAATATAATAATAGTATGTCGCTAAAAACAATTCAACCTATTTACCATTATGTAAAGAAAATTTTTTGTGTGGCCCTGGAAATGAATAATAACTATTCTTTACACCGCGCGTTTTATAAAATGTATATTTTAGTGCATTACGTAAACTCATATAAATTTTAATATGTCTGACAGGGTGTAAAATCTTTAAAATTCATTTAAAACGATTTTTTCCATAGGCCGTAATGTAATAGAAAACTTTTGACTGTCCTTGTAAATAAATTAATCATGCTAGAAACTTCATTTGAAATAGGGTTGGTTCTAGGATAAGTGTTAATAACTTTCAAAAATTTTAGTGTGATCGGACCATACGTACGAGTGTTAAAGTGCGGACAGACGGACTGATAAACAGAAATCAACCACTTTTCAACTTTGTTCTAAAGTGTTATAAAAAGCAACCAAGTTTGAATTAGTGCATCGTTAACACATTTTTATGTATAAATGTTATTATGTATAAATGTTTTATGTATAAACAAATTTACATATTATAAACTTTTGACATTTGATTAAAGAATTTTTTCAATATTTAAATATATATATATATATATATATATATGTGACGATTTCAGGAGAACTCGAATTATTTCCACTGGTTAAACAGAAACACGCAGTCATGGCAAGCGAGGGAAAAAACAAAAATAATAAATAAATGTAGAAGATCCAATAATTAGTCATGGGCTGCTGTAAATTCATTTATTAAATTCGTGATAATGAGGAAGGAAAAGCTCCTTTTTGCAAAAATTCCATCATTATTTCAGCGAGCTGTCCTCATCGAAGAAGCAACCCAAGAAATCTACAGAAGAATCTTCTCTTCATCTCGAGACTTCCCCCTTTTAAACTAAAAAGAAAGTTCTGGAACATTCTGTAATCTCTAACCATCATTATTTTATGTAAACAGAATTCTTGTCCAGCTACGAGATTATTTTAAACAGACGATAAATTTATTTAAAAAAAATATATATTATTTAACCAATTTATAATTGACTCAGAATTTTAAATATCTTAGGCAGACGATTTTTATACATGATTAATTTTAAGAGAAAAAGAAAAGAAATGAATTTATTAATATGCAAATTATCGTTGACGGCGGAAAAATAAATAAATAGATAAAATAAAATAATGATATTTTTTAAAGGTATGGGTTTGGAATAAATTTAATAAGACTTTCTTAAAAAGGGTTGATAAAAACATAGAAGAAATCAGTTTTATTTGGAATATTAAGAAATAAAGTTTTAATTAAGAATATTTTTAATTTAGAGCCATCTTTTTAAATTTACGCATACTGGAATAATGTTTTTTAAGGAAAATTAAGAATTTATATCGTCTGCATACAGATTAACAGATTAGATTTAGAAACAAGATTTTAATTTACTAATTTGAAGTAAGTACGGAATATTATTATAAGAAAATTAAGATAGTATAAAGGTTAGTTTTGGCGAAAAAATTTTAAATTTGTAATATTATCCCCCCTCCCCAAGACTTTGTATGAAATTGATAGTTAAATAAAACTACAAGTTCAGACAACAGAAATATAATAATTTAGAAAAGTTAAATTTTGGAATAAAACTGTCAAATCCAGGAAGCCAAGAGATGGAAGAAAAGAAAATTAACGCAATATATAAAAAATATTAGCAATTAAAATAAAATAGTTAAGAGAAAATAATTCTGAATTAAATTTAGGTAGGAGCATTTCCCTGAAAGAAATACAATAATGTTACAACATCACTTACCATTTGTAAGTCATAGGAGATAATACATATAATAACAGTAAATAAGTTATGAATATTAATAAGCAAGAGATAAAAATATAATAAAAACAATAAAAGTTCGTTCTCATGGAAGTTTAAATAACTACAATGACTTAATGCATAGTTTATTTTAAATAAGTCCTTTAAATGAAAAAAAGTCTTTCAAGAATATATAAAAGAGTCTTTTTCAATGTCCAGTGAATACAGTCTCTTTAATTAAATATCTCCAAATCTAGTTTAAGCTTTGTTTTTTATGTTATGTTGGATCCAACATCTTTCAATAATATATCAATTTTTCAATAATAAATAGCATCACTCTCAATATCAATAATAAATAATATAGAAAAATTTAAATAATAACAATGTCAACAATAATAAATAATAGTATAATAAGACTCCATATCCTAATATTTTTCAATAAGAGTATAATTAATACTAAACTTCATCATAGAAATCATAATAATAATAATAATAGTAAAACAAGAGTATAATCAAAAGAAAATATCACTATTTGTTTATTATTGATAGGGAAAATATTGGTTGAGGATAAAAATAATTACATAGCAACTAAATAATTTTCTTATCTTCTAATAGCATAAGAAAGTATTTTTTGCTAGCCGAAAGTATAAATAAAAAAAATCATAATAATTCCAAAATCCAAATAAAATTAAATCTAACTACTTAGAAAATGGACTCTCAACCAGTATTTCCTTACAATAATTCCTCTCTGATACTCTTTTACAAAATTGTCAAATTTCGTTATAAGTTTTCAATGCCAAATGTAGAATAATGTTTTATCCACACATGGTTTATAAACTTTAATAATAAAATACAATAGGAATGAAAGTTGTCATTCTTAATTGAGAAATGGAAATAAAAATAGTGTGCTTTTTTGAAAAACTTTTAATCTGTAGTTTTCACAATCACTGAAAATCACATATTATGTTATAGGTTCGAGTAGAATCATTAGATTTTATAACTATTATCATATAATATCTGCTGAATAAATAGAGTAATACTAATGTCAAATAAATGAGTAAATATAGTTAGACTTAAACACCCTTAAAATTAATTTATCAACATCAATTTGAAAGCTTTTACAATCAAAGTGTTCACCTTATGCCTGCATAAGGAGCCCAATTTAATCCCAAAAACTCCCAAAAACAAGTAATATTCTTGTAGCGCTCCAAGAACATACCCGCTGATGTTGAAAATTATGGTTTTTTTATGGTAAATTTAATCTATTGTCTTGACTTTAGTTTGATCTAGTGATTGTATCTGAGGTTTTGTTTGTTTTTTGGATTGCTCATGAAACAGTTTAAAATCTTCGGGTGAAAAATAGGGTCTTAATTTAGAAACATGCACAATAACGGAATTCTGTCCTGTCTCATAATTAAATTTATCTATTTCATAAGTTACATCAGAAAGTTTATTTATAATTTTATATGGTCCAGAGAAAGTAGGTTCTAATTTTCAAGTGTTAGGGTATTTAAATTCTTCATAAATTACAGAGTCTTGTATTTTTAATGGGCATTCAACAAAATTTCGATCATAGAGTCTTTTACTTTTAAGGTGAAATTCATGAGTTCGCGCTTTCGCAATTTTGAGGGCTTTGTCTACTGATGTTGTATACATTTTAATTGCCTCACACAAAACCATTACCCACCATTTAAAAAAAAAACTGAATCAAAATTATCGTGAAATTGTGACTATATTTAGCTGTTAACATTAACCAGAAATTTTATCTAATAAAATAGAAATTGTAAACATCATAGTTATACCTTATTATTACAAACTTGCCCTTAATCGTGCATAGAGATATCATAATAGTCTTAATAAGTAACAGTAAATATCTTAAGAACATCATACTCCTCAATTAAATCCTTAAGAATAAAAATATTTCAAAGTTAATAATTTCTATCAATTACATATTTTTTCAAAATTACTATATCAGATCCATAACATACGATAAATAATAAATAATAGAATAATAAATAAATTAGTAAATTAATAAATTAACTTCAAATTACTCTCATCAATAAAATAATAAATAAATAAATAAATAAATAATAAATACTTTCCATCAATCATAAATAGAATTGAAATAATAATCAAAACATTTAATAAAATAAACTTACAGTTCACGAAAAATCTTCAATAAAATCCATTCTTCATTAAATTCCTCATCAAATACCTTTCGCATACTCACCACTTTGAAGTTATTAATTTTCAAAAATTTGTTATTATGACCATGATTATCTTGAGTCATCAGTTACACATAAACAGCAAAAAGGTGGAATATCAGGCCTCAGGAATTCACGAGATATTTAGAAGAAATCTTTCAAACCACTCGGACAGAAAGCTGTTTAACATTAAAATCTCCTCTGTTACATTCACTCGAGGAATCAAAAGATAATGGCAATTCTTGCTTAATAACACTTTCAACCATGGCGGGAGAAATTTTCGACGATCCATATTTTTGTCATCACTTCGTTTCAGTAGATTCGTTAGATTCATTTCAAAATCCGAAACAGGCACTAGCACAGGCATTACTTATCCTGTCCGACTTTTCGATTAGTTGTGACGATTTCAGGAGAACTCGAATTATTTCCACTGGTTAAACAGAAACACGCAGTCATGGCAAGCGAGGGAAAAAACAAAAATAATAAATAAATGTAGAAGATCCAATAATTAGTCATGGGCTGCTGTAAATTCATTTATTAAATTCGTGATAATGAGGAAGGAAAAGCTCCTTTTTGCAAAAATTCCATCATTATTTCAGCGAGCTGTCCTCATCGAAGAAGCAACCCAAGAAATCTACAGAAGAATCTTCTCTTCATCTCGAGACTTCCCCCTTTTAAACTAAAAAGAAAGTTCTGGAACATTCTGTAATCTCTAACCATCATTATTTTATGTAAACAGAATTCTTGTCCAGCTACGAGATTATTTTAAACAGACGATAAATTTATTTAAAAAAATATATATATTATTTAACCAATTTATAATTGACTCAGAATTTTAAATATCTTAGGCAGACGATTTTTATACATGATTAATTTTAAGAGAAAAAGAAAAGAAATGAATTTATTAATATGCAAATTATCGTTGACGGCGGAAAAATAAATAAATAGATAAAATAAAATAATGATATTTTTTAAAGGTATGGGTTTGGAATAAATTTAATAAGACTTTCTTAAAAAGGGTTGATAAAAACATAGAAGAAATCAGTTTTATTTGGAATATTAAGAAATAAAGTTTTAATTAAGAATATTTTTAATTTAGAGCCATCTTTTTAAATTTACGCATACTGGAATAATGTTTTTTAAGGAAAATTAAGAATTTATATCGTCTGCATACAGATTAACAGATTAGATTTAGAAACAAGATTTTAATTTACTAATTTGAAGTAAGTACGGAATATTATTATAAGAAAATTAAGATAGTATAAAGGTTAGTTTTGGCGAAAAAATTTTAAATTTGAAATATATATATATATAAAACAAAGTTGCTAAACAGTCATCAGTTTTGAGCTTTCTATTGAACCAGTTTTGATATATATATATATATATTTAATGAAAGATGTTTATTCGTAAATTTGCACGTAATAGCCATTTTTTAATTAATTTTAATTAAAAATCGGGCGGGGGGTCAAATGTGAGGTAGAAAATTATAGAACATCTTGCTATATCTCAACAACTGTTTAAAATAGAGATATAATTTTTCAGAAAATAAATCTTCTAACAAAATAATTAAACACGTATTTCAGAGATCTTATAAATTTCCCCTCTAAGGAGGGTTAAAAGGGTGTGGAAAATTTTAAAACATTTGCCACATCTCAGCAGCTACTTTAAGTAGCTGCATTAAATGGCAGAAAAAAATCTATTAAAAATAATTAAAAACGCGTTTCAGAGATTTAAAAATTTTCACCCCTGAAAGGAGGCGGTAAAGGGGGTTGAAAATTCTCAGACTTTTTTAGTAATCAGCATGTGATATATCTTCGGAAAGTCCTCGGACCATTCTTTCATATTATGAACTTTTCTTTCTTTATCCTCAATTCCCATTTTGTCTATTATGTTCTGAACATCGATTTTAAACAGTATAATGTAAGATTACACGAATAAGGCAACAGCTATGAATATTTAATTAGATTTTTTTCTTTTAAATCTTTAATAGGTGATTTTCGCTTGATTCAAGATTATTATACAAAAACCAACCAGCATAGTGGACGTACGCTGCTAGTGACAGAATATGGGCGAATATAAAAAAAATACGGAACCAGCAGTCTGCACAATAAAATTCCTATTAAATGTTATATAATTGGATTTCATTTGATACACTCGAATATAAAAATTGTTGGAATGTTATTCCATAAGGCATAGGAGTAGGTAGGTTCCACAATAATAAAAAGAGTTAAAAAGCTTCACCTTTCTGTTGTGATATATTTATTTGATGAAAATAAAGTGGAGTAATGAAGCACATAATATTTGAAACATTTCACAACATAAAAGAACAAATGGACAGTCTTGACGTTATTTACACAAATACTAAAAATAAAGAAGAAATAACTTTGAAACATATATTAGCTTCAGTTTGATGCAATTCTTGATGAATAGTAATTACTCCTTTGGATTAATAATGGATAATAATGGATTTTTAATCCATGGAAATATTTTGGTGCCATCTGCTACTTAAGTCCCTACTTAACTAACTGTTCTAAAGTGTGATCCAGAAAAACAGAAGAATTGTCTGATTCTGCCATCTGGTGGCAAGTTCTGGTACAAAAAAAACACTTTTCTAACATATCCTTAGAAGTTTGTTCAAGACACATTACATTTCTAATAACATAAATAAAACAATTAAAAGACTTAGAATTTTAGATTGTCATTTTCCTGGCATGTTTTCATGTCCCTGGTGTGTGCAAAGTAAAGCACCTTCTGTTTTATCGTATAAACATTTCTTTCTAGTTTTTTTTAATTTCTAATTAATATTTGTACTTTATAAAACAAATATATGAGAAAAATAATAAATTCTGTATTTTACAAATAATTTTTCACAATTAAAATATGGTTGGCACTGAAAATGAATGTCATCTTCCTGGACTGCATTTTTCTTTATCAGTTAGAAGTATGGCACTGCAGAGTAATTCTTATTTATAGCATAATTCAAGTCAGAAGTAGTAAATCGTAGCTACCAACAAAATCTTTTAGATATTTCTTTGAAAATAATGTGATAAAAGTCATTAAAAATTGAGAATACACTGTTAAAAATAAAGGTGACAAATCTGTTACATTTAGCGCCAAGGAGTGTAAAGGTGTTACCATTTGACACCCGCGGGCTTAAAAATGTGTATGCGGTGCCGTTTGATCTCTCACTGGGTGATTCAAGCTAATTAAGGAGCCGCGCCATGCATACAGTCAGAAGATTTTCACCCCCTAGTCTTTTGTGATTGCTCTGTGGCGTGTATCCTTGCCTTTCAACTCGCCGTCACTGATGGATCAAAACAGAAATTTCTCCCTACGATGACTATCAGCGCTATGCGCTATCCCAATTTCGTTTAGAACTTCGGATGGCTAACTTTTGGCGAGCTTTTTTATATAAAGCAACCTTTGTATTTCAGGACATTTCAACATTTCAGGGAGACTGAATGTGTATTCTATGGCCGAGTGGTTAGAGCGTTGAGCTTGCAATCAGACGTTGTGGGTTCGAATCCTTCGAGGACCAAAACTCGGTTTATACATTTTTAATTTTTTATTATTGGACACTCTGGATTAAGGGTGCCATCTTTTCACCCTAATTAAAGGTGCCATTTTGGCTCCTTTAGGGGTGTCACCAGTGAGACAAGCCTTTCACCCCTGAAAGGTGCAATGTGTCACCATTTGTTTTAACAGTGTACTTTTATTATGTCATTTTCTGGCTTCCATATATTAACAAATAAAACTGAATATTACATGGAATTTGAGCTACTATATTTGAGAAAATGTCCTTTTAAACAAAATTAAAATGTTAGACCTAAAAAAACAAATGAGAATGTAAAAAAATGTTTTCGAATGTAATTGCTATTATCCTGGCTGTCATTATCCTGACACATATATGCCAAGAAATGATATACAATTCAATAAAAATTACTACTACTGTACTCAGTAAATTCAATAAAAAATAAGCTAGAAACAACATGATATAAATAATTAATATGATTTAAATAGATTAATAATAGAAACATTATATATATGTAATATAATAAAACCTTCACTCTTTGCCATATGATGATAAAAATACTTTCAGCTGTTACAGAATAATACACCCACATACATACACGACCAGAAAAAAAAATATTTTTTTAAACTCATATTATTCATGTTCCGCTTTCAATATTTCCATTTTAACAGAAAAATATCTTAAATAAAAATTCAATTTAAATATCTTCTTTACAAAAAAAATGTTAATTTTTTTTTCAATATTTCAAAATAGTAAGTGAATTTCTTTCTGACGGAAATTTAAATTGACTGTAGAAGGATACATTGTCTGACACCTGCCAGCTCAAATTTTCTTACAGGGGAAGGCGTGGCGTAGATGCAGTGAGATATGCAAATTTTGTGATTGATGAGCTTGTTGTGTGTATGAAAGTCTGGTAAATAGAGAGTAACTGTAAATTTTAAGGAAATTATTTTGCGTGTAATGTATGTGTTTTTAAATAGGGCATTTTAAAAATATGATGGTTAATTGTTTTAAAGATAAATTTTTCTTTTTTCTATTGTTCTATTATCTTAATGAAAAAAAATCTGATATTAAAAGGGTACAAAAAGTATAAAAGTATTATCTGGTATAAAAAGTTACAAATAAATTTATAAAAATACTTTCAGCTGCTACAGAATAAACCTCCCATACACACACAGAAACATTAAAAAAATAAAATAAAATAAACTCCTAATATTTACGTTCCTCTACCAAAATTTCAATTTCTGACACGAAAATATCTTACATAAAAATTCAATTCAAATATCTTCTTTTCAAAAAAATATGTTCAAAAACTGTTTTCAATGTTTAAAAATAGTAAGTGAATTTCTTTCTGGCGGAAATTTAAATTGACGGCAGGGGGGGTGCATTGTCTAATACCAGCCAGCTGAAATTTTCTTACAGAGGAACGCGTGGCGTAGATAATGTGAAATATGCAAATTTTGTGATTGATGAGCTTGTTGTGTATATGAAAGTCTGGTTAGGGAGCAGCTGAGAATTTTGCTTTTTTTGCGTTAATGTAACGTATGTGTTTTTATATAGAACATTTGAAAAATATGATGGATAAATGTTTTAATGGTAAATTATTACTTTTTCTTTATTGTTCTTTATTATTGGCATTAACATTTTTTTCAAGAAACTTTATTAGGCCCCTTTAACATGTTTACTAAATGGGACTAACACTAAAAATGGAAATATGTATGGAACCAGGGCAGAATACTTAGACTGAAGTTACCTTCAGATCCACAAATAACATGTACAATTTTATCCTTACATAAGATATAACAAGGTAAAAAATTTTAATTTTTACTACCATACACAGTAAATCAATAATAATAATAATAATAATAATAATAATAATAATAATAATAATAATAATAATAATAATAATAATAATAATAATAATAATAATAATAATAATAATAATAATAATAAGCTAGAAGCAACAGAATATAAAAAACGAAACTGATTTAAATTGATTAAAAATAGAAGCATTATATCAATATATTAAAAGGTTTACTCTTTTATATATGATGATAGAAATACATTCAGCTGCTATAGAATACCCGGCTCACACAAACTTAAAAAAACTTTCTAAAACCCATAATAATGTTCCTCTTCTAAAATTTTAATTTTAACACAGACGTATCTTAAATAAAAACTCAATTTAAATATCTTCTTTACAATAAAATAAAATAAAATAAAAGTTCAAGAACTGTTTTCAATATTTAAAAATAGTAAGTGAATTTCTTTCTGACGAAAATTTAAATTGACGGCAGAGGGGTGCATTGTCTGATACCTGCCAGCTGAAATTTTCTTACAGAGGAACGCGTGGCGTAGATACAGTGAGATATGCAAATTTTGTGATTGATGAGCTTGTTGTATGTATGAAAGTCTGTTAAATAGGGAGTAGCTGTGGATTTTGCGAAATTATTTTGCGTTAGCGTAATGTATTTGTTTTTAAACAAGACATTTTAAAAATTCGATGGATAATTGTTTTAAAAGTAAATTATTAATTTTTTTCTATTATTCTTTATTATTTTTATTAACATTTTATTTTCAAGTAATTTAATTAGACCCCTTTATATTTTTACTAAATAGGGAGGAACTTAAAAATAAAAATATTTGTAGAATCGGGCGAAATACTCAGGCTGGAGTTACCGTGAGTTCAACAAATAACATGTACAATCTCATCCTTACATAAGACATAACCAGCTAAAAATTCAAAACCTTTACTACCGTACGAAAAAAAAAAAAAAAAGAAAGAAAGAAAAAGAAGAAGAAGAAGATGTCAGAAATAACTGAATGTAGAAATTGAAATGGATTTAAATAGATTAAAAATAGAAGCATTATATTATATAGTAAAAACTTAACTCCTTTACATATGATGATAGAAATACTTTCAGCTGTGACAGAATTCCCCCCCCTTATCCCCTCCACACACACACATAAAAAAAAAAAATCTTAAAACTCATAATATTCATATTCATCTTCCAAATTTCCATT
The DNA here is from genome assembly GCA_964019185.1 of Maratus speculifer. NCBI lineage: Eukaryota > Metazoa > Arthropoda > Arachnida > Araneae > Salticidae > Maratus > Maratus speculifer. The sequence goes on along the minus strand of OZ025302.1, from coordinate 245,384,158 downwards.
TTAACCAAAAAATATCTTAAATGAAAACTCAATTTAAATATGTTCTTTGCAAAAAATATGTTCAAAAACTGTTTTCAATATTTAAAAATAGTTAGTGAATTTCTGTCTGAAGAAAATTTAAATTTACGGCAGAAGGGTGCATTGTCGATACCTGCCAGCTCAAATTTTCTTTCAGAGGAATGAGTGGCACTAATACAGTGATATATGCAAATTTTGTGATTGATGAGCTTGTTGTGTGTACAAAAGACTGATAAATAGGAAGTAACAGTGAATTTTGCGAAATTATTTTTTGTTATTGTAATGTATGTGTTTTTAAATAGAACATTTTAAAAATATGAAGGCTCATTGCTTTAATGGTAAATTATTACTTTTTTTCTATTATTCCTTATTACTGGCATTAAAAAGTTATAAATAAATGTATAAAAATGCTTTCAGTATAGTAAGAGGTATAAATTGGTAGTAACTGCGAATTTATGATTTTTTTTTACATTAGTGTAATGTATGTGTTTTTAAATAGAATATTTAAAACATATGATGGATAATTGTTTTAACGATAACTTATTAACTTTTCTCAGTTATTCTTTATTATTTTCATTAACATGTTATTTTCAAGTTGTTTAATTAGGCCCCTTTATAATTTTACTGAATGGGACTAAACTTAAAAATAGAAATATTTGTGGAATCAGCGCAGAATACTCAGGCCTAAATTAATGTGAGTTCTACAAACAACATATACAATTTAATCTGTACATAAGACATATCCAGCTAGAAACTCAAAATTGAACTCCTCCCCCTCCGCACACACACACATTAAAAAAACTTCTTAAAACTCATACTATTCATATTCATCTTCAAAATTTCCATTTTAACCAAAAAATATCTTAAATGAAAACTCAATTTAAATATGTTCTTTGCAAAAAATATGTTCCAAAACTGTTTTCAATATTTAAAAATAGTAAGTGAATTTCTGTCTGAAGAAAATTTAAATTGACGGCAGAGGGGTGCATTGTCTGATACCTGCCAGCTCATATTTTCTTACAGTGAAACGCGAGGCGTTAACAGTGAGATACATAAATTTGTGATTAATGATCTTGTGTTTGTGTATGAAAGAGCGGTAAATAGGGAGTAGCTGTGAATGTTATAAAATTATTTTTCATTACTGCAATGTATGTGTTTCTAAATAGAACAACTAAGATGGATAATTGGTTTAAAGTTAATTTATACACTATCAGAAAAACTAGTCAATATAGGGGAGAGTGGGGATACTTGAGCCACCCCTATTATCTCTACAGTTGGTCAATTTTTCTTTCTAAAACTGTCAACACGGTAACATATTTATAGTTCTGAACATGTAAAAAAGAAATTACATACCTTGGTACCATTTTGAAAGTATGGTGATTAACCCTTTGAGCTCTGCTGGTAGTATTTTCTACCACATAATTTTATTTCGGAAATGTCACAACGACACCAGAAAATTTGACCAAATTTATTTGAGAAAGGTTTAATGCATTTTTTCGCGTATATTGTAAATCGGTTTTTTTCTTTGCAAAATACTGGTGCGAATTTGACATCTGGCTCAAGTATCCCCTCCATGGGGATACTTGAGCCATGATGTAAAAGAAAAAGTAAAAATTTATTACACATAGAAAAATAGTTCAAAATTAATTGAAATTTGTTTTCAGTTGAAGAAAAATTATTAAATTTTCATTTTCAATATTTTATTTTGTTCTTAGAAATTATAAAAAATTTAAAAAAATTAAAATTTTAAAAATTGCCTAAGTATCCCCCTCTTTCCCTATACTAAAATATTCTTCTTCATTTTTTAACAAATAATTTTTATACTCCTAGAAAAAAAGTTTTATCCATGATTTCTCCAAGAACGTCTAATAAATGAGGGAGAGATAAGGACCATTCTAAACGCGCATGCGTATCGGATCTACTAATAATGAAACTGAATTTATTTTTTTAAAGAAAAACTAAAAATTCTATAAATTAGGATTTTTAATTAAAAAAGACAAAAATATTTTGAATTTAAAAATAAATAACAATTACTCTTCTCATTCATTCAAATGTACTCGCAATTTATTTTTTAAATTTAGGTAAAGTTAATTGAAGATTTTATAGTCAAATATTCGAATTTAAAATATACTTTAAACGAACACACTAAAAAGATATTTTAATTAAAAAGATTAAAAAAATCGATACTATTAGAAAAAAAAACTGTCAAATAAATATATAATATTCAGATTTTACTTCTAACAATCTACGTAAAAATATTTAAAATTCATATTTTTTCTGTATTAATTCCAGCCACAATCTCATTATCGAAGAAATTTTCTAGAAATTAACTTCAAAATTAAAAACCTTTTAAAGAAACCTATCAAACGATACCCATCTGACGCAAACAATCTTACTTCAAAGCGTTTTCCTAACTGTACAACTATAACTATTTTCTAGCGTGCATATCTCGCAATACTGCGATGATTCGAATCTTATGTTAGCCGTTTTTGCTTTTTACCAACTAACTTCAATTGATGGATATTTTACCTTTAATAACGGAGAAAAATTAAATGGATATTTATGAATTCACGGAGGTATGCCGGCAGCATTGCTACCAGGATAATTTCCATACATCGAAAAAGGCTTTTTTTCGTTTCCTTAGCGAGAGAGTGTTTTTTTTTTCTATTACTCTTTATTACTGGCATGAAAAAGTCATAATAAATACATAAACATTTTTTAAAGCATTTCAACAGTAACTTCGCAATTTGTTTACCTATACGTAATGTATATCAAATATGCATGTTCAGCGGGTAGAAAGAGCTACACTCGCTTAAAATAAACTCGAAAACTCGATTGAACTCGATGAAACAATAAATTCTTGGCTGGTTGATACTTATATATTATCAATATACACTGCTCAAAACAATTAAAGGATATTGCAATTTTAAGTGGATTTTGTATCTGGGAAACTTTTTAGCTGATTGATACATGGTCGACAGACATAGTAGGTTACATGAAAATAAAGTACACATGTTTTGCAGAAAAAATGCATTTTATTGCGCATTTGTGCACAAAAGGAAAAAAACACAATTTGTGCATATGAGAAAAAAAGAATAAGAAAAGGTGTTTTCTTCAAAGAAAATCATTTTCAGTAGGGGGTATGGTTTCCACGGGCGGCCAGCAACGTTGAACACCTTTGAGGCATGGACTCAATGAGGCTATTAATGACGAGTTGGGGTATTCTGTCCCACTCTTCCAGAAGAGCTCTTTCCAGTTCTTGGAGAGTTTGTGGGGGTTGTTGGCTGCCAGAAACTCGTCTTCTTAAAGCGTCCCAAACGTGCTCGATTGGATTCATGTCTGGAGAACACGCTGGCCATTCCATTCGAACGATTCCTTCCTCGAAAAGGAAATCCTCCACCAGGTTTGCACGATGTGGCCTGCAGTTATCGTCCATTAAAATGAAGTTATCTCCGATTGCTGCAGCGTAAGGGACTACAATAGGTCTGAGGATCTCATCCCTATATCGGTGACCAGTCAGAGCTCCATCTCGAATGATGTAGAGGTCAGTGCGCCCGTCAATGGAGATGCCACCATACACCAACACTCCTCCACCGCCAAATCTGACACTTTCGTGCACGAACGCAGGATTATTCCTACTGCGACGGTCCCTCCAGATGAAAATACGCCTATTATCCGGATGCACAGAAAAACGGGACTCGTCAGAAAACAGAATATTGCTCCATTCATTTCTCCTCCAGTTGACATGCTCGGTTGCCCACTCCCTGCGGTCGCGACGATGCCTTGATGTTAATCTAACACATACCATCGGTCGGCGAGCATACAGACCTACAGCATGGAGCCGGTTTCGGACGCTCTGAGTTGAAATCGTGGTGCCTGTAGCCGAGCGAAGGTGTTGTTGGAGAAGAGTAGCGTTCATGTTTCGGTGTCTCCGAGCTGTTAACGCTAAATACCGATCTTCATTGGGCGTTGTTGCCCGTCTACGACCTTGCCCTGGTCTTCGGCCTGCACATTCACTCTCTAAAATACGGTTCCAGATCCTGGAAATGACACTTTGTGACACTCCAATGGCTTGCGCTACTTCGGCTTGAGTTTGGCCTCCTTCTTACCTACCAACAATTCTCCAAGCTTCTAAATCTGTCAAATGACTTCTCTGAGACATCGTACTCATCGAAACAAAGCAATCACTGAATGCCGATCATCCTTATCTTCATTCTCTTTTATCCAGTTGAAAGTCAAATTTCATTCGCTGCCGCTGAAGCGACGTTTTTGACGTCGAACTTAAAATTTGCATACTCCACAGTTTGAAAACCAGAAAAATTTGCATTTGTGATTCTCTTCTTCTATTTTCGGCAAAAAAATTTTCGTTTATATCTTTATTTTATATATAAATTCAAATATCCTTTAATTGTTTTGAGCAGTGTATATATATTGACAATTATATACTTCAAATTGTTTTATGTCCCCAATTAATCGAATTCTCTTTTTTGAGAATGTTCTATGAATTCTGATTGGTTGAATCATGTATTTTAGCTGCATTTGGTATTTCTAGAAAATACCTTCTCATAAAGAAATAAACTTCTCGAAATCAAAGTAAAATCTTGTGTTAGGCTCTTCGAGAAATTTTGCGATAATTTTTCATTTTTCGCAGATCGTATGTTTTCACACTGAAAATCTTGAAAAGCGATTTTTTTTTAATATCTCTCAAATGTCGCCAATATTTCGGCAAATATCGTCAAATTTTGTAAAATTTTGTTAATTTTACGACTTTCTTTAGAAGGTCAATTGTTTAACAGCTTAATAGCAGTCTCAATCTTAATTCCCATTTAGCATTGATCTTTAATGATCCCATATTACCAAAAACTAAATTTCTTCGAACATGTGACTTAGTCAAACGGTCTTCTCATTACACTAAAACTCTAGGATTAAAAAATTAGTCAAAATTCCTAAGCAGTTTCTCAATTGAGATGCATTCACCTATAGTGTCCACAAAAAGGTTCACTAATCCAATTTTATCGAACATGAGACTTATCCTAATGATCTTCTCATACTACAAAATGAAGAATACAAAATTTAGTTAAAATGGTTGGAGCCGTTAACCTTTATTTCCATTGAAATGTATTGATCTGTAGTTTCACCTAAATGTATCACTGAATAAATTTTCTTGAACTGGTGATATACACTGGGTTTCAAAATGATATGAACATCCTGTTTTTCAAACATAAAAAAAGAAGAAAATATTACAAAAGAAATTGAAGTATAATCAGTGTTTCAAATAAAACAAATATTTTTATTTCATAACAGAATATAATGGAAACAGCAATTTATATATAAGATGAACTTGATTTTTCCATTCCGAGATTTCAAAATGATGTGAATTTTGGCCAAAAATAGAGATTAATTGCCAGTGCATGAACCAGATATTTTAATTAATGTAAAAATGTGATCCGACATGACGCGGACCAAGCTTTTTTTGTATATTTTGATCGATTTCATTCCAGTGGAAGATGAAATTTTGGTACATTGTTTTTCATTTGTGTAAACAGATCTAATCAGCAGGCTCCATACATTTCCCGTTGTATTTAAATGAAGCCATGGAATGAGCCAATGGTCATGGAATTATATGTACGCCATTAATAAGAAACCATTTCCAACTGCTATTTGCCGTGTGGGTGGATGCATTTTCTTGTTGGAACATTCAAAAATGTACAATTACATATGATAAGATAATTGTCATTCACCGTATCTCAGACTATAAATATATCAATTCCGTTGAAACTCTCCATAGGTAATTCTCTCAAAATTAGTTTCCCTGTATGAAAATAAAAAATGCGTCCGTAAAAGAGTGTCCAGGTTATAAATTTTAATAGCATCAACTGCAAGTGTTGAAGAGTGTTGGTTGAAGGTCAAAATTAAATAATAAAGAAACCGTTTTAAAGCCCATGGGCAAGTACTGCAGTCTTATTGGCTCGCTTGCAGTGTTGAATACTATGAAGGAACGAGATTGATGGAGGTGCAGTGTGCCTTAAAATGGGGTTTTAATATGATGAGCGTTATCGCTCATATTTGAAGGCCTTCATTCGGCCCAAACAAAATAATCACGTACAAAAAGGGCCGAATTCTTTGGAATCAGCCATGGATAATTTTCTTTCTAAATGAAAATAATCAGTTTATATCTAAGCATTCTAAAGTATCATTTCATTGTATTATGAACTAAAAAATGCATTACATTTTTTTTTTTTTTTTTTTTTGAAAGTACGTTGGTTTGCATTACATTTTTTTTTTTTTTTTTTTTTTTTTTTTTTTGAAAGTACGTTGATTGTTTTTGCGCTTAATGTAGTAGATTTTAGAGTTACATTTTTGACGTCACTCCCAGCCACTATACTTTATCTGTATTTTTTCTGTTTACTTTATGACCAAATAGGCAGAATAGAGTGTTCTGAAGGTAAAGTGTTATTGTTAGATGTAGATAAAAATGGTATTAGATCCATGCGATTTTTGCCTTTGAAACTTTATAAAAGATGGTTTTATGAAAGTATTCACTCAGACGCTATTTAATGATCACCCAGAGTTGAGAAACATAATCGACACGGTTTTTGCTTTGATAACTCCAGACTTCTTAACCGATGTATGGGAAGAACTGGACTTTATGTTGAATGTGTGCAACATAAACAAAGGCGCACATTCTGCACATTTGAAAACTTCAGTTTGATGTATAAGTTGTTCTATATAGTTTAAATTAAAGTTTTATAATACACCGTTGAAACTGGGACATCCTGAATAAGAGTTATATCAACGCATATGTATTTTGCTGAATAAACAACATTATCAGCAAAATATATTTCTGTTCCTGTATTTATTCATCAAAAATATTTTTCGTACATTTACACCTATATCTGGCGCAACATATTTTACATATCAAAGAAGGCTCACGAGAATTTTTTACCAAGACATAGAGCTATTTTTTTTTTTTTTTAATCTTTCGAAATTTTAATATTTGACATGACAATATCTGTAAAAAAATTGTATTTAAATTCCTTTTCAAAAAATGTATGCAGTTAAGCATTTTTGGCATTTATAAATACAAGACGGTTTTCTTTCCGTTGAAAATTTAAATTTATAGTAGAAGGGTATATTTTGTAACATTTTCCAGTTCAATATTTATCATAGTGGAGCGAGTAACATAAGAAAAATTTATATCATATTGTATTTGATGTACTTATTATATACATGGAGAATTGTGAGATAAGATAAGACTGCCTTTTATGAACTTATTTTACCTGCAGTAAATAAATATTTGCATTTTAAATGAGTAATTTTAAAGTATAAATTAAATTTTATCTCAATCGCACATCGCGGGTGAAATATGATGAGTTTTATGTGCGTTCGTTTTAGGTGCGTTTGTAATTATATAAATACGTAGCGCCTATAGTTGTCGTTCAGTCCGTCCGTTTGTCTCTCCGTCCGTCTGTCTGTCCGCATATAATAAAGCAAAAACTACCCAACCGAATCGTTTGAAATTTATAATACATAATTATTACATAATTTTGTCGAGTCATTTAAAATTTTATGAAAATCGGATGCATAGATCAATTACAGGGACAATCAAAAGTATTCCTTTACATTACGGCCAATGGGGAAAAAAGTTTCAAATGAATTTTAATGGTGTGCATTCGAACATAATAAAATTAGCATGAACCTATGAAGTATATATATACCAAAATATACATTCTGTACAATCTGTGATGCAAAGAATATTTATTATTAAATTACAGGGTCACACAAAAGTATTCCACTACATAATGCTATAGGGAGAAACACTGCTTGAGGCATGTTTTAATGATATTAAACCATTTCACATTTTATGAATATGATATACGTTGCTGAGGTGTAATAAAGTTACTTTCTGCATATTTACAGAAACACAAAAAAGATTTCGACCATTATAGTGTATCCGAAGTACTGTCTACTATGACAGCAAGATTTGAATATTTTTAAAACTTCGTTATCGTACGACCGCACCTCATTTGCTACGCTTCATGTGCAATTTCCAACTTGTTATATTAATACATAGCAACTTCAATCGTTGTTCAGTCCATACGTCTGTCCACATATAACGGAGTAAAAACTACCCAATCGAATCGTTTGAAATTTAAAATTTATAACGGTTGCGTAATTTTGTAGAGTCATTTCAAATTTTATGAAAATTGGATGTATATTTTAATTAGAGGGACAATCAAAACATTCCGTTACATTACGGCCAATGGGAAAAAATAGTTTTGAGTGAATTTTAACGATGATATACCCCTTCGAATATAATAGAATTGATATGCATCTGTGAAATATATATTAAAAAATACAATCTATACAATTTGTCGTAAAGAATATTTGTTATTAAATTACAGGGACACACAAAAGTATTCTATTAAACAGTGGTATAAGGGGAAAACATTCTTTGTAAGAAAAACTACGTTAGTTTCACTACAGTTTGATGTATGTGTTTTGGTAAATAGCCTAAATTAATGTGTTATAATAAACTATTGAAACTGGAACTCCTGAATATTAATTTATGTCTATGCATATGCATTTTGTTGCATATATATCATTTTCAGCACAGTATATTGCTCTTTAGGTTTGTCCATACATGATGTCATACATTTTTTCGATATTTTTGACACCTTTCTGCTCCTTTTATGCCAAAGTGTTACACTTCGCCATGCCTTCTCCCATCCCCCTTGTCACATATTACGCTAATGGATATAAACATATACTTGAATTAAAGAAAAAAAAGTACTGTGTTTTAGACCATACTTCAAATTTTATTTTTAATCTTTAACTATGTGTTTTAATGTCATTTGGACGCATAACAATAAAAATGATACCTGTACTTATTTTGTATGAAAAAAAAAATAAGATTTAAAACAAAAACAAAATTAATATACAAAACTAATAAAATATTCATGTGAAAGAGCAGTTGAAAGCTGTAGTTTTAGTATTTTGGAATTCCAAATGGAATATATATATTTGGCTTTAAATCTATTCTTTATGAACACAAAATACTTTGATTTCAAAATAACTTGAAAATTGCAGTCTCTTATTTTTAATGCTTTTATTTTCCTAAATATGCAATGCAACATTTCATCCCACCCCTCTTACTCCCATGTCACAAACTGTCACAATTTCACGGATTCCCCCTCCCCCTTTTAAAATGTGAAATCATTTGTGGACGGCCCCTTTTTATTCATTTATTTATCAAAAGTATTTTTCGTACGCTTTTACCTGTACCTGGTGCAACATATTTTACGCATCAAAGAAGGCTCACGAGAAAGTTTTATCAAAACATAGATTTTTTTTTTTTTTTTTTTTTTTTTTTTTTTTTATCTTTCGAAATTCCAATATTTGACACGACAATATCTGTAAAAAAATGGATTCACATTCCTTTTCAAAAAATATATATAGAAAAGAATTTTCGGCGTTTATAAATATTAGGCGGTATTTTTTCTGATGAAAGTTTAAATATACTGCAGAAATCTACATTTTGTAATATTTTCTAGTTCAATATTTGCCATAGTGGATCGAGTATTATAAAAAATTTTTAATTTTATGATTGATGTACTTGATATACATGGAAAATTGTGAAGTAAGATAAGAGTAAATTTTATGAACTTATTTTACGCAGGGTAAATAAATATCTGCATGCATTTTAAAGTATAAATTTACTTTTATTTTTTTCGCATATTACTGGGGAAATATAACGAATTTTTAAGTGTGTTCGTAATTATATAAATACGTAGCACCTATAGTCGTCGTTTAATCCGTCCGTTTGTATGTCCATTTATTCGTCCGCATATACCGGGCGTCCCAAAAATGACTGATGGATTTAAAAATTCAATAACTTGCAAACGGTGACAGCTATTTAAAAATTTTTGCAGGAGGGTTGTGTATAATGTCAGGAGTTTTTTAACCGTAACTTTTTATTTTAGTTCGCATCTCAAGCAATAGGTGGCGCTGATGGCCATTGAAGGAATGGTGATCAGTGTTGAGTGAAGCGTCGACCTGGCCTTTAATCGCCGTCAGCGCCACCTATTGTTTGAGATGCGAACTAAAATAAAAAATTACGGTAAAAAAAAAAAAAAAAAAAAACTCCTGACATTATACATAACCCTCCTGCAAAAAATTTTTAAATAGCAGTCACCGTTTGCAAGTTATTGAATTTTAAAATTCATCAGTCATTTTTGAGGCACCCGGTAACAGGGAACAAACTACTCTGGAGAATCATTTGAAAATAAAATATAGAATTTTGGCATAATTTTGTTGAGTCATTTCAAATTTTGTGAAAATAGAATGTATAGTTTAATTGCAGGGACAATCAAAAGCATTCTGTTACATTACGGTATGAATAGGAAATGATAATTTCGAATGAATTTTGACGATGTTAAACACATTCCAACATAATAGAATTCATGTACATCTGTAAAATATATACTTATAGGTACATTTTGTACAGTCTGTCATACAAAGAATGATGCTGTATGCAAAGAATATTTGTTATTAAGTTATAGGCCCACACAAAAGGATTCCATTACACAATGATATTAGGGATCATACTGTTTCTAAGAAAAACTACTTTAGTTTCAGTTCAGTTTGATGTATAAGTAATTTTAAATAGCCTAAATTAAAATGTTATAATGTACCATTAAAACTGAGATATCCTGAATATTAATTATATGTATGTATATGCATTTTGCTGAATAAGCTACATTATCAGGACAATATACATTTTTTTCTATGCATTTATTACTCTAAAGTGTTTTTCCTACGCTTTTACCGATATCTGGAGCAAAATATTTTACGTATCAAAGAAGACACAGCAGAATGTTTTATGAAAACATTTTGGTGTGTATTTGTGACTTCATAAAAGATCGTGTCTACATTACGCTACAACCAAATGATTAGTCAGTGTTGAGAAACAGAATGAACGTTGAAAGTGTCTATTGCTTCCATGACTCCAAACTTGTTAACCGAAATATGGGAAGAATTCGACTTTAGGTTGAATGTATGCCATATAACTAAAAACACACATTTTGCAAATTTGTAAGGAAAAGTACGTTAATTTAACTTCAACTTGATGTATGGGTTGTTGTAAATAGCCTAAATTATAGTTTTATAATATACCATTGAAGCTGTGATCTCCTGAATATTAATTATATCTATGCATATGCATTTTGCTGTATAAATAGCATTTTCAGTACAATATATCTCTCTTTGGGGCTGACCATAAAGGATGTCACACATCCTTTCAATATTTTGACCCCTCTCCCCCTTTATCACAAAGTGTTGCAGTTCACCATACCCCCTTCCTCTCCCTTGTCCTGTGTCAGGCTATATTTCATAAACATATACTTGCGCTTCAGAAACTAGCATTACGTTATAGATCATATATCAATTTTTTTTAATCTATAATAGCATTAATTTTAATAGCATTTGTAAGCATAATATTAAAAATGATTGGTGCACTTATTTTGCATGTAATAACATTAAGATTTACAATAAAAAACAAAATTAATACACAATACTAATAAAATATTAATGCGAAAGAAAAAATGAAAACTGTAGTACTTTGGAATTCCAAATGGAATTTATGCATTTGGCTTTAAATCTAATCTTTATGAACACAAAATACTTTAATTTCAAAATAACTTCAAAATTCACTTGCTCATTTTTAATGCTTATATTTTCCAAAATATGTGATGCCACATTTTTATTTCACCCCTCTTACTCCCATGTCACAAACTGTCACAATTTCACAAATCTCCTTCTTCACCCTTAAAGTGTGACATCATTTGTAGACGGCCCCTTTTTATGCATTTACTTGTCAAAAGTATTTTTCGTACGTTTTTACCTGAACCTGCCGCAACATATTTCACGTAACAAAGAAAGCTCTCAAGAATGTTTTATCAAAACTTAGACTTTTTTTTTTTTTTTAATATTTCGAAATTTCAATATTTGACACGACAATATCTGTAAAAAAATGGTTTTAAATTGCTTTTCAGAAAATGTATGTAGAAAAGCATTTTCAAAATTTATAAATATTATGCGGTTTCTTTTCTGATGAAAATTTAAATTTACGGCAGAATGGTGTATTTTGCAATATTTTCCAGTTCAATATTTGTCATAGTGGAACGAGTGATACAAAAAGATATGTAAATTTTGCGATTGATATACTTGTTATATACATGAGATATTGTGAGTTAAAGTAAGAGTGCATTTTTTAGCTTATTTTGCATTACAGTAAATAAATATTTGCATGCATTTTTAAAAGACCATTTAAAAGTATAAATTAAATTTTATCTCAATCGCATTCTATGAGTGAAATATGATGAGTTTTTAGGTGCGTTCGTGATTATATAATTACGTAGCACTTATAGTTGTCCTTCAGCCCGTCCGTCTGTATGTTTTTCACTCCGCATATAACAAAGCAAAAACTACCCAATCAAATCGTTGAAATTTAAAATATATAATTATTACATTATTTTGTCGAGTCATTTTAAATTTTATGAAAATCGGATGAATAGATCAATTACAGGGACAATCAAAAGTATTTCTTCACATTACGGTTAATGGGGAAAAAGTTTCAAATGCAATTTACTTGTGTTACACTCATTCGAACGCAACAAAATTGTTATGCATCTATTAAATACATATTATTACATACATTTTGCACAATCTGTTGAGCAAAAAACATTTGTTATTGATTTACAAGGCCACACAAATGTATTCCATTACATAATGGTATAGGGAGAACATTGTTTGTGCGCATTTTATTTGTAATTGACTATTTAACATTTTATGAGGTTGATATACGCTGCTGAGGAATACTACAAGTTATTTCCAGTGTAAAAGAAAGCAGATAGCATAGCGTATGATATACGTTGCTGAGGGGTAATAAAAGTTACTTCCTGTAAATTTACAGGAACACTAAAAAAATTTCGACAGCAAGATCTGAATATATTTAAAACTTCGTTATCGTCGAACACAACTCATTTGCTACGCTTCACGTGTAATTTCCAACTTGTTATACACATGGTATACTGTATGATAAAATAAGAGTGCATTTTTTAAACTTATTTTGCATTAGAGTAAATAAATATTTATATGCATTTTAAAAAGATCACTTTAAAGTATAAATTAAATTTTATCTCAATCGCATTCTACGGGTGAAATATGATGAGTTTTTAGGTGCGTTCGTAATTATATAAATACTTAGCACCTATTCAATCCGTCCTTCTGTCCGCATATAATAGAACAAAAACTACGCAATGGAATCATTTGAAACTTAAAATATATAATTGCTTCATAATTTTGTTAAATTATTTCAAATTTTATGAAAATAGGAAGTACAGTTTAATTACAGAGACAATTAAAAGCATTCCGTTACATTACGGTGAATGAGAAAAAAGTGTTTCAAGTGCATCTTAACGATGTTATACTCTTTCAAACATAGTAGAATTGATCTAAGGAGAGGGGGGGGCACCTTTGAAAACTTTAATATTTTCCTTCAAATAAATCATTTAAAAAAATGTATATGGCAATACATTACTTCTCCTACTATGCAATAATTATAAAAAGCTGTACTATTTTGTATGAACAGTATTGTCTAAGCAAGGTATGTATTTTTCTCCCACTTGAATCTAAACTTAAGAAAATAAAATTGTAAGATTTTTATTTGCAATTTTGTATCTCT